>JAQFVV010000292.1:0-600000 GCA_028023455.1 Epiperipatus broadwayi | reverse complement strand
GGCTGTAGTAAACTATTTGTGTAAGCTCAAAAGGCCTGATAATTTAACTTGAGTCATTAAGTAGATAATTTAAATGCTTATTCTAATTTACCTCTATACTGACCTACCACTTGCAAATGCTTGTGATAGAAATATCAGACCCAGGAGATTAAAATGTTTGCACACTAAAAAAAAAAGAGAACTAAAAGAAGATCAAAATAACATTGAGCTCAACAAAAGTACAGTCCAAAACTAAAAGAATTAAACAAAATTGCAATAGTTTTTGAAATAGATTTTGCTAGAGCAATTATTAACCAACATTAACTAACAGTTATCTGATTGACTCTGGCATACCAGAAATTATTTTAAAATGTCAAGACAGATCATCCAAACTAATGATCACAATCCTCAATATAGATTATGAAAAAAAATGTATGCGAAAAAATCATGTTTAGAAATGAAAGTCGTTTTAGTTGTACTTGGAAAGGTCTCTTAGCACAGAGTTATACAGTTGTCAAAATGTGGAACTCAATGATGAACATATAATGCAAGTGTGTACACTTTTAAAGTGTAGTCCAAAAATTAGTACACTACTTGTAATTTTGCAGTTCTAAATATGGTGGTACCATAAATAATGGCATAGTTCAATTCTATGAATCTATAAATAGTAATGCAGTCAGTGAATACATCTAACTCAGATCCACAGGTTTATACTTATAATGTAAAGCATCTGATATAGTTTGCATATTTATAAACACAGCAAACAATGATGTGAAGACTCTTAAAAAACAGTGAATTGAAAAGTAATTTTTCTTTCTAAAATTTAAAACCACAAACAAAACCTCAATATTTTTTAATTCACACTGCAGCTTTAAAAAATCACAATTAAAATATGTTAAGAATAATCAAAATATGTTTAAATAAACAGTACTTTAGGGAAATGTGCAATATAATTACAGCAAAGTACATAAATATGAAGTGAGCTATAAAAATGATAAGTTTACAAAAAAAAATCAAGTATTGTTAATTAATTTAAAAGAATTGCCTAAGAAATATTAGAAGTTTTAATCCACATAATGCCATATAATTATTTACATGATTAGAATACTGGTCTGTAATTTTCAACAACAAAAAATATAATGCTCTAAAAAATAAAAAAATAAAGAGTAGATAAAATATATCTTTATATGCCTAAAAATATATACCCAGAAATACTATGAGAAAAATTTGTCAGAACAATACTTTTTTTAGTTGTTCATTATTTTAAAATAATATAAATTATACTTTAAAACTGAACTATTCTATTTGCCTTCAGACAGTCATAATAATTCTATTTTATAAGCCGGGCACTTGACGTCATAAACAAAATTTCCTCTTTACATATGTTAATACTTGTATATAATTTGTAATTAATATAGTTTATTTTATTTAAAAAAAAAAGATTACAGAAAAAAAAAGTATTGCAAATTTTTTTTTTGAAAGTAGTAATATCTTGTCAAGCGTTGTTAGCCGAGAGGTCATCGCAGCCATCTTGCAAGCAAGTACTTGGTTGCAGACAGTTATGGGTTCGTGTCCCGGCCAATGCTATGACATATGAAAAGAAAGAAAAAGTAGTGATATCTAGTACAGTATGAAATGTATAAATGATTTAAATTGATTTGAATATCTGTTTATTATGCAGAGAAAATCACTAGGCAAATTAAAATGGAGATATTATACTTTCAATTGTTTTCGGAAGAGTGATATGGAAGGTTCATTTTGCTTTGAGAGAGAAACTGGAAAGAATATTAAAAAATTTAGAAAAAACAAATCCCAATACTAAAACAAAAAATATAAATAGGCTACACCAATCGATATTAGTGATAAGCCTAAGAATAGTGTTAAAATTTGTAAGGATTATTATATCATTATAAATAAATGTTTTATATCAAATGCCTGATTGGTTTTTAATATTTATGAAATCTTGATTGTATTACAAAAACAAAGCAGAATTCTAAATATAGATTTAAAAAGGCTTTTGCCAAGACAGTGAATTAATAAATAAACAAAAACTGATGCATGTTTACTAATGTAAACCTAATAACTACTTTTTATTGGTATAAATTGCTGCCCGAAAGCATTTGAAAGGATGATGTATATGCATCACTACAGACATAGAATAATGAGGTCTGATGATGCAATGTTAAATAAAAAATTTATTATATAATTAATAAGCATGGTTAAAAACTATATCTCACAAATATAGTATATATTAAAGATGTTTCAATATCTATGTCATATATTAGAAGCAGCTATTTATTTTATACCACTTTATTGTAAGATTAAGTAATAAGTATGCACTGGATAATAAAACTACATGCAAATTATTAGACAGACATGGACTTTCTTGAGATACTTTGTATGGTGGCACCAAACCAGTTTATGAACTATAAAATCTTATATATATATACACTTAAACCTCACATAGCGATTGACTACTTAGCGATATTTGACAATAGTGATCATCATCAATTTGTACCCACTACTTTGATTTACAATTGATTATTCACTACAGCAATCGGGAATTTTTTTTTTTTTTTAAATTTAGAACGTATAAACTTAAAATATATATAATTAATGAATCTATAATATATACTGTACATATAAGTGTTGAATGTCTTTAGAAAAATAAAACTTTATTTAAATATAATGTACAGTACTTGGATTATTTAAATAAAGTTCAATTTTTCTAAAGACATTAAACACTTACATTAGATGATGAAATAGTCCAATATATAAATACAGTACAGTATTATGTAAAAATAGTTATTGATTTTGTAACTTTGTTAAATATATTACCAATATATTATAAAAAAAATGTTGTTTATATCCAAGTGGTTTCAAATCAAAAGAAAAACATTTTAAAATGTCAATGTTGAATTAGAAAAAAATTTCAAAAGAAAAACAGATTGCATTTAAAATAAGTGTTAATGAATTTTTTTTTAATATGTACTTTATTCCTAAATTAGTATAATTTTTTAGCTTTAGGAACCAACCGATTTTTTCCCCATAGACCCCCATTATAAATGTATATCCTGTATACGATATTCTTGCTTAACGATGAGTTTTGGAGAACCAATTGCCATCGCTAAGGAAGGTAAAGGTGTATATATATTGAAATGAATAATGTCTTATTTATTTCACTGTCAGCCATGTAGTTTTCTACAGGGTAATAAGCTGGTTTTCAGTATTGTGATGATAGAAATATAGCATACAAACTTTAAAAAAAAAATAAAAAGTTGAATTCCTATAAAATAAAAGAAATAAAGTATTAAAATTAATTATAATAGGTAATGTTCACATTGTAGAAAAAATATTAAAAGTTATATTTTAAAATAATAATATAATAAATTTGTTAAAAGTGTTTAAGAGAGACTAATAAATTATATAAACTATGTTAAAGCTGTTTATCCTACCAAGATTAAAAGATTGTATGCAATGTATTGCAAAATAACTCATTTAATTATACTAGTGTTAAAAATAATAGATTTTAAATAATTATATTAAAAATAAATTAATAAAAAGATTTCACTTGTTTTGAGATTTAAGGTTTGAACACAAGGGAAAAATTTAAGCAATTTAATAATTATAAAGTTTTGAAAATTCACTAATTAAATAATGATGGTGTTTTGAAAATTCATATAATTAATATAAAATGAGGTCATATAGATATTGGAAATAAGAAATTATCAAAGATGTTATAAACAAAAAACAAAACTTGACTTAGTCTGTTTTTATTGAAATTAATCAGTCTAGATTCTTGCTTTATTCAAACTTTATTGAATCACCATTAGGATGACTAAGTGGAAAAGAGGAAAAACCATTGGTTAACTGAAATCTAACCTGGATTCTTGTGAATCTAACCAAGCTATTTAGAAGGAATCTCTATTCAAAATGAAGAAAAACAATGCTTAAAACTTAAATTTCAAAGATAGATTGATAAAGAACACTACAGCAACATTTAAAGAAAAAAAGAACAATATTATAAATGAAATTAATTAATGTCATCAAAGGAAAAATATTAGCTCACATAAAATTCTCACAATGAAATGTAGAGAATCCTGGCTATAAAAGTTTATGCTACATAAGTTGTTGTTTTTTTTTTTTAAAAAAAAAAACTTTTTAAAAATTTAAATCCTAACATATTAATCATTTTAAATTTTGCTTTATTACCTCTTAGCATATATTTAATTCTAAAAAACTATATTTTATTAAGTATATAATGTTTATATAACATATTATTTAACTGAATAATTAAAGGAAAAGATGAATGTAAAATATATAGCAAGTCAGTATTTGCTGTTAAACAACTATAAATAATGAGATGCATTTTAAAGCAATGAAAAAAACAAAATTCGTTTCATCTTTTATTATATATATATGATATGATTAGTTAAAATTTTATCTCTTTTTAAAAACAAAACAAGAGTTTTCTTTTTATGTAGAAATTGTCATTAAGTAATTAAAAGTTAGTTAGAATAATCAACGATGCAATATTAATTTTAAAAACATTTCATTGTTGGCTATTAATATGTTATAGTATATATAATAAATATATATATATATTAAAGTGTTTTATTGTTATCATTATTTATATTTTTGATTAGGCTCACATATTTCTAATTTTAGTAATTGCATATAAATTATATATATATATTAATCAACTTAATAGAATGTAGTTCCTGCTTTGCTAAACTTAATTTGTATAATATGTGCAAATATAAATATTTCAAAGGAATGCTAATTTTGTCCCTTCATTCTTTTGAATAGTGTTTAATATTAAAAGCCATCACATGAATGTATAGTAGAGATGGGTGTTAATTTTTAGACTCACCTGATAAGAGATCTGTTTTGGTATAAAATACTGTATAGTGAAGAAATAATTATTGATTTTCCCAGTGATTAGATATTTGTATTTATTTACATGTTTGTGTGGTTTGATTAACTTTATTATATACATTTGACAATCATGTTTCCTTTTCTTAATATATTCGGCAGCCATTTTTCTTCTTTGAGCACCATATGCAATCACATTAAAAAAGTAAAATTTGTAAATAAATTGTATAATATTTAAGTACTCATTTATATGTTGCAGAGTGTCATACACAATTATATACAGAGTGTCCATAAAGTCCATGTGCAATTAAAAAAACGTATAACTTTATGAGTGTTTGTGATACAGAAATTAAATAGAATATATTGGAAATAAGAAAACTTTTTTTTTTTGTTTTATTGTATTTTATTAAGTTTTCACATATCCACCATCATTAGTAATACAAAGGGTAATACAATTTTGTTGTTCTCTAAAAACATTTGCCAATTGATTTACAGTAATGCCTGAAATCACATTAGTTATTTTAGCTTTCTAACAATTGAGGTTTGGTTGCATATAATATTGTTTTCACATGCCCCTCTAAACAAAAATATAATGGAGTCAAGGCTGGAAAATATGAAGGTCAATCCATCTGTTAGAAAATTTCTGATTTAGAAATAGTCTAAGGAGCAGAGCAAAGTGGCAAGGAGCTCTATCTTGTTGAAATACTTATCTTTTAGCCCTAATTGTTCAAGCTGAGGAATAAAATAATTCTGTAACATATATATCACCATTAATAACATGAACTTCAAAAAATAATGTCTCTTATGATTTGATTTTCTTTCAAAACACACCATACATTAACTCTAGAAGAGTCTGTTTCATGTTCAACAGTTTCATTTGGGTTTTCAGTTCCCAAACCCGGAAATAACATGTTGTCCTTGCCACTAATATGAAATGTTGCTTCATTAGAAAACATTAAACTATTCACAAATGCATCATAATTGCCAAGTTTTTTATTGAACTGATGGCAGAAAGTTAGCCACGCATGATAATCCTCTTCTAACAATATTTGATGCAATTGAATTTTGTAAGGTTTCATATGAAGTCTTTTCTGCAGAATCTTATGAATAGTGGATTTTGAAAGCCTCAGATCTAGTGATGCATGTTTTAATGATTTTCTTGGACTTACCTTTATTTGGCAATAGAGTTCTTATAAAATGGCTCTTTACTGTATTCAGTTCTAAACTTCCTTTGTACAGCAACAGTAAATATCAGTCCAGCCAACTAAAAGACATAGTTTACTATTTCTTCAGTTGAAGCCACTGGTCATGTAATTCTAAAAAAGAAGTATTTTTAAAATTTCAAAAAAAATTTAAATGATTGTGTTGAAGAGTTACTAAATAATTTTACTTAAAACTAGGTACATTAAGCTTTCTAATACTTTTTACAGATTTTTTCTATCACCAATGCTAATAATGTTATAATTTTTTTAAATAACACATGGACTTTTATGTACAGTTTATGTTGAAAGCAAATATATTTTACTTTTCCTTTATTATTCTTTCTGAATGTGATATGCATAATAAATATTTTTGTAAAAATAATTGCTAAAGTTTTACAAAATTTTAAAACATATTTAATGTTAATACTGATTTAAAAATAATAAAATAGTTAGAGAGATTGTAATTTTGTGATAAAAGACTAATCTATTATATTTCTATAAGAGAAAAAGATTATTGGGGGAAAAATATCACCCAATGTCTATTTAATAATAATAGTCAGAAGATTTTTCTATTTACTTTACTTTAAAAATAGTAACACAACAATTAGTTTTTTTCTTCTTATTCTTGTTGCTTCAGTCTGTAAAATATGGTAGTGATAATATTGATTATCCCAACATTAAATTGTCATATTTTCAAAAAGATAATGAAAAATATTTATTGGTTCTTTTTCTTTGTCTTATAAATAAATTTATTGAATTTACTATGGAGAAATTCCCAAAAGAATTGTGAAAAATATTTAAAATGGTTATATGAAAATTATGTGACAGAAATATTATGAAATTTTTTTTTTCTAGAAGAGTATTATTTTTCTCTCTTCCCCCTACTCTTTTTCGAAAAGTAGGAAGATGGAAAGCAAAATAGCTTTGCTTTTAAATTATGCCTCTTTGACATGAAAAAGGGTTTAAATTATTGCATAATTTATGAAAGCACAAATGAATCATTGTATTATGGTTTGAAGCAGACAATAAAGTGCTAAATTAAAAGTAAGACACTCATTAGTTCCATCTTAGTGCAACAGTTGAACCTATAATTCCTCTTCAACTTATGTTAAAATATTATTAGCATATGAACTCTGAACATGGACTGTTAAAAGAAAAGAATAAAGATATAAATGCTTTTGATAAACACTCGAAAAGTATTATTTCAAAATATTAAAGAAAAGAAAAGGTTTATTTTTCAAGCTTACGGTAAGACAATTTAAAAGTCTAAAACTGTAACATTTTACTATTGTTATAAGATTTATGAATAAGTGAAGAAAAGAGAATAGAAAATTATTTTAGAACTTCTTTGAAATAATATCATTTTCTTTATTCATATAAACTTTTTGAAATTATTTGTGAAAAGCTATAAAATACTGGAAGCTTTATATATTTGAAATATCAGCATTTAAGAATTTTAAAGAAAAGAAGATAGTCAAACTTTTATCTATGATCTTTCACAACAGTACTTATGTGAAGAAAATTTTCAGGAAGACTATAATGTTTTATTTCATTATTCATTAATTTAATTATTTTATTATATTTTTTATTAATAAATTATATGTTTATTTCTAAACTTTAGTTTCTTTTCTCTCTATTATTACCATTACATAAAATATTGTATACAAATACACATTTGCAAATAAATTGATAATAATACACACAACCCATATTGATAATAATACACACAACCCATAGAATAAACCCACCATAGCTCTGAGATCATGTTTTCCCTGTAGATACAACTGGAATGTGCGGTATTTAAGTACATAAATATTTAGAGTAATAATGAATGCTGAATTTTAATTATTATTTTGTTGCTTCTATGGTTTCTATCATTATATAAATAATATTATTATCCAATTAGCTATACTTAGCCGTACTTCAGAAAGTTACCATTACAATAAATATAAATTTGCCTGCTCAATGGTATATATATACATCTGATTTATATATACGATTCTGTTAAAAAGAACTATACACTTGCAGTTCAATAAACAATGTTTTGTATTCTAAACAATGTTTATGAACAAAACATGAACTACATACGTTTGAATGCAAGGAAGGTTTGGAACAAAATATAGCATAGCTCGCAGCTCTATTGTGAATTAAAAATTTGAATTTTTTTTATTTCACAAAAATTATTTATAAACTAAAAAAATGTATTGACATTGTAAATACATTGCATACATAGTTTCAATTAGGAAAAAATATAAGTGAAAATTGATTTACAAGATTTTATAGACAAACAAACAAACAAATAAAAAACAAAAACAATGCAAAGTAAGTTAAACAAATGTTTATAAAAAAATTTAAACTATTATAAGAAAGAGCAATTTTTTTATTATACTTTCCAAAATCCTTTCTAATAAAAAGAAAGCGAGAGAGAAAAAAAATTGTTTTAATGTAATATTATATTATTATTAAAATTTTTAGCTTGTTAATCGTACAACGATAAAACATATAAATAAGAATATTTTCTTAGTAGTGAAATTATTTTATTTATATAGAATTAATAATAATATGTATGCAAGGATAAATATAGGAAAACATGTTTTGATTAAAGGCAAAAAAAAAAAATGTGTGTGAAAATCCTGAATTGGCCATAAATGCATTCCTTTCCAGAATATGTGGGGCCAAATCAGAAACTAGCCTAATTCTCTAGAAACTTAAAATTCTAAAGTACCTTATTAATCTGTACATTTTTTTTTGACAAAATCAAGAAAAGTAAACAAAAAAAAAAAGAATATAGAAATTTATACAAATAATAAAATTGTGTTAAATGATGAAAGAAAATTAAGTATGATTAAAAGTATTTCCAGAAAAAGTTGAAAGTACAAATAGTAAAATTAAGCTAAGAAACTTTAAATATAAAACTTACAAACAGACAAATATATTCTTGAAATATAATCTCCAATCAATATTATATCCTATAAATCATAAACCTAATTAAAAATGATTTTATGTTATTGGTTTAAGTAATAAATGTATTTATTTATATTTCAATATTAATAGTTTTAATATTTTACTGATTCCATTTTTTAATTTATAATTATCAAAAAATATTTGTAATATTTTTTTCTAACTGAATTCTATGGCAATGTAATATTTCATAACTTAATTTGTTAATAAGGAAATCTTATTGTACTTTTTTAATCTCTGATAGAAATATAGTAAGGTTATAGAACTTTATACACTTATACATATATGAACTGATAGATAAACATGTTAAAAATTATTGTTTTTTACTGAGATATAATGAAGAATTATTTTATCATATATTCAATACCTATGTGAATAATCTTTTTCATCACAGACTTAGTATTTGTGAGTCTAGTATGAATTTGTTATGTGTTCATCCAGTTATATAAGAATATCTGTATGGAGTACCAATAAGGTATATGATTCTGTATGTATGTGAGAATAACAAAGCATTGAATCAAGCCTTGATAGATTGAATATTTGAAGTGTTTTTAATTTTTTTATTAGATTGATAGATTTTTTTCCATTATACCATCCGCATATGAATATGTTTGTGCATATTTATGATTATGTATCTAATTGATGATGATGAGGTAAGAGATAATTATAAAGATGATGTCTACAAATAGCTACAAGTTAAAGAGAGTGTAATGCAATGCTAAATATCACAATTGTGAATATGGAATCTTTTGATCAGCTGAGTTTGAATCTAGAAATTAAATTGAGAATTTAAGAAGTAATGAGCTTTGGTTCTACAAGGGAACCAGTTCATTGAGTTAGACTGATGATGGAGTTCTAAATAGATTAGCCGAATTATAAAATAAAACTTATGTATTTTCTATACTCTGGCTTGATCACTTATTTATTAGTTATAATATAAATGCATGTTGTACGGAGAAGTCCAAAAATAAGTATACAATATTGAATAAAATAAAAATATTTAAATTTAATTCTTTTTTTTTCTTTCTTATTTTTTTTATTTGCTTTGTCAGTAATAAGTTGCTTTGATAATTAATAATTTTATAAGATTAATGAATGTTTTATATTCAAGCATCCAACAAAAAAAAAACTAAACATGCTCTATGCAATAATGTGATTTAGTTTTGGCCCACCCTATTTTGCGTCTGTGCATGTATACGTTTATAATTAGAAAGTTCATTAATTTAAGGATTCAATAAGCATTATGTAAAATTAATTAGCAAATCACTGCTCTGATTAAGTGTTGAATGACATTATCCAAGAGGATGTTAAGACAATAAAGCTTTTACGTAGAGTGGTGAAGAAAGAATCCTCTCTGCTATGAATGATAAATCTGTGTCTAAAGAGTTGCATGCATCAGATTAAATCTTTAGATTTATTTCTTCTCACCAGAAGAAGTTACTTTGAAGATAATGATAATTTTGTAAGACTATATTAAAAGTAATATATTTCATTATTGTTTTTGTAATTTTAACATTTTTGACAGATAATTAATTATTGAGATACTTAGCGATTCACTATTTTGATAATTTATGAATTATACTTAAATTATGCTATTTGTTAAAGGCTTATGAAATTAATGAATTAATTTATGCTGTAAATAATTGTGTAAATAAACATTCATAATTATTGGAACCTATTTCAAATGTTTGCATTTACTGAAATATCTGTATACCTAATATTAATTCATCTCTATTATGAATAACTCATATCTCATATAGAATATTATAAGGCTCTTGACAGATCATTAGTTCTAGCATTCTTCTCAGTATTTAGTCCATCTTATGAACAATGAATTTATTTTCTGTATTTTTTACACCTATTCCATTTTTTAAATTCTAATTCATAATATCCTGCATTGTTTTGTTATCTGTCTGCTGCATTGAATTAATTAGTGTATATTGTAACGGTCAGAAAACGTATGACTCGTAAACATAGTGCAGAATTCGACCACCATACAGAACAGCAGCACCATCGAGTAGTGAAGCCACCCGTGGTACTGAGTTCGAACATAGTTTATCGGTTCCACAATACAATCCATGAAACAACGCATCTGTTGCGACATTAGTAAATATTTCCTTAGGCACGGTAATCAGGGATATGTAAGAGACTCATGATTTTATTCTCGAGTTAGCCAATAACCAAACTAATATTAATTAAACATTCATATTTACATAATCGAGGAAATATTATATAGAATGGGTATCGAATAAATGAAATGTAATTGCAGACATATAGTTTAAAATTATTTATTAATACATTTTAATCAAATCATTCTAATAATACTTTATGGACTAACAGCTTCAGTAGCGGGATTTGCGACATGATTTTATTTTAAAGAGTACATTTATTTATTTAGACATTATTTTATATTGAGGATTTCAGTAGCGGTATTTCCGATACTGTAATGTTTACAAAAGGAATATATTTATTTGAAAGCGTAATCTAGCTACCTAAAATTCTCGAGTAAGTATTTCTAATGCATGCCTTGGGGAATTTATACCTTTGCAATGCAAGAGTCTAAAGTAAGATTTAAGAGTAGCGGCAGACATATATTTATTTAATTAAAATATTTTTTTATAACTAAGGGCAAACACTTATTTGAGAGTGAATTATGAAGATAATGCAGAGGCGGAGTGATATATAAAATAATAAAATTGAGCAAAGGAACACGTGGTACGCTTTAGAAAGGCGATATGGAATGGCAGTATATCGAAACTGCAATGCCGCGAATGGGTTTATAAGAATATCAGACTGGTCTCTGCCTCGGTCCGACGAAGTAAGGTGTCACATAAGCATAACCAGGGACAAGCGGTCCGTGTCGCATTTTTTCCGGCTGGCTGCATGATGATGTCAAGTCCTACAGGAGCACCCATTATGCCCGCTTGTGTAGGACGACTGGGGGTTAATTTCAACCCTGAAGAATCCGGAAATTTCACGGCGGAATGGGTCATCGCGTCTCTAAAACGTAACACATGTATACTTATAAACGATTATGATAAGATTTAAGTAGATTTCTGGCTCGGCCCCACATGATCAACATTTACTAAAGAACGCTGGCGACTCTCAAAGAAATGTAATTCTATGGAATTATTCATGATGATTTAATAAATACCAAACATATATAAATTGGGAATTATTATAACTAATACGTCAGCCATTTGCGAAGTAGTAGACCCCTGCATTACAATAAATGAAGCATTGAATGCGTGTCGATTTATATGAAAGTTAAGTTATTAAAGAAAGTAAATATTAATGAAAATTGGACACGCATTCTTTGTTTCAAGCGATCATAGATTTACTTTGAAAATTGAGACAATTATGAGCATGCAATAATTAAATAATACTTATAGATAGAAATGTAGATTATAGAAATACGCACCCAAGATAGAATGAGATAAGCTAGATTAGTAGAGAAATTTACACATTACATTAATTATTCAATTTAGTTATACAAATTATAGTTTTTACATTTTATAAATTTAAATAAGTAATATGAAGAATAGCTATAGCATATTATTAGAGTCCTCTAGAGTTTGAACACAGACAGGTACCTGTTTTATAAGAAGTTTTCTTATTCCATGAGTTTAGCAGCAAAAGTTCACGAGTGGCAAGTCTTTTTTGTAGTTAGATATTCATTTAATTTCATAGCAGCAGCAGCTTTCTCATTCATTTCAGGCAGCAGATCTTCATGGTGAATTTATGACGGGCAACGAAAGTTCAGCATGATAGGCCATCTCCTGATGGAGAATAATCTAGGTGCTTTACTCGGTCATACCTTGGCAGGAACAAATTATTTTTATTATTTTTGGAGACTCTCAGTGATCGAGAGCAAAGCTAAAGTTTAAGTGAATGTCTCCAGAAAGTCTAAGATGGCCTCTTTTTTTATCTTGATCTTTAACATTTTTGTTGAGATATTTTTAGATTCTACTTAATCTGCCCTGAGGATAATCAATGCATTTAGTTGGTTTTTAATTAAAGAAAGCTGCCGTTCTATTGTTTACATTTTACATTTACTAATTAATTTTGGGAATTTTTCTTTAATTAATCTATTATCTATCACTGACCGATGCTTTTAAATTTCAAAAACAAAAAGGGAACATAAGATTATTTTAACTTTTAATTAAATATTATATCAGATATTTTTAGAATTATTATTAAATGAAATTTAAACAAAGCAATAAATACGAACTTTATAATCCAAAATAAATGATTAAAATTATACAAAATTATATAACTAAAAGAAATCTAAATTATATTATTTTATCCCTATTTATTGCGTTTAATTTGAGATCGAAATGTGTGCATGTTTAAGCTGAATTCTACACATATTTATACATTTTTAATATTGTTACACACACAATTCGATATCAAAAAGTTTAAATTTGGGCGGGATAGACCGGTCAGTGAGAGAAGACAGAAAAAGGTGAAACTTAAGATTCGAATACGAATCTTACTGTTTCAATATGATGATGCCTTTGCATCTTTCGCTGCCTTTCATATGAAGTTAAACTATCCTCTGGAATGCAAAAGAAATTAGTTTTTGAGTCATAATATTATGTGTACAAGGATAAGATTTGACCTAGAAAGAACTAAAGTGATTGCAATTGCTCACAGATCAAAGATGTGAAAAAATTACAGGCTTTCATAGTGTTAGTAATTTTTTTGAGAACTTCTTAAAAAGTTGAACTATATAGCTAAGACTTTATATACTTCAAATGAAATTCATATTGAATCTGAAAGGTACCATAAGAAAACATTTTTCAAGAAATAAAATTATTGATAACATCTAGACATTTATTGGTAAATTTGTCAATAGTTTGAATGCAATTTTTAACAATAGATTACAGCCACATAAAAAAGGAAGAATTAGCAATAATTGCAGTAGTTACATTTTTTTTGTCACTATCCATATAGCCAATCATTGAAAATAATAACCAATCATCAATCATTATTGGAAATACATGCAAATGAAAAGGCAATGGCAGATCAATTACGTGCCAAAATGATTTACTGTTACAATTTTTTCTCAGTTTACAATTATAAATTATAATTTAGAAAAAATAATCAGATGAAACATGCTGAAGCAATATGATGCCAATCTGGTATAACTGGAAAAAAATAACATTATAATAATAAATTATATAGCTCACTGGGAACCAGAATTGGGCAATAGTAAAAACACATCACTCTATAAATACAATGTGGGCTACCAGATGCTTTTGAAATGGATCAAATATGAATGGACTAATAGTCAGTCTGAAAATCCTTGAAGAATGTGCAAGAACAATTATAAACTAACAAAGATTGTATAATAGTGGAAGACAGAGTGTTAATATTACTTCACAAACTAAATATGATTGTAAACCCTTGCATGCATAGTGTCCTAGCATTGGTGTGGAAATTAAAAACATATATTAAAAAATGCAAATATTTTCCATTCGTGATGAATGCACCACCCAATAAATAATCTTCATGGCAAAAACTGACAAACCATTGAGTCATATATGCATAGATCATACAGATCCATTTAAAGGCTATGTCTTTGTAGTTTTAGCTGATGCGGTATCAAAGTGGGCAGAGTAAAGACAAGCAAAAAGCATTCGTTCAATTGAAATCATTCAAATCTTTAAGAGAAATTTTTGCATACCATGGTTCACAAGAAATCATGGCATCATATAATGGCACAGGTTTTATAGCTGTAGAATTTGAGGCTTTCTTTATTGAGAGGAGAATGAAACATATCTGTATACCATCATATTACTCTAAATTAAATGAGATTATTGGGAAAGCTGTTTAGCAACAGTTAACACAAATTCTAAACAGAACAACTGCAACAACATGTAAGAGCCATTAATATTGCAATTCTATAACAACTTATCACATCAGACATAGTTACAGGAAATCCATCAACAGAGATACTTATTGGCAGAAAGCTTCAGAGTGAACTCACAATAATAATGCTAAAAAGAAGTACTCAATATGTGGCAAGATGTAAAATATTTATGTTGGTGGAGATAATGTCTGGATAAGAGATAGTATTCACAAGTTACAGATAGAAGTAATCCAATTAAAATAACTTTGGATGAAGCAATATATATCCAAACATAATTGTGAGCCCATTTCTATCATTCTATCAATTACACCCAGGGAAACTAGACAAATGATTACAATGCTAGAGATGATATATTTACAAGATCATGTGTCATCGATTAGATGGACTATACTAAACAGAAAATATGTAAATCATCAAAATACTAAAATTGAGGATATAAGTAAAGTATAGCTGACCAGGAAATAGAGTTAGCTGATGACAATAAAAAAAATACCTACTAATAAATAAATAGAAATTAAATATTGCTATACAAGATTTTCACCTATACATTTAAAAAATTACATATGGGATATTTGGAAACCACACTTTTTTAGACTGAGAAGGGATAGTGCTCTGGCTTTGATAATAACATTAAGAGAATTTGGGCATGTTAAATATCTACAAACACATTAAAAATATTAAAAAGTATACATGTTTAAAGTAAAAAATATTCATGCTTTAATCCTATACAAAGTCACACTTATATTAAACTATAAAAATTATAATAATTAGAGGCTAAACTAAGAATGAAATGATTTCTTAATTTCATTTCAATAAAAATTTTATTAACAATAAATAGTGATTACATACTAATAAAGGATAAATAAATGAATAAATTGTACAATAATATGATTATATAATGTTCTATATGTCATCTGGCTAGATTATGTTATGAGAGCACAATGTTATACTCTTATGTGGTTAGGTATAGTGAAGAGATTCAAAGAACTTGTTTAATGGTATTAGCATTTTTAATATAAACATGAATATTTTCTTTTATAAATGACTATTCTATAATGCTGGGTAGGTGGGAATTGATAATCAGGAAAAGGAAAGAGCAATTAAAGACCAGGTGTCAGCAAAGACTTTACTGGAGGCAAGGAGCTGGTCACGTTTCTTGATTTTTTTGAGCGTTTGATAGAACAATGGTATGATTTGTGGTGGGGGTAATTCCATGAGACTTTTGCATCTCACTATCCATATGGAATAAAGGACAAAGGTAGAAAGCCTTATTATTGAAAAAAACCATTATGAATGGCATTTTCGAGTGAGAAAATCATATCAGGTCTTATGTTGGAATTGATTATAATTATATCTTTCAGAGTTTTAAGTCTTGGGCACCGGTGTATAATATGGTCTATGGTTTCATCTTCACGAGCACACAGACCACATATAGGGTCAATGCTGGTAAAACCTCTTCGGTGATAAAGAAACCAATTCATGGGTAGCGCATTAAGATTTATTTTAATGATGAAGTCAAGGAATTTGGGTTCCAGACTCCATCTTTTGAAGTATGTAATGAGTCTTTGGTTGGTTATTTTTAGGCTGGTTTTAATGGGTTGTTGATTATAGTTGATTATATTGTATGCTTCTCATAAGGTGATTTTTTGGTTAAGGTTAAAGGATATTATCGTGTTATAAAGTTGTAGTTGTTGTATTAGGGATGCTATCCATGAACTGGAAGAGGGTGGAGGATGATCTGTCGGTGTAACTTTTTTAATTATGTTAGAGTATCTGCAGGAGAGGATCAGATTATGTAGAGTGTTGCGGGTTTTCTGTAAAATGATTGCTTGTATTGAGTGGAATGACAGTCCATTGAACCTGCGTGGTCGTTGGATACCTCACAAGCTAATAGCAACTGTCCTTCCTCTCCAGAGAAGTTTGGTGCATAATCGGTTAATTTTATTTTGAAACTGTTTAGACATTTTAATGAATGGAAGATAATATGAGATTTTTGGCATTATGATCATGTTGAGAAGGCCAACCTTTCCATATAATGAAAGGTATACTCTAGAGAGTGAAGTGGTGATGGCTTCAGTTGAATGGAGGATTGCATCTTGAATCTCTCTTGCCATTGCAGTTGGAGTTTTGTAGATTGGAAAACCTAGGTATCTTTGGGGTTTTGCAGAAAAGGGAGAGTTAATTTGTTTACCAGACATTATCTTCCAGATGGAAGATTTGTTAAAATTTATTTGTAGGCCAAGTTTCGCTGTATTTCTGTTTAATATGTTCATGAGATTAGGAAGGTATTTAATGGTGGGAAGCACAACCATGATGTCAATTTAATGGTGGGAAGCACAACCATGATGTCATCAATATATGCAAATACATTGAAGCTTTTATTGAGAGAGGGAAGGAAAATTCCAGGGAGGTTTTTTTCTATATCCATCAGAAGAGGGTTGATGTATGCTGTGAAGAAAAGGGCACTGAGTGGGGATCCTTGAGGGATCGACTTGTATGGCTTGAAACCTGGTGTGATCTTGCCATCAAGAGAGAGAAAAATCTCTCTGTTGTTGAGCAGATTGCTGATCATCTGTACAATCCCAGCTGGAATGTCGCATTCCAACAGAATATCCAGAAGGATGTTTATCTGGACTGAATCAAATGCTGCCGCAACATCCAGCTGGACAGCAATAGGTTTTGATTTACGATGTCCTCTGATGTAATTGAATAGTGCAGTTACATTGGACATAGCATGCGAGGTTGATGATCCCTTTTTTCCGTATTGGTTTGATGAGATATGGCTAAGAATTTGAGTTTGGATTTGATCTTTAATGACTGACTCAATTATCTTGATAAGCAATGGGGTCATGGAAATTGGCCGGATACTGTTAATGTCATTTAGTGGTTTTGCTTTTTTAATAAAAGGCATGAGTGCCACTGGGTAAAGATCTGTTATGTTTCTGTTGCCGGAGGCTAGGTGATCAATCATTTTTTTAATAATTGGCACAGTGAATTGACTGAGGTGTTTGAGAAGAAAATTTGGGATGCCATGAAGGCCAGGATGAACGCCGTCAGGGAGAGATGTTATCTTCTTTTTGATTTGGATTTCAATGATGCCATGTTCACCGGGGTCACCAGCATCTAACCAGCTGTTTATAGGAGGAGCTCCATCTTTTTGCATTAATTGGCAGAATTGTTTGCTGATGTGCTGCATCATTGGAAAGCCAATAAGATTGGTTCCATTAGTATTAATGGATAAGGGAGTGATTTGTTTTTTATTGTATCCCAGTGCCCATCTGAGATAGTCTCTCATCCAGCAGTGTTGTTGTGCTAAGAAACATTTGGCTCTTCTGATGAATATATATTCTGCAAGGGACTTTTGCTTGGATTTTGTAGAGATTTTTAAGGAAGATAATTTTTTCTGTATTTGTGAAATTTTGCTGTGATGCTTGAAGTTGTATATTAATGTCTGTTAGGTCATTTAGAAGGCCATTAGGTCCTTTGATTTTCCTGGTGTGGTGATTTAATATGGACTGAAGTATTCCAATGAAGGAAAACCAGCCCTCCTCAGCAGGCAGGGAAAGGATGTTTATTTTCTGGAAAAGCATGTATGCCTCAGACACTATCGCTTCAGTCATATTTGATTGGGTGATCATGCGCATGGTTTTACCAGGTCCATCAATGGGTGTAGGGATTGCAATAGGTGTAAGTTGTAAGATTAGAGCCATATGATCAGAGAAAGCAACAGGGGCCAAGGCTGCATCAAGGTTGAAATGGAGGTCTGGGGTGTAGAAAACCAAATCAATCAGGGACTTTTTAGTTTTAGTATAGAAAGAGTACGCTTCAGGAGGGAAGAAACCCTCTCCACACATTAATCTGTGATTTATTAGATGCAAAAATCTCTTGTTGAAGTCATTGTATGTAGTGTTAAAGTCTCCCAGAAGAATAGTAGGAGAGGCTCTGTTAGCGTTGATGGCATTTAGGATATGGATTATTTTTAGATATTGAGAGGTGTCTTTGGCTGTATATATATAAGCTATGATGATCGGATAACCCCAATAGTCTATTTCTATGACAATAATATTGGCATCTAGGAATAGAATACTAAAACTGTTTGGTGGTGTTGACTTGCTGAGAAGAATACCGACTCCACCTGAAGCAGAATGGCCTATGGAAAATCTAGTAAATCCAAGAGCTGAGAGAAGAGATAATATTTTATGATCAGTCTTATGGTGATATTTAGTTTCACCCATAAGAAGTATATGAGGGGAGCAGAGCGAGAGCCAGTTTTTAATAGCTAGAACTCTATCAATTGAGTTGATGCCGTGAATATTAATGCCAGCAATTTTGCAGAACATGATAGATTAATCCAAACTGTCCTCAGCAAAGTGTACCAAGTCAATGTGGGGAATCTCCATGTTAATGAGTTCTGATGTTGTTTGGAAATCAGAGTATTGTGATTGAACTTGTGGATGGATTGGTGATATATTTGTTGGTTGAGGAAACGCATCCATGAAGTCTTCAGTGTCTGATGAAGTAGTGTAATCTGTCTGAGATTCGTCAGATGGATCAATGGTATCGATGGTTATAGGATCCATGATTTTCCTCTTTTTTTCTATGGATTTGTGAAGCTTTGTGCTGGATATATCTGAGATTTGTTTGCTAGCGGGTGGTGGTGAATAATGTATTGGATGGGAGCTGGCATCATCAGAGCTTGATTTATCTGAGCGAATTGATTTTCTTTTAATTTTCTTATTTGTATTTTGGGTATTTGTTGCGTTGGGTTTTGGGGTTTTTTTAAGTTTAGTAGTGTTGTTTTCTTTTTCCTGTACTTTTGATGAAAGCGTTTTTTTATTGTTATAAGAATTTGGTTTAAATTTTAGATCTGAGTCATTTTCGGTTTGCTGTAACTGTTGTGAAACATTAATTATGCTGACTTTCCGGTTGAGTGTTTGATAAGTCTTTTCATCTGGATGGTTGATTACTGCAGGCGTTGAAGAATTGAGGACAGTTTGTGGATCACTTTGTTTAGGTTTATTAGACTTAGCTGGCCCGAATGATGATTCATCATTGGTTTTAAGCTGGGTGGGAGTTGTTATAGATGAATTGTTTTGAAATTTTTTAAGTGTATTTTCTTCATCGCCTGGGTTTTCCTTGCTCTCATTAGATGGTTTGGTCATATTGTCTTTTTTTGTAGAAAGAGTTTGGCCTAGCATTGTTTCTCGGGGATTAGTACAATATGTATCTAATGAATGATCTTGAGTATTATTGGTTTGAGAGATTGGTTTAGTAGCAGTATATGTTATTGCTTGGTTCTCTGATTCACTACTATTAGTGTAGAGGTTGGTGTTTGTTCTTTCTTGAAGATTTTCATTTTAAAGATAGGTTTGGATGTGAGAGGGTTTGTTGGAGGATTTATTTGAGTCAGGTTGTCTGGGTTTGTGAGGTTGCTGTTTGAATTAGTCCCATGTGGTGATTGTCTATTTAAGGATGTGATAGCTGTATTAATAGGTCTACCAGGGCATCTGTGAACTTTATTCTTTTTAATACCACAGTGTATGCATATTCTTGCTGCACAATCTTTAATAAGGTGTGTTCTTTGAAGACAGAAGAAACATTGTGGCTGTACTCCCCTGAAGGTCAAAACCATAGGAGAGCCTCTTGCAGTAATAATGGTGGGTATGTC
This sequence comes from Epiperipatus broadwayi, assembly GCA_028023455.1. NCBI lineage: Eukaryota > Metazoa > Onychophora > Udeonychophora > Euonychophora > Peripatidae > Epiperipatus > Epiperipatus broadwayi. Next base: position 579,440 of record JAQFVV010000292.1, on the reverse strand, counting down.
AGCGGGTATAATGTTTTTCTTTAAAGTAAGTGAGAAGACAACTGTATTGGACAGAATTTGATCTTCGAAGTGAGGGTTTAGTAGGTGTTTAAATTTACTAACTGAACCATAATTAATAAGGATGTCTTGTAGTTCTTGTTCTTTCAAATGGGCAAGGCAGTTTTGAATTCTGCCAGATAGTGTAACTGGATGGTTCATATCTATGGAGCAAAGTATATAATTTCCCAAAGATCGGTAGTTATTTTTAAAGTTCATATGGTCCGCCCACGTTTTAAACTCAACGATAACATAGCGGTCATTGGGATGATTAAGGATCATGTGAATGCCTCTGCCTAATTGATTTTGATTGATTAGACTGTATAATTGTTCTAGAGGGAACTTATATAACGCACATTGTTGATTTGTTATGGCTAAGATTAATGACTTATCGCTGTAGTAGTTTGTAAACGATTTATACAGAGTGTTGGGAATCGTTTTGTTGAACTCGTTATTTAATTTTAGGAACATGTCGTCATTAAGATCATTTATATTAAATGAGACATTTTCCAGAGTGTTTGATTCTTGTTCTGTGTCTAATTCTGAAATATTCAAATATAGTTCATTGAAATTATTGGCCTTAATATTTTCGGAGATGCTGTCAGAATTTTTAGACCTTATGATATTTGCGTACGTAGTGGAATTTTTCAATATTGGGAATGAGGAAATTGGTTTAGATTGCAAGTTGGCTGATGTAGCAATGGATTGTTCTGTGCTATAATCTTTGTTTGTTTTGGAATGAGGTTTATTAGTTTTAAAATTTATTTCTTTTTTTTGATTTTTAAATTTGCTGTTGACAAACTGTAATGTGACAGCGCTGGTTTTGTCGACCTCTGGTGGAAAAGTTTTAACTTTAAAAAATTCGCCGATATCATCTTGTTGGAAATTTTGTCTATTATTTTCAGATATGGTTTTCGGGATATTATAGGGCAAAGAAAATTGCTTATTAGAGTCTTCTGTGGGAGCATAAAATCTTCGGAGAGGAGATGATTGGTTTTTGCTTGTATTGTTAAGGATTTCAATAGTTTCGCTTGATGAGATATTTATGCTATTGTTTATATTAGGGGTAAGTTGAATATTTTCTAAACTTTTGTTGATATTTGCGATGGTGTTTTCATTTGATTTATTGGTTTGTGGGTTTTTATTTGTAGTAGAAGTTAGTTTAGTTGCATTTAGAGTAGATCTAAGGCTATAATATTTACGACCGATGGCTGCATTGCTAGGTTGAATGCTGATATCAGGGTTAACATTAATTTGAGAGTTATCGATTATATTATCACTTTCCATAATAAATAATGTTTAAAACCGACTTACCTTGAATAGAAGACGTAAAGGTAAGGGGACAATCGTCCCTGTCTTCTTGAAACTGAATCGCTAAGGGAATGATTTCTTAATTTAAAAATATTTAATAAAAGATGTTAGCAGATTGAAGTCTTAAAATAGGATGTAAAGACATTTCTGGAAAAATCAAGATAACTCCAGGGACATTTTAAAGCAATAATTAAAATGAATTGCAGAAGATCTGGTGGTATTCCAGGTCAAAGTTCAGATGCTTAAAGGCCATCTCAGTCTTAATTATAATTTTAATAAGACATTGGAAAAAATTGTATTTCTGTAATTTATTACTAATGTGACATCAAATATATTGTTATTGAATAATTATTATTTTATTATATTAAATATTTATTCTAAACTTATATACTCTATCATCTCTTTTTAAATTGATTTATGCATCTATTTGTATTTCTTTTTTGAACCCATCACAGCCATTTCTTGCTTGAAGAACCTGAACATAGCACATATACATGAATCAGTATTAAAATATTCTCCATTGATCTCACTTTTAATTAAGATATTAGGTCAGTGATACTAAACCTTCTGGTTCCAATTAATCCCCAAAGAATATTAAAATTTTTTTGTACCACCACCTTTATAAAATCTTTGAGCATCAATATAAAAAAATAAACAAGCAAATAAAAACTATTACTTTATTTTTTTTAATAACTAAAATATAATTACCATAATAAAAGTTATATAATTTATTTTGAAAGAAAATATTTATTAATATTATTACTAGCATTTCCAAAATGATTACATAAAAATACTTTATCTTTTACGACCTGTAAGTTCAACACATACCACCAGTGGTATGCGTATCATAGGTCTAGAATCATTGTATTAGATTATATGTATTATCTTTGCAATTATATATATATATAATAAGCAAGTCTTGAATTATAACCTATTGCAATAAAAACTCAAATGGCTGGTTTAAAGAAGCTATTTATGTCACTTGTACCATGCTTTTAAACATAATCATTTCTAGATCAGAACTGGCTATAATATTAGTTATCTAAATCACAATTTATTTGTTTTATTTAAACATGTGAAAGGTGAAATATAAAAATTTATAAAATATAGTTATTTGTCATAATCTATGTTTTAAAAATTGGTTATTATATACATGTATATCACCTAACATTTTATTTAGCAACAAATTTCATAGAAAGTGCTTCAATGCTCTGATTTATAAGAATTATAGTTTTTAATATAATACATTGCATAAGTGATTGTGTCAGATAATGTAGTTATTTTTTATTGTTATTAAGCACTAATCAAATGAGAAAATTTAATTGTTTCTACCATTGCACAATATCTTTACCTTCTGAATTTTCTTTATAATCATGATTGCAAGTTTTAGTAGCAGTGCATGCCAATTCTATTATATTCAACAAAAAAAATTTTGCGACATTATTTTTATATTAGTTACTGAATCAGCTGTAGATAAATATGAATGAATATGTAAACTAATCATGTGATCATTTCTGTAAAATTGCAACATCTGTGTAAAAATATCAAAATGAAATTATACTGAATGGGAATTGCAGCAGCTTATTAATAATGACATTTTTATTATTACCAAAAATGTCTGAAGTTAATTTAAAACCGTATTATATATAAGTAATATCCACTGAGGCTATAACCTCGATAATATGCATGTAAAAATGCGATAGTAGGGACCTCTACAGGTATTTTAACCATGTGGTTAAAACACCTGTTAAAACACCTGTAGAGGTCCCTACTATCGCATTTTTACACGCATATTATCGAGGTTATAGCCTCAGTGGATATTACTTACGTAATCAATGTGCGTTTAATAAATCTATAATTCTAACTTTAAAATATACATAATAACAATTACAGTAATATGCATTTTTCTTGATTTGATATTAAAATCTTGAAACGTTTTAAATTTTCAAATCATTATCTATAGATTGTGAAACAAGAGTAAAATCTATCCACTGGATGAAAACAATAATGCGAATAATTATATATTTTTATTTTATATTCAAAATCAAAACATGAAAAAAAGTATTGTTTTATTATCTTATATGACAAACAAAGAGAGTATATGAAACATTAATAACAATCCCTTTCATTTACACTTTATTCTTGCATAGTTAACTATTACTCTATGTAATACCAATAAAAATAATGGAGTTTAACTTTTATTGTACGAGAGAACTAAAGAATCAAAAATATGGATAAGATGTTACTTTTGAAAAATGTGCTTAGGAAGAGAAGCCACTCCACCATTTCCTTTAGTTACATTTCTAACAATGTTATATGAAAATTATCTTTATGTGTGTAGATCTTTGTTAAATCTAACAAGAATATTTCAATTCTGTTTCTAATTATGTAAAATTATATAAGTAAAATGTATTATGCACATTTAAAATATTTCTTCTTTTTAGATCACAATACTAACTTATTAATTGCATTCTACTGTTTCAATGTACTTGTAAATAGTCAGTCGTGATTTACCGTTGCTCATTTTAATATGACCATCTTTCAGTGGTGGCTTAACACTTAACTATTTTTAAGACTTGTTAGCTAGATATAATAGCATGAGAAAAATGTCCACAATTTGTTGAGAAAATTCTCAACTACCTATAATTCTAATTTCTATTCAGAGTTTGAATTTTAAGTAATGAGACTTTTTAATATTGTTCTGTTCCTATGTTGAATGTTAAAATTTAAGCAATATTAGCACAAAACCAAGACAAAGCAAAAAAATCTATTATTATAATAAACATCATTTATTTTAATGAGTTATTCATTTTAATGTTCATTGTTTTTATTCAATATATTTTTTAAAAATGCACCTTTTCTTTTCTTAAGCCATTTTTTATTTTTCATTATCTTGGTTAATTTTTTTGTTGACTCTGTTATAAATATGAACTTTTTATATCAGCATATTTCTTTAATTCTATTTTTCTTATTGTTCTATTAATTTCACTTTTTGGCTCTTTGATAAAATTCAATATAACTATAATTTTGCAAATCTAACTATTCATGTGATGCACTATGGTTTCTCAGGAATCTCTCAGCCACTATACCCAGAGAAACCTGTTAGCCACTCTCTCTTTCCATTCCCCACTCTAACTTTTTTCTATATTCTTCTCTATCTTGCTCCATCCCATTTCCACAACATTATCTTTGCCCACTCTATGCTATGGCCTTTATATCTAGAACCTCCCTCCCATTATCTTTTTCCAAACCCAGTATAAAATCCAAGAACCCACTTTCTGTATATATATATTTTTATACTTTCACAACTTCATTATTTGTACGTTTTCTGCTTGTAAGCATTTGCATTCAATTAACAGATGCCTAATATTTTCCATGCCTTTAATTTTGCATGTGTATATTCCCTTGTTGTTAATCATCCTATTCCCTTGTTGTTAATCATCCTATTCCGAGTGTTAAATACTAAACTACTTTCCTTGCTATTATCTAGATTAACTCACACCCAATATTCTATTTGCTTCTATATATATTCAATTGCTCCATGCTCGTAAGTGCCATCTAGTGAGGATTTTTTAAAAAAAATCAGAAATTTGTTTAAATTATTTTAATATAACTGTGGATTTATTTTTCAAAACATTGTTCAAATTACGACTAAAACATTGAGATTTTCCCCCCAGCGAGGCACGAAATTTAGTTTGAGCATACTAGTTTGACTAAACAAAAATTTAATATCATTATTTTATTTTTATACGTACATGGCAATTATGATTATATTAATTATATATTTATATTCAATTAATAAAACATTATTGAATATTTATTAACTGAATATACATATTTTAACATAGCTACTACATACATTAGAAAGAAAATTATTTAAACTTTTACTTGATCAATCCATTAATATCTAATTAATTTCCAAAAAATGACGAAACCGAAAAAAAATCTGTTTATTCCAGATTTGAAACCCAGATCAAAAATTTAGTTGACTACTTCAAAATTAATTACTACACTGTGAACTTTTATTATACATACATTGTTTATATTATCTATATACAAATTTCTTGTTATTAATTATGAAATATTATAATAAATTTAGTTTATATATGAATATTTCACATATTTTGTCTTGGTTTTGGCTTTTAGTACATAATTATCATGACCGACGTTACCATAAAATGTAGAAAACTTTTCTTAAATTGTTGAAAAAATAAAAAATAAATACAATGGCATTATTTACAGTATTTTATTTATTTTTAAAAACACAAATTGTATAATATAATATTGCAAATTACAAAATGGGTTAATAAAAAATGCACAATTTTCTGTATAAATAAATGGTTTAATATAGAACAGCATAATTATCAATTTTCAGATTAATTAAACACTTAAATTGGAAAAAAAAATAGAGCATAGCTATTTTCAAGTGAAATGAATCTAATCATAAATTATTTTGATGAAAATAAATTACTTTGTACATGTAGATACATATGTGTGTGCTTTCAAAAATCTACTTATTTTGCTCAATACTTTGACTACATTCTATGATAATTAATGAATTGTAGAGAAAATTGAGACCCAGAATGTTTTTTTTACACTTAGAACTTTTTGTCTTTCATAGAAATTTTTAAAAAAATCTTTATAGTGAGATTATTTAAATATTACACTATTATTTTAATAACATAAAGTTTTGGACTCGTAGAACAGTTTTTAATGGAAGTAATTATTTTAAGTAGACACCCTGTATAATTTGAATTATGTTATCTTTTTTAAAGCTGATACATATTTTTAAATTTAAAATAAATTTAAGATATAACTATAAAGTATATAACATTTGGTTTAATAGAGATCAAGGCTGATTCATATTATAATCTCGTTTCAGTTGAGATTTTATTACAATCAAAGCATTGATGTTCATCTGATAAATCCAGATTACGATGTAGTTTTAATTTCTTATTTATGCTTTGAATTTTGAATATTTACTTATAGACCTAAACAGAATATTTAGCTAAATTAGTTAAATGTTTATTACCAAAATAAATCAGGATTTTACTTAAAAATATTCAGCTATGTAAAAAAAAAATTCAAACTTCATCCCAAACACTAACAACTACATCACAAAATTTTTCAACATTTTCTAGAAAGATGATATATAGTGACAAAGTTAATTTGAAGATAAGTTTCAATGTTTCATATTAATAATTAAATATAAAATGTTAAACCATCATAACACTCATAAAATAAGACTCATGGAACCATATCACAATAAAACAGTGATACCTATTTTTAAAAACTAACTTTCAATATACTATATTCATTTTATATTTTTATTTAGTGCATGAATATATTTATTAAAACAACAAACAAAAGATTCACAATAAATAAATTAATAAATCTACCAAATGAAGGTTACAAATTTTTTTAGGTACATAGCAAAGCTTTTGCACATTAAATGTATCATTTACTTTTTACTGTAATAATTTTTGAAGACAAGATTACACTAAACATCTGCTAATGACTCTTTGAAAATCAAAATACATAAAAAATGTTTATAAATTTTGCTTTGACGCAATATTTAATTTAGGTACATAAAAAATAAAAAGTACAATGTTTTGTTTGCTAAATGAAAAAACTAAATTACTAGCATTGGTGGCCGAGTGGTCAGCACAGCTGCCTTACAAGCAGTTGTCCCAGGTTCGCGGGTTCACTTCCCGGCTGATGCTTTGACACATGGAAATTTTTTTTTACTAATTATTGATATGTTTTTAGGATTAATTAATGATTAAAATTATTTTCTATTATTAACAATATTGGTAACAAATTCTAAAAATTTTACATTAAATGTTAAATTATTAAAAATATCTTTTAATACTCTATTTACTATGAAAGTCTCAGCACTAAAGAAAAACAAACAAAAGTATATCTATAGATTATTCTGTGTATAATCATGCACATTTTATAAACTTTGATAAAAACAAGTGTTAAAAAAATAAAATTATATGATTTTGTTTTGTTTGCTTAAAAGTTATACATATCCCAATCAATAATTCTGACATTACTGAATCTGTGTTGTATTTCTAAACAATAACAAAATTTAAATTAAGCAGTAGAAGGTTATAATTCAAGAATAGAAAATGAAATTGAAAATCAATTAAATGTAATTAAAAATACCATAATTGTAAAATAACTTTTTATTAATGATAATTTATTCCTTATAATTTTTAACTGATTTTATTTATTTCACAGTTGTTTCTCTCTCATCATTAACTAATAAAATTAAGTACAAATAAAATCATTATGTATATATAATAGTAAATTCTTGCTGTTAAACAAATTATAAAACAATATTTTTAATCCATCAATATCTACTCTGATGAGAACTAAGTCTTTCCCTTCGCTCTCAATTAAAACAAAATTTTTAATAAAAACATATTTTGAAAAAAATCTGGCTTATTGATATTAATATTGATTTTTCATATTTACAAAATAGCTTTAAAAATATTTTGCATATCCATTAATAATTATGACAATATATTTTATAAAAAATGTCAAAGAAATTTGCTCTTCAAATTTTTTGTATATTTATCTGTATATTCAAGGACTCTGATTCAGATATACATATATATACTGTTATGCTTACATTATTTTAAATATATTATCATCATTTACATTTTCAAATAGACCTAAGTACTTATGACATTACACTTATTGAAAATGATAAATTTGGATATATTCCTAAGTTGAATATAGCACTGGTATTTATCTTTTGAAATTGATAATGTTGATATAAAAATGATAGACAATGTTTGCTTCATATATATTTATACCTTAAAATATCCAGCAATGAAAAAATGGCAAAAGGAAAAGTTACTCTAAAAAAAGAAAAAATCATTAGAGATAAAATCACAAAATATTCGATATAAGCAATGTTCTGTGAATCTAAATGTTTGTGAAAGTTGATAATGAAAAATGTATTGAAAAAAGTGTAGGTTGTTTGATTGTGGTGTTGTTAAAGATTGTTGAAAAAACTATAAATGCGCACATACATATACTACACACACAAACAAATGAGCGTTACTTGATCACATTAGATTTGAACTTTTACTTGAAGTGAGTTTGAAGCTTCACATTAAAGTTGGTTTTTTGATCAAGTTCTGAAATTGTTGGACTGATTTTAAAAAATATGTATTGCTTACTTAGTTAAAAAAGAATAACATTACAGTTGGCTCATTCAAACATCATGAAATTTAACAGTGAAACAGTAAGATTCGTATTCGAATCTTAAGTTTCACCTTTTTCTGTCGTCTCTCACTGACCGATCTATCCCGCCCAAATTTAAACTTTTTGGTATCGAATTGTGTGTGTAGCAATCTTAGAAATGTATAAATATGTGTAGAATTCAGCATAAACACGCACACATTTCGATCTCAAATTAAACGCAATAAATAGGGATAAAATAATATAATTTAGATTTCTTTTAGTTATATAATTTTGTATAATTTTAATCATTTATTTTGGATTATAAAGTTCGTATTTATTGCTTTGTTTAAATTTCATTTAATAATAATTCTAAAAATATCTGATGTAATATTTAATTAAAAGTTAAAATAATCTTATGTTCCCTTTTTGTTTTTGAAATTTAAAAGCATCGGTCAGTGATAGATAATAGAGTAATTAAAGAAAAATTCCCCAAAATATAATTAGTAAATGTAAACTGTAAACAATAGAACGGCAGCTTTCTTTAATTAAAAACCAACAAAATGCATTGATTATCCTCAGGGCAGATTAAGTATAACCTAAAATATCTTAACAAAAATGTGAAAGATCAAGATAAAAAAAGAGGCCATCTTAGACTTGCTGGAGACATTCACTTAAACTTTAGCTTTGCTCTCGAACACTGAGAGTCTCCAAAAATAATAAAAATAATTTGTTCCTGCCAAGGTATGACCGAGTAAAGCACCTAGATTATTCTCCATCGGGAGATGGCCTATCGGATGCTGAACTTTCATTGCCCATCATAAATTCACCATGAAGATCTGCTGCCTGAAATGAATGAGAAAGCTGCTGCTGCCATGAAATTAAATGAATATCTAAATACAAGAAAGACTTGCCACTCGTGAACTTTTTGCTGCTAAATTAATGGAATCAGAAAACTTCTTATAAAACAGGTATCTGTCTGTGTTCAAACTCTAGAGTACTCTAATAATAGGCTATAGCTCTTCTTCATAATACTTATCTAAATTATAAAATGTAAAAACTACCATATGTATAGCTAAAACTGAATAATTAACTTAATGTGTAAATTTCTCTACTAATCTAGCTTACCTCATTCTATCTTGGGTGCGTATTTCTATAATCTACATTTCTATCTATAGTTATTATTTAATTATTGCATGCTCATAATTATTTCAATTTTCAAAGTTTAAATCTATGATCGCTTAAAACAATGAATGCGTGTCAAATTTTCATTAATATTTACTTTCTTTAATAACTTAACTTTCATATAAATCGACACGCATTCAAGGCTTCATTTATTGTAATGCAGGGGTCTACAACTTCGCAAATGGCTGGCATATTAGTTGTAATCATTCCCAGTTTAGATATGTTTTGTATATATTAAATCTTAATGAATAATTCCATCAAATTACATTTCTTTGAGAGTCGCCAACGTTCTTTAGTAAATGTTGATAAGGTAGGGCCGAGTCAGAAATCTACTTAAATCTCATCATAATCGTTTATACAGTATACATGTGTTATGTTTTAGAGATGCGATGACCCATTCCGCCGTGAAATTCCGGATTCTTCAGGGTTGAAATTAACCCCAGTCATCCTACACAAGCGGGCATAATGGGTGCTCCCATAGGACTAGACAACGTCATGCAGCCAGCCGGCAAAACTGCGACACGGACCGCTTGTCCCTGGTTATGCTTATGTGACACCTTACTTCGTCGGGTCGAGGCCAAGACCAACCTGACATTCTTATAAACCCATTCGCGGCATTGCAGTTTCGATATACTGCCATTCCATATCACCTTTCTAAAGCGTACCACGTGTTCCTTTGCTCAATTCTATTATTCTATATATCACTCCGCCTCTGCATTATCTTCGTAATTCACTCTCAAATAAATGTTTGCCCTTAGTCATAAATAAATATTTTAATTAAATAAATATATGTCCGCCGCTACTCTTAAAACTTACTTTAGACTCTTGCATTGCAAAGGTATAAATTCCCCAAGGCATGCATTAGAAATACTTACTCGAGAATTTTTAGGTAGCTAGATTATGCAAACAAATAAGTGAATTCCTTTTGTAAACATTTCAGTATTGGAAATACCGCTACTGAAATCCTCAATATAAAATAATGTCTAAATAAATAAATGTAGTCTTTAAAATATAATCATGTCGCAAATTCCGCTACTGAAGCTTTGAATCCCTAAAATCTTATTAGTAAATGATTTTATTAAAATGTATTATTAAATAATTTTAAACTATATGTCTGCAGTTACGTTTCATTTATTCGATACCCATTCTATATAATATTTCCTCGATTATGTAAATATGAATGTTTAATTAATATTAGTTTAATTATTGGCTAACTCGAGAATAAAATCATGAGTCTCTTGCATATCCCTGACCACCGTGCCTAAGGAAATATTTACTAATGTCACATCAGATGCGTTGTTTCGTGGATTGTATTGTGGAACCGATAAACTATGTTCGAACTCAGTACCATGGGTGGCTTCGCTACTCGATGGTACTGCTGTTCTGTATGGTGGTCGAATTCTGCACTATGTTTACGAGTCACACGTTTTCTGACTGTTACAACAGGGCAAAAAAAAACCCATGACACCTAAACAAATAATAAATACTACAGTGTATTGTTAGCAAAGCAAGATACATAATTGAATACAAGAATAGTATAACAATTTTAATTAAATGACATTTTAAAAAAAAGTTGACAAGTAAGTTAGAAAAAAAAAAAGAAATATATATATATTTTGTTCACAAATTAAAATTTGATTGTATCATCTCTAAGATTAAAGTTCAAAGTTCAAAGGTTACGTTTAAATAATTGAAATCTGATTTTTTTCTTTAAAAAACAACATTTAAGTTTCACTTTAACTTATAAAGAGATTTGTATTATAACAAAATTTTTTTTTTTCTATAAGTAAAAAGAATATGATTAGAAAGGTAATAGAATACGATTTATTCATTTTAATCAATGTTGATTTAAATAAAATGTCATTTAAATTTTTTTTATTGAAAACTAACATTCTTGTTAGCATCTCTAGTCTATTTATTGTTTTGCTATTGTCATTAGCTGCTTGTAAAACTTTAAGTTTATTTTTATTAAACAACCAAGTTATGAACAAAAACAAGTATTATAAAATGATCATAACACTGCATCATGGCTAAATCCATAGGGTGTGCCATTTATTGTACATAATGTAGCCTGAATTGATTATTTATCTTTGGCCTGATATGTGATCAAACTTCAACTGCCATTTCTGAATTGTGCCTGATCTATGTTTAAAAAAATATGCTTACAGATAATTGCTGAATGAAAGTCCTCTCCCAAGAAGTATTCACCTTTTGAGAGATGAAGAGATATGATCTAAGGGAATAAGATCTGAATAAATTTAAAGCTGCTAAAGGAATTAAAAAGAACTATTGTTTTTGTACTTTCAAGGATTGTGTATAATAAATATCTTCAATGCTAAAATAGACTTCATAATGAAAAGTAAACAAACAAATAAAAAATGTTAATCTTAACATAAAAGGTATTTTAAACTGAAGATATTGACAAAACTTTAGTGTTTAAACAGGTGACCACATGAAGGATGGTATTGCTTATATGCTTATTATTTTAAATTTTAATGTAAAGCTGTTTTAAATATTTTATATGTCTTATTGTATAATAATATTTTTTTTTTGCTAGTTATTAATCTCATCTTCTATGTCTCTTCTCATGAGTTTACCATCTAAATTATAAATTAAATTTATAATAGCTAGGGAGATAAGAGTTTATATTCTAATGAATTAGTCATGGTAGTGTTTTTAATAAAACTGAGTGTGTGGTAAATCCTCCTATGGATTCCCCAGCTTTGGCATGGCACTCTGGTTTTTAACCTAATATAAATTTGTAATTCATGGAAGTTATAATTTTCCTTCAGTCATTTAGCAGCGATTAATGGTCTAGAAAGATGACATAGTTTGCAATATTTTTATTATTATAGCTATGTCTGACTATTAGTATGATTTAGGATTGAATTAAATTAGATTTACTCTTATCATGATTCATTTCTGTTATTTGTATTGAGTGTGAAATTTCAAAGTTTATTATAATTATTAAGCACTAACGTTTCCTATCTATATGATTATTCTAATTTGTGCTAAACTAACTTTTGCCAAATGATTTGATCATAACAACTGCACCTAGCATATGGGTTTGAGAATAGAGCTTGGATATATTTATTTACCATTTACTAGACCTGAAATAAGTCGGTTACAATTGGCATCTAATGTGTGTGCTTGAGAATCACCCTTAGTAGTAGAAATAAAAAATCAGTTATAAATTGGTATCTAATGTGAGTGCTCAATACCCCGGCTATTTGATAAATAGAGAATAATAATTTGGTGTGAAATGTGGGAACAAAGAGGAAGATAACACTTAAATTATGAACTGAACTGAATTTTATATTTAATAAATTTTGATGTTAAGAAAAAATATAAGCAAATAATATAAATTAAATGTGCATAAGTAAGGTAAACTAGTGAAATGGCAAGTAATAAAATAATCAGGCAGATAATAATAAATAGGGATACAGAGTGAAAGGGTGAATGGTCACACCAATCCATTGAATAAGACATTAAGTAAAAATAATTTTAAAATAGTTTATTAAAAGGGGTAAATATTGTAATTAAATAGTATGATTAATTATGCATACTAGATTGAAAGTAAAAATGCAGTCTCCAGAAAAAGCAGCAGAAAATATTTCCATTGAGAAATAAATTGAAGATCAATTAGAAGTCTCAAATAATGATAAGTTTATGGCAATGATGGCAGAAATGTTTAAAAATCTAATGAAAGAGAGGTCCATAAAATTTAAAGAACAAAATGAAAAACTTGAAAATCAAATGAAGAAGATGACCATAAAATCTAATGATCAAAATAAAGAGATTGCCATAAAATTTGAAAACCAAAATAAAATATTAGAAAAAAAATAAAAATCAAGACAAAAGGACAGCTATAAAATTTTGAAAAACAAAATGAAATGTTTGAAAAACCAGAATTTTAAATTAAAAGGGAATATGAACAGATAAGGGAAAAAATTATTAAACAGTTACAGGGAGATTTAACCCAGATTAAGAATAAAGTTGAAGAGGCATGCCAAAAAATATAGCAAAAATAAAATTGAACAAGAAAGCAAAATAGAATTGCTACATGAGGTAATAGAAGGGTTTAAAACAGAAAATTATAGAGCATTAAAACAGAATCATTTAGAAATGGTGACTATTGTTGAAAATTTCTGAAAAAATAGAGATAGAATGTAATAAAAAACATGAAAAACTAATAGAGATGCCAGAATCTTTTGTGATAGAGGTAGATAATAAGAAAACAAAAACTTAAATCATTTGAATGATGCTGGACAGGAAAGGGTTAATTTAGACTTCCATGTACTTGTTATAACACCTGTGATTGTTAACCAATTTTTAAAAATTAGATTTTTTTTCAGGGCATGCAGATGAAGCTCATATAGAGTATCTAACTAATTTGGAGAGATATTTCAGTATGAATCAGTTGAGTAAAGAGGCTAAAATTGTGATTGCATGTAGCCATTTTCAAGGGTCCTCTAAAGCTTTTTGGGATTCTTTATTTGAAAAGCCTCAAAATTTCAATGAGTATAAGACAGCCTTGTTATCAAATTACTGGTTGAGGATTATTAAGAAAATATTAAGCACCAAGTATCGCAAGAAAGATGGTGACCTGAAGAACCCTTCATTCCATTTTTTCATAGACAAGTGGCTAAACTTAGAGCTTTAACAGCCAGTCCAAAATCAAATTATTAGGGTAGTAAGGCACAGCTTTCCTATAATATAGAACAGATGTTGATTGGTACAGAAAGAAAAACTGTTGAACAGATTACTGAGTTATTGAACATGTTTTTAATAGTCTTATATATGATGCAAAGAAGCAAAGATTTAAACTCTAATTGAAAGAGACTTATAGGCAAGAACATGAACAATATGTAAATTTGATGGATTACAGGAGTAGAATAAATTCATGGAATGGAAAAAGAAAGAACAAAAAACATTGGCAGTCCCAATAGGACTAGAATCTTTAGACACACTGGAAATGATTTTGATATTACTCATAAAGAAAAATGCAGATCATTATCCAGGAGTGATTCACATTCACCTAGTAATAGTCATACTATAGCTAAAAATATCTAGAAAAAGGGAAAGTTTTATCCTGTTATAAATTTGGATAGCTTTATCTCATCAAAGACATTGGATCTGATTAATGAAGTAATGAGCTTATGTTCGAATGGAAATATATATATAATTTTACAGAAACAATTTTTTAAAGAAAAAAAAGTATGTTCAACCTTTATTATAACTGTTAAAAATATAATGAGATGAATAATAATTATGAGATATAAAGAAGAACTGCCAATAAAAAAAAATGTTTGTAGTTAAGATACTTTTGAAACTTTTATTATATATTATGCATTAATATTTGCAGTTATACCTTATGAAAAATTAAAATTCATGGCTATTATAGAGATAAAGTTATTGATTTATATGGCTTATATTCACACAAAAAAATTAATATTTATAAAATATGATCTCTTTATTTACTATTTTATTATTATTCTGTATGATATTCTGTAAGAAGAGATATGAGGGTTTGAAAATGCACATTCTATTGATTTCTTTTCCAGACAGGCGTTCTATGTTAATCATATGGTAATACAATTTTATAGGTCATTACTGAAGCAAGACATAGACTAATGAAACGAGAGATCTAAGAATAAATAAACAGAAGGTCTCTAATCAGATTCTTTTATTAGGTGATAAGGTTATGATTCAGATTAATTCTATAAGTCACATTGAAAAATATGTATATAAAAATTTTCCAAGAAATCTATGATGGCTCATTTAATTCTTTTTTCCAATATAACAATAATGCTTTTGTACTAGTTAATGAAGGAATAGAAAAGAGAACATACAATGCCCTTTCTTTGAATCTTATCAAAGAGAATTAATAATGATGAGTAGGAGGTTTGATAAGTTAGAGGTATAGGATGTAAGGTTTTAGTATGTGTGCTAATTGTGAATTGAAAATATTTATATGATTAAGCCTTTTTTTGAAGGAGTCAGCTGAACTGCAGATGTGTGCTTGTGCTCAAACCACCACGTAAGTTGATAATGAAGGACCAGTTGAAAGATATCCTGGGCTCTCTACAGAGTAGCTGATAGAAAGGAATTCCCAGTGAAATTATAATTATAAATTGTAAGTTAAAATTGGATGTTCAGTAGGATTTTTTTGATATTCACAAAAAGCTTTCCAAATCAAGGCCCTCTAGTTAGAAATCATGTATTGCACAATTAGAAATGCAATATCCTTAAGAAATTTAAATTAGGTTTAGTTAACAAATAGCCAGTTTATTTTAGTATTGAAGGTGATTTTAAACTTAGTATCTCTACTATTTTAATCTTCAGCTCATTATTAAGGTTAATTAACATGTAGTTAGTTTACACCTGTATGGAAGGTGTGATTTTAAGTTTGCTGTCTTATTTAATTTCTAGCTCATTATTAAGATTATACATGTGAATTTAATAATATTAATGTGTAGTGTAGAAATAAAATCATCCAATGTCACAGGTCTGAGTTGACTTATTTTATTTCTAACCTGGTAGTAGGGCAATGTATTGGTCGCAAAGCAAGATACATAATTTACTACAAGAGAAGTTAAGTGCTGGTTATCTTTAGATAAACAATTTAATAAAAAAAAAAATTTTTAAAAAAGTAGTTAAGTAAATTTAAAAAAAAAAATATTTTTTTTGTTTACAAATTAAAATTAATGTTCAAAGATTATACTCAAAGTTTAAATAAGTGAAATCTGATTTTTTTTTTTATTTAAAAAAAAAAGATTTAAGATTTACTTTGTTAGAATATCAATTTATAAAGGGATTTGTATTATAATGTATATTTATTATAAGTAAAAAGAATATGATTAGACAAGTAATAGAATATGATTTATTTATTTTAATCAAGGTTGATTTAAATAAAATGTGATTTTAAAATTTTTATTGAAAACTAGCACACTTGCCAGCATCTCTAATCTATTCATTGTTTTACTATCATAATTAGCTGCTCATAAAAGTTATGAACAAAAACAAGTATTATAAAATGATCATATTAATGCATCATAGCTAGATCCACAGGTTTGTGATACTTATCCTATATGGTGTAAACTGAATTGATTATTTATCTTTGGTCTGGTATGTATCAAACTTCAACTGCCATTTCTGAAATGTGCCTGATCTATATTTTAAAAAAATGCTTACAAATAATTGCTGATTGAAAGTCCTCTCCTATGAAATATTCGCCTTTTGAGAGATGAAGAGATATGATCTAAGGGAATAAGATCTGAATAAATTTAAATTTGCTAAAGGAATTAAAAAGAATTGTTTCTACATTTTCAAAGATGATGTGTAGCATCTTCAATGATGAAATAGACTCCATAATGAAAGTTAAACAAACAAAGAAAAAAATATTAAGCTAAACATAAAAGAGATTTTAAACTGAATATATTAATAAAACTTTAGTGTTCAAAAGGATGATCACTTGAAGGATGGTAATGTTTAAATACTTATTATTTTATAATTTAATGTAATGATATTTTATATGTCTTATATGTATAATAAATATTTTTTTTGCTAGTTATTAATCTGATTTTCTGTTTCTCATCTCATGAATTTTACCGTCTAAGTTATAAATTAAATTTATAATAACTAGGGAGATTAGAGTTTATATTCTACTGAAGCAGTCATGGTAGTGTTTTTAATAATACTGATGATGTAGAATATCCCCCTATAGTTTGTAATACTTTTATTATTATAGCTATGTTTGACCATTAGTATGATTAAATGAAGTTATATTTTTACCCCTATCTTGTTTTATTTCTGTTATTTGGATTTGAGTATGAAATCTCAAAGATTATTTTAATTATTAGGCACTAATGTTTCCTATCTATATGATTATTCTAATTTGTGCTAAATTAACTTTGATGATCTTTTTTTGTCAATCCTCCATACAGTAGTACCACCAAGTGCAACCATTTGTAATCACTGAATGCAGGCATTAAATAGAGAGTTTATGCACAAACCTTTTGCATCCATTGACTACAAAGGCTTGCACTTGGTGGCATAATTGCTGAGATACTCTTGACTTCGTTTCAGAAGAAGCCATAATACATCACATCACATCACATTACTCTTATTAACAGCATGTGTAAGCATATAAAATGGTGATCATGTGATGTTTTGATATCATTACAATAGATAGATACATTTGTAGAATCACTATCCAAATAAATAAGTAATTGCATAGCTAATTGCTAGAAGATTATGTTTTCACAAGGGCAAAACTTTCCATACAGTAGTGCCACTCAGCTTGTGTAAGCATAATGAATAGTGATCATGTGATGTTTGATGGTTTAAGATTATGCTTTCTTTGATTTTATTCAGTTGACCAAATTTGTTATTTTTTTTTTTAACTTTTTTTTTTTTATCCAAGACTTGCAGATCATTTCTCATCATATCTATACATTGTTAAATTATATAGAATTTAGCAATTTGATTGACTTTTAGTGATGTTTACATATTATTATGTATTCACAATATGTTATTGCCTAAACCTTTTAATCTGCTTTAAAACATACATAAATCTGAAATAACTTATTGTTGATAGAATTAATAGTAAAGTTTGATATATTGACCATTGCCTTTTGGCTGAAAATCCAATTACTGTGATATAAAATAAAATAGCTTCTTCTTAAATAAAATCAGAAATTCCTGTCACATGCTATATTTCCTACAATACTATTTGGTGAGTTGTCTGAAATCTTTTTATGCCATTGTATCTCTTATCTACTTCTTTACAACTCTTATTCATTTACAATCTTCCACTGGAACATTTTATTTTCTTCTCTTACTCTTTTTTAATAGAAGCTACTTTATTAATTCTGATATTTTATTTTTTTTTACTCTGTTTTGCTCTTTCACATTTATGTTTTTTCCTCTTCTCATCAATTTAACATGATCTTCTTTCAGCATCTCCTTTATCAATAATAGATGTTCAATAAATTGAGCATATGTAATCAAAATTATTAATCCAATTTTCAACATTTTTTTTTTTTTTTTTTTGGTAGTGAAACTCCTATTCTTACACAAATAATAAGATCCTTTTGCTGTTATCTGAATTATTTCCATACTTTATTATATACTTTTTTATATTTATTCAATTATTTTGAAAAAAAAAAATCAGCTTTTATAACTGTAATTATTTTCTTCTAACCAATTTATTTATTTATTTACCTTTTTTTTAACCACTCATGATTATAAACCTAAAACATATTCTTTTTCTAGGCTTTTTACTATGATCCAACTATCCATTTATTTTCATCTTTTCTCATAATATAACCATCCACCATCCTTAATTCTTCCAACAATATCAATGAGTGCTACTGTTCTCTCACTCAAGAATTCTGTTTTTGATTTCTTCTTGTTACTTCTAACATACATCTTTTCATATTTTGTTAAGTGATCTAAAGTCTATATATTGCTCTTCTGTTAAGTATCTAAGTTACAGATTCATAAGTAAGAAAAGAAAACACATTTATTTAAAAAACTTCTTTTTCTAATATCTAGGCATAATTCATTTTTATAGTTCTACCAAAACACTGCTTTCGAGTTCAATTCTATACTTAATTTCATTCATTATGTTTGTTTTTTTTATGTATTAATAATCTGATCAATGTATTTGAAATTATTCATTTCTTTTAATTCATGAATATCAATCGGAAAAAATTACCACCCTGAAGTGAATTAATAAGGTTTGAAAATGATGATAATGAATGTATTCTCTACACAATTATCACATTTATTATTAAATCCATATCAGTAAGTTCTCTTTTAACATTGCATGCTGTAAAAGCTTTTCTGGTGCAGTTGATTGTTGTCCTTTTACATAATTCAATCACACACTGTTATAGTAATTAATTTTTATTCATACATAACACTTTAAATATTTTACATTTTCCTCATTAAAAAACAAATTACAAAACAATTCTTCAATAGTCTCACGTACTGACCACAATACAATACTGTAGACCCTTTTTGTGACTAACACACAATAGCTGCTATTAATCTATATATACTGTATTTATAAAACAGTTATTTAGTTTTATTCTACGTATCTCATTTTTCCAAAACCTTCTTCATTTTTTCTGCTGTTTTATTTCTAGTTGCTATTATTTCTTATAAACTCTTTAAAAAAAAACACTGTAATTTCACTTTCATTGTTTTTTTGTTTCTTTTAGTAAAACTGCTATATTCAAATACATAACAAATTTAAATATTTTCTTCATCAGTTAATAATTCCTTTGACCTTAGACTTCCTGCTCTAATTCTAAATAATTAATAAATCATTTTCTTTACTGTGCATTTTTTCACACACATTTTAATTTTTTTTTTACAATCATTTTTGTTATATACATTCTCTACCTTCCATCCCAATCTTTAATATTTTATTGGAACATTTTTTCATGTTTTGTGTAGTTACATTAAAATGTATTTCTAACTCATCCACTTTTTTTTAATACATTGTTGATGTGATATAATATAAAATGATATGGCTACTTCTTTATTGAAGTCAGGAATCTCCCAGCCAATATGTCTAAGAAAAATATGTTAGCCACTTTATCTTTCTTTCCATTTCCCACCCTGTTTTTTCTCTATTCTTCTCTATCCTGCTCCATGTCATTTCCACAACATCACCTTTGCCCACTCCATAGCTTTTGTATCTAGATTCTCTTTATCTTTTTCCAAACCCAGCATAAAGACCAATAATCCACCTGCTGTGCAATCACGTGGTCTATATTTATTCTCCCACAACTTCACTACGTGTGCCCTTTCTGCTTGTAATCATTTACCTGCTATTAGCAAATGCCTAATGTTTTCCATGCTTACCTTACATAACCTGCAGACTAAATCACCTACATTTCTCAATTTATGTATTCCCTTGCTGCTAGTAATCGCGTTCGAGTCTTAAATAGTAAACTACTTTCCCTGCTATTATCATAAATTAATTCACATTCAATATTCTGTTTACTTCTATATATATTTAAGCTGTTTTTACTTCCCATAGTGGTTATCGATCTCTCCAGCTCCTTATTTTTTATTAATACATCTATTCTTCTACCCCCGTCTTAGCCACGATAACACTCAACAATCCTCCTAACGCAATCATCCCACCCTTTGCTCAAGTATATTGACATAAATTCTTTATCCAGATCTTCTGTACGCTTCTGCCCTCTCGAGGTAAATTTGGATATTTTTTTACATTATAATTCAAAAACATTTTTGACATTTCATTCTTTAGCCTGAAGTTTTACGAAACACAGATATAGTTTGTTGAAGTTCTTATAAAAGTTTATACGATTTTAAGGCTGTTTTATAGATTTTTACAGCATGCAAAGTTAAAAGAAAGAAATATTAATTGAAAGATAGTCTTATCTTCAATTTTGTAGATCATATATTTTCTAACCAAACAAGCACAACTTTTATAAAGACTTAGTTTTAGCGATGTATTGCACGTATAATCCAGCAATAAAATTAATTACCATAACAAATCAATAATAATGTCAAGTATGTTTATTATAAACACCTGTAAAAAATAGCGTCATAAGTTTATTCTTCGATCTTAACCTGAAGACCGGAAAAAATTACAAAGAAACAAAAAAAAAAAAAGTATTTTTAAATAATTTTGTTGAAAAATAAAATGAAAAATATAATTTTGCATATTACTGTACATATAATTGAGATAATTATTTATATATTTACTTTTCAATCTCTATTAGGCGACATTTATTAGAGAAAATTTTAGATGTTGAATTCAAACTATCTATTGGATCCATATACTGCAGATATTAGAATATTTTTAGATTTGAATGTTAATTATGAATGGTCAATAAATAGTAAACGTCTAAGAAATTGCCACTTCTCTTCCCTTTTTTCTCTCCATTTTTTTTTATTCTTTAACCTTATTTTTAAAAGTTATTGTGTATAAGAGCCAGTTGTTACAAACATCTTAGGTTGCTAGTCATTTTTCTATACTAGCCATACTCAACCTCTCCCCCTGGCCACATACATTGGTTTGCTACATCAAGCGGGCAATAACATGCTATATCAGGAGTTGTCCAACCAGATGGTGTCATGTGAAAAAATGACTTCTCAATTTATGCATGCCATAGACTGTATACCACTATACAATATCTTATAATTAACAGGTTAATAAAATATAAAAACCATTATTTGATTTATAGATTTATTTCAATATTAAAGTGATTTTTAATAATTGAGATAAAATTTTAACAAGTTTTGATAAATCAGATTTATAAGGGTTATATGCTATTCTTAATATATCAGCAAGATGTGAATCAGTAGACCTATTTATATATATTTTGCATATTTCATGTTCAAATAAGAAGATTCACAAAAATGTGGTAATGAAAACAATGTGAGCAACATTTGCGCAAACTTTTTTGTCAGTTTTATATATATATATATTTTATTAAGAAAAATATTTACATTATCAGGTAAGTTTTATATTTTCCAGCACTAACTTCCTAAATTCCATTTCTTTTTCCTCCCGTTTTTCTTTAAAAATGACCTCCATATGTGTGACATTTTTAAAATCAAATTCATTAAATAGACAAACATAATCGTGTCCAAATGCAGCTAATTATGTAATAGCGGCTATTTCTAAGTGCTAGGGATTTTCTATAAGTAAGAGACAATTCTTAATATTTCTTAAATCTTGAAATCTGCTTTTAAATTCTTTCAATAAGGCAGTTAAATAATTTAAAATAATAATATAGGTTTCTGAAGATATGTCAGTATCATATTGCTCATCTTTTGTTAACATTAGGAAATGATTAAACCACTAAACATCACATGATCACCATCTCATGCTAGCACATAACTGTTAGTAAACAGGCAAAAACTCTCCATATAATAGTGCCACCTTGTGCTAACCAGAGTAATCAATGGATGCTCACTGATGAAGACCACAAGCCAGAAACTAGTCTGGGGATATTGGATGTGTAGGCACTAGATAGGGATTTTATGCACAGGCCTTCTGACATCCATTGATTACTCTGGTTAGCACAAGGTGGCACTACTATATGGAGAGTTTTTGTCTGTTTATTGGGAAATGATGTGATATTTGGTATTGTAGCTCTTGGTAATAAATATTTATTTTTTCTTCAAACACAAATATTTTATTTGCTATTTGTGAAATAATTTTATTTTCATCTTGCAATGCCTTTTTGTGACTTCTCATAAAAAATCTAAAAGACACCACCATCCACCATTGTCAAGCACATTATCAACTTTATTGTTTTCTTGTAAGAATGAAATAATATTATATAAAAAAAAATATAAAAAAACTGATCCAAAACTTTACCTCTTTTTAATCATCACACCAAAGTATAAAAACATAACAGTACTTTGCCACGATTACTATTTATTTTTTATAAAAGATTTTAAAATTTTCTGTTATTCAATTCTTGGGCTCAAATATAATTTACACGGTTTATGGTTGTTTTCGCTTCAACTTCTTTTATGGATATATGTGCTCCCAAGTTTTCTTGATGAATTAAACAGTGAAATGATGGGCTTTATCCAATTATATTTCTTTTTTAATATGCAAGCAAATCCTCTTTCCAGGTCTGATCATTGAAGTACATCTATTAGATCACATAGAAACCAACGTTTTTATGTCAATAGTATTCTTCTCCAGAAAAGTACTGATATTATTGAGAAAACTACTACCTCTAGGTTGATCCTTCATAGGAAGAAATTACAAAAAATCTTTATGAATTGAATTCTGTTCAGTGCAATATCTGATTAAAATGGCACATTGTGATGTTGATAAAATGTTGATGCCAGAATCAACAGTCTAACTAAAATACTTGCAATTTTTCGAATCTTCTATTACATGATCAGAAATGTTTTGCAGTATCTTCAATGTTTCTAATCTGAGAGTTGTAGTTTCTTAATTTGTAAAATTATTTGATTTTTATTATTCAATTTATCAAATAATATATCGAAAACACTTATGAAGCACCCTTTCACAATTTCAGCATCCGTAAATGGTTTCATAATTTTGCCAGTATGTAACACATTTGATATGATGCTTATATTTTCATTGCTTCTTGTAAGATTTCCACTGACATAAAAACTTTGTTGTTATTGCAATAATTTTTTGAAAAAAACAAATTTTTCACTTTTTATTAAAAACCCACGAGACCAAGTGTCATTAAATGATTTATGCAATGATGACCAATGTTATATTTTTAAAACTGATACTTTTTCGACAAATCAAACATATTGCTGAACCTTTTTTATTTAACACAATGAAATATCCATCTTCTTACTTATTTTGAAACACACTATTTTCATCTGATATTTTTTGTTTGTCATCTGAAGACATTATTATGGGTGTTTAAATTATAGTTTGATATAAAATAGTATGTTACAAAATTATAAGTTTTTCAAATTACTTATGACAAATGTATGATATGTCACATTGGCTTCTAATAATGGACTAGTCTAGATTCCATCTTATAAACATAACTTATGCACTTGTCTTTATATTAATTCACTTATAAAACACACAGATTTGGAACACTTCTGACATAATATTAACAGCAAGCATTATTAATGCATCAATAAAATATCAAAATCAAATGTGAATGGTTATTCATTAACAATAAAGACATGTTCTTGTCCCCACGGTTGTTTAGATCTGTGAAACCAAAATATTGATAGAAGAATTCATTTGGAGCAGAAACAAAAAATGAGAAAAATATGCCTGTGTGATGGATTTCTTAAGACTGCAGAGTATTTATGGATGCTTTCACTGTTGGTTTACTTGGAACATAGAACACAAGTAACAGGACTTCAACAAAAAAAAAAATCAAAATCAAATACAAGGGATTATTTGAAAACAACAAAAGCAAGTTCTTCTCTGTGTGGGTTGTTTATATCTGTGAAATTAAAAAAATTGACAGCTAACATTATTAGTGCTTCACTTCAATAAAGAGAAGAAAAAAACAATCGCAAGTGGTTATCCATTAAGAAGATTCAAAAATTTTTCCTCTCTCATAGAAAGTAAGATAAGTGCTATCCACATCTATTTAACTATCAGTTAATTGTTGCACATAAAAGCTTGATGGGCTACATGAGGTCCATGAGATGCAGATTGAGTATGACTACTATATACTAATTGTAAAAGTGAGAATATTTTTGCCCAACTATATTTCCACTCTTTAATTACAAGAATAGCAAATTGAATGTTTAAAAGATAATATAAATTGCTTGAGTAATAAAAATTAAATATATAAATAATAAAAAAAGGAAAACACACACACAAGCAAACATATCAGTAATATTTATTATGTAAATATTATTATTGTAATGTATGCTCATATTTTCTCATCATTATTTATTTATTTTAATGAAAATTTAAGTCTAAAAAATAAAATAAGGATTGAAATGTATATTATGAACATTTTTAGTATAAGAACAAATCATTTACATTTTGATTTTTAAGACATATCACTTTGTATTTGATCATTGTAGTCATCGCTTCTATATATTTCAGAATACTGCATAAACAAATTTATGTTGATATTTTGTATAAATACACATTACTACTCAGAATCACCAAATACAGCTTCTAATATTAGTGGTCGAGTGGTCAGCGCGACTGCTTTGCACTTGCAGGCAGTTGCCCGGGTTGCGGGTTCGCGTCCCGGCCGATGCTATGACACTTAAAAAAAATATATATATTAGTCTGCTTTGAAATTTACACGTGGAGTTGTTTTTAATTTTTATTGTTTTTATTTAAATTAATTCAATATAAAGAAATATTGTGAAACAGGATCAAGGATGAGGATAAAAAATGAGAAACTCAAGATCAAACTCAGAATTATCTGAACTTATAACAAAGATTATTATATAGAATGGTGCTTTTTATTGTAGCTTTAAAATCTTTTAAAATATTAAAATCCACAGAGTCAAAGCATTGGAGCTCATATTTTTAATTCTCAATTAAAATTGGCTTAATACGCTAAAAAGATGATGTATAACATTATACACAATTATTGAAATAAACATCATTATAATATTTTAATAACATAGATAAATAACTCTCAAAAAAACTTATTTGATAACAAATATTGTATTATGTAACATAAAAAGTTTTTTTTAAAGAAAAGCATTATAGTGAAGTTGTAAATATGCTCTATTTTGTTCCAAGCCCCCTTCATGTACAATGCATATAGCATATAATAGCTCACATTTTGTTGATAAGCCTTGTTTGTAAAACAATAAGTATTGTTTATTGTAATGTAAGAATACACTACTTTTCAACATGTATATGCAAATGAAATATTACCCAGTACATCTGTGTATAATTTATTGAAAAAAAAAAAGTAAAAATATATTGTAATGGTCAGAATAGCATATTTTACAATTTTACATTTTTTTATTTATTTACATAATTAACATGGTTACCATCTGGATTTAAATATCAAACAATAAACTAACACACACACACATATATATATATATTTAAAAACAATATTTTGTTCAGTATATTATAATAATGTAACCACTATCACCATGCAATCTTACATAAACAAAGTAACAAATCAAGTATAATATTTGTCAAGCATTGGTGGCCTAGTGGTTAGCATACCTGCCTTCCAAGCAGCTGGCCCAGGTTCGCTTCCCAGTCATCAATGCTTTGATATATATATAAAATCGAGTATAATAATTTATTTACAGATGTACTTATTAATGGATGTACAATTTATTCCTTTAATAAAATTAGCAAATCATATAACAGTAATTTATTTACAAAGTATAATCGTTAATTGATATGCAGTTTATTTCTTTAACAAAATCCTTAAATCTTTATGCATCATAGTATCATTATATTTTTAGATAATATAACACATTATCCTTTAACCCTGACTTCAATAAACTTAAATATAACTCTACATGTATGAATCCACAAGTATATAAGAAGTGGCCTTTTGTCCTAAACCTAACTTAATGCAACTACAATTTATACAGGAATGATTTATTTTAAGATAGATTCCTAACTCATTAAGCAAATGGAAATGCATTCTCCATATGGATGTGATCATATGTAAACTATTAAATATTAAACAATTTTGTATACATAAATCCATCTACATAAAATCCAATTTTCAGCAATCAAATATAAGTTTAACTACAAATGAATGAGACTATTGGAAATAATTACATGATTATCATTATTTTTTTTGTCTTGTCTTTTATTAATAACTTATATAAAATTCATAAAGTTTAACAAGTAAAGAGAATCTCACAGAGACAAAACTCTCCATACAGTAGCACCACCCAGTGCATGCCAAAGTAATCACTGGTTGCAGAAAGGTTTGTTATCTATCTAGTGTTTACTTATCCAATATTCTCAGACTAGTTTCTAGATTGGGGCTTTCATCAATGAGGAGCCTTGGATTTGAAAGCATTGCACCTAAATCTTAGGTATCTAATGCAACCCTCCATGAGCCACCTTTTACCCTATTAGCTAACTATAAAGCTAGTCCACAATAAAAACACAATAATGTTTTCAATTCAAGATCATTAGCTTGTATGGTCATATAGATATGAATTTAGTTCAATTCCCATACTTTTTGGTGTCTTTGGTTCTTTAATACACACAGTCACTACAATCCTATTGGGCAGGATTGGTATTCGTCCACTAAACATAACATGATCACTATTCATTGTGCTTACACAAGCTGTTTACACAGACTCAAAAACTCTTCATACAGTAGCACCACTCAATGCAAGAATAAAGAATTGATATCATATGATGTTCGTTGGTTTAGAGAAAATCTTAATTGTATCCACACTTTTCATATAATTATGTATAATTCTACCAAACTTATACTAGTCAAATTATTTCAAATTCATTTCTTTTTTTTAATTGACAGCATCTTTAAATAATACCATGACAAACAAGTAAATTGTCATTTACTTCTTTGTGACAAATATTAAAAGTCCTTTTAGGATAATAGTATAGCCTTGTAATTTCTAACTCTTAAATAAGTGCTAATTTTTCATTTCAACTGCAGTTATTCAAAATATGATTCAAAAGTGTGCCAGATTAGATCTAACTGACTGTTACTGATGTTTTTCCTTTTTATTCATATGACACAGTCAATCCTGGAATTCGAATATAATAGTATACCCTTCTGATTAAGAAATAAAAAAACCGATTTTTTTTTATATCCAAAACTTAGTTTCTTTCTTAAACCTTGTTTTATTTCTTTTTGAAAAAATCAAATTTGCATATTGTTTTGCTTAGAAGGAGAAAAAAATTTATTATTATTATTATCATAATCATCATTATCATCGTCATCATTATTATTGTTATTATTATTGTTGTTATTATTGAAATGAATAATGAATTGCTCATTTCAATATGCATTATACCATATATATATATATATATAGTACAAGTACATTGGCATTGAGTAAGATTTTAAAAAATTAAAATTTAAAAATCACCAAGGGACATAACTTAGTTTTTTTTATTAGTTAGTATAATTTATATATTTTTGATAAGTACAATGAAAGCTATTTGTGTTTAAAATTATCTATTTTATTAAAGTAATGTTAATATTGGGAAAAATGTAAGCACATAAAAATTACTATCAGAGTAAAACTTCTTAACAATAATTAGAAATGGCTGAAGTAAGTTATGAAAAATAGAACATTGTACCTCAAAAGTAAGAAAAAATGTAGAAGATTAATGAGTGATAATAAAGCAAAGGATAAGAAGATACGTGCAGAAATCTCAAAAGACTCATCAGTATAAAAGAAGCAGACAAGTTTAGAAGTGATCTTTTTACCTGTGTTTTTCTGGCTGTTTATTGTGTGCAGCATTTTCGAAGCTATTATAAAGTGCTACTACACAGAACTGCTATGCTGAATCTAGACACCATGTGTAAATAGTAACCAAATCACTCACTGGCACCTTCTCTCACAAAAGTAACCCAAAGCTTTATCTAGCATTGATCTAAATACAGATCAGAGATGCAAAGGTTTTACCAGAATGAAACCATAAATAATTACTATGGACTTCTCATAAAAGGAATTTAGTGGTAAGTTAATGGCCATATCATAACTCATATCTAAATTTAAAAAAAGACTTGTGAAGTAATTTCAAATGATAATCTAATTTAGACAAAAGAAAGAAGAGATGTGCTATTTAATCTTTCAAAGTGAACTGTTTGAATTAAGTGGTTAACATTATTATCTGAATATATGTGTGAGTTCTTTCCAATGTTATAAATAATTCTTAATAAGTGTTTAAATATTTAATGTGTCTTAATAAAAATTTTATTACTAATATAAACTTTTCATTGTATATGTTTAATTTTAGTCATTTAGATTTTACTATTAAGTTTAGAGAATTGTATTAATTACCTTTGCCAATATACTTAAATAAAGCCTGGGGAAAATTCATATAATAAATAAAAATCAGGAAATATAAGTATATTCTTGGATCATTCTTATTAAATAGTTTGATTAACTAGCAATTTATCATGCATAATATAAGGCCTAAATCAAAATGTAAAACATTACAATGGCTTTCCAACATGGGGTTTCGATATAAAAAAACCACAACCCAAGATAAGCCATTTAACACATAGAAAAAAAAAGTTCTTGCATTAGATTCAAAAGGGTTTTTTTTCCCACATAAGAGTAGTGTGGGTGGAAAATTTTTAAGAAAGATGTTTTATTAAAACAAAATAATATCACCTGAATTAAAATAATAAGAAATAAAAGAAGTAAAATCGATCAAAATCTAGTAATGAAGGAAAAGGCAGATATAGATGGGGATTATAAGGTGACAAAAGAGAAGGGTAGTGTTGGCATATGTAATTTTTATCAAGACAAAGAAAATAAGATATTGAGTTTATGTTTTTGTTGGCAATTAAAGAAATAGAGTTATGTTAAGATTTTTGTTTTATCATAATAGAAAAATATATGAAATTGAGAAGTAGTAAAACCATGGTAGAATGTGAAACAGAACCAAAAGAGGGCATGGAGTCTTTAATAAGGAAGTTACTATGTGAATTAATGGCAGAGTTTAAAGAAGAAATAAAGAAAGAACTAGCAGAGTTTAAAAAAAGAGATAAAACTTGAAATGGGGAAGATGATTAAAAATGTGAAAGATGATCACAGAATAGAAGTTAAATAAGTGAAAGAGTTAGTGAATGTGATAGATAAGAAAGTAAAAAATGATACAAAAGGCTGAACCCATAGTGTTAGAACCAAA
The DNA here is from genome assembly GCA_028023455.1 of Epiperipatus broadwayi. NCBI lineage: Eukaryota > Metazoa > Onychophora > Udeonychophora > Euonychophora > Peripatidae > Epiperipatus > Epiperipatus broadwayi. Next base: position 549,394 of record JAQFVV010000292.1, on the reverse strand, counting down.
TAACAAAGAAAATCAAGAGATAGGAAAAACCTACAGAAGATAAAGAAAATATGCCAAATGTAATAAACCCATTTTTAAAATTAAAGATTTTCTATAGGCATGAAGGGAAATTGTTAAGGGACCATGCAAATAATCTGGAGTGATACTTCTCAGTAAATGTGATGTCTGAAGATGTGAAATTGATTGTGGCCATGAGCCACTTACAAGGAGTGGCGCAGATATGGTGGGAATCTTTGTTCAAAAAATCAAACAACTTTAATTTGTATAGGCAAGCATTAGCTAAATGCTATTGGGATGAAGACTGCCAGGAAATGATAAAAAATAAGGTGGCCCAAGAAAAATGTAGAGCTGATGAATGTTATGTTCCATTTCTTTAAAAACAAGTGGCTCAGTTGCAGGTGCTAATGGAATGTCAATTGATGGAGAAGCAAATCATAAAAATTACATGTAGGAATTTTCTGAGCCCAGTGGGACACCTAGTGATAGGTACCAGATGTGAAATGGTCTAACAAATGGCAGCATTGCTTAGTGCATGAAAAAAACAAGTCTGGGGGTAAAGAGTAGAATAGAAAACATATAAAAAAGGCTCCAAACAGGAGGAGAAAAATGCAACTGAACACTTTAACAGTTACAGACAGTCCTCAATATGGTAAAAATGGTATAAAACCACTAACTAATTTTTTTTATATATTAGTTTTTTTCTTTTCCAATCACTGAGCTAGACCAGCTGTGTTTAACCTGTAAAACCAGCAGTATATTATATTAAATGTAGTAAGATATAAATAATAATAATCATTATTTATTTTCCTTTAACTGATCCTAAAGATTAATTTTGGTTTAATTAAAATAATTTATCTAATTTGTCTTGAATTAGAAAATAGAATATGGGAAAGACATTTTTTTCTTTTCATTTTTAACAGAAATATGTAACTGAAGAGAAATGTAATTGGATAAAAAGGAAAGAATGTTCAGAGATTTTTTTTAATGCGAATAGAAGGGAGTATGTAAAAAAAATTTGTGCCATTGAATATGTAACAAATATGAGAGCTATTCTTTAAAATTAAGAACAAATAAAGGAATTAAACTAATTTTTTTTATATATATAATTCAAATTTCTGATGTTATTATGTGTTAATGCCGATATGAGTGGCTAAATTTAAATAAGTCTGTTCAAGTCTGCTAGCTGAGACTCTTACTGCTAATTATCATCCAAAATGTCTGAATTGAAATGTACTAGTTTTATCAACCATGACAATGGGAATAACAAATTTAAAGGTCAGTCTACCTTGAAATATATTTTATTGCTTACAAACTATATTAACCTTGGATATAATATTTTACTTTTATGTCTTTAAATTATATAATTATTCCATATATGTGTGAAGTGGAATGCTATAACAATTTTAAAGTGTCTGAATGATAAAGATTCAACTATATCTCACATTGAACTTATATCGGAGATAACATGTCAGCTCTGTGTGTTATCATCTTATTGTTAAAATAATAATATAGCTATTAAAAGAAAAGAACATCTAACCGTAAAATTATTTTATGACCATCATGACAATTATGACATAATTGTTTATTTGCACAATCATTCCTAGTCTTCAACACTCATTAAATTAAAAGTAATGAAATATTTTAACTTTGGAGTAATGCCTACATGGAAGTAATGAAGTTTATTAACTTTTGAGGAATACTGTAATTAAAATAATGAAATAGGTTAATGTGGAAGGATGGTCTATGTTCATGTGACAGTATATAAAAAAAGATCAGCCTTGAATATCCATAAGGAGATTATTTACATGGAGTTAATACATTTTCATGCATCACAGTGTTATACATGTTCCATCATTTATAAATATCTCAAATATTCTGAGAGCTTACATGTGAATCAAATAATTATGGAATATTCATTATGATGAGAACAAAAAGGAATATAATCAAACTCATAAAATTCTATATGTTATAATTGAAAACTATTTAATTTATATGTTGTATATTGAATATTAAGAAAATGTGTTATTGATTTTATAGTTGAATATGTAATATACTTGAAATATTATGTATTTTAACGTAGTGTGGTTATTTAAACAAGTATGTAGTTTTATTTTGGATTATATTTTCATATTATCTTATACATGTATGAAGTTCATGGTAGATATTCTATTGGGTTTAAAATAGTTATTTATTAATTTAAATTAATCAGATTGAACATATGATATAGGGATTGAGGAGAATTAATTATTAGCGAACAGTGCTTGCATAAAGGGTCTAATGATTATTTAATGAATTTATAATGTGTATCAACACCATGTGGTTTAATTCCATATGTTTTTCCAGGATTTTGTGCATATGCTCATATTATATTTACTACGTATTATTATTTTGCCCATGTCCAAGGTAGAGTCAGTCATTATCTCAGTTATTTTCTATACTAAAGTACTTACATCATTTTATGTCTTAATTCATGCCTGTAGGATTGTACGAGTCTTCTAATTTAGCCGTTTATTGATGAGGATAATTTTGTCTTTTTTATTTGGGAAAGAAATGTCTGCACTATTGTATAATGTTATATGGCATTATTCTGTGCTGGTGGTATAATCTGCAAAATGATCTCTTGCCATTTTATTATATTCCTTATATTTGTTTCTGCACTGGTGGTTAATCTGTGGAATATTCTGTAATGGTGCTTATTGCTCTGATGATGATCAGAAAACCCACAGTGCATTTAATGTTTTTATTCCTTTGCATGGATGAATACATCCACAGGAATACCATTGTTCTTTGTTGTATAAATGTGCTTGGGCAGAATCTCCATACTTTATGATGTCAATGTTATTTCCATCATTTTAGATTGATCCCACATGTTCAGGTATCAGTTATTAAAAAGGCATTTGATAAATTATTTTCATAATTGTTACAGGTCAGTTTATATAATATTTCAAGCTGAGTTGAGAATCAAATTTTCTCTTTGATTCATTATCTCTGCATGACTGACTTTTGCATGTTTATTAATACCAATCTTTATTATTATTATTATTATTATTATTATTATTATTATTATTATTATTATTATTATTATTATTATTATTATTATTATTATTATTATTATTATTATTATTATTATTATTATTATTATTATTATTATTATTATTATTATTATTATTATTATTATTATTATTATTATTATTATTATTATTATTATTATTATTATTATTATTATTATTATTATTATTATTATTATTATTATTATTATTATTATTATTATTATTATTATTATTATTATTATTATAAATTTGGGGCATAGGTGCATTGGTTCTGTTATTGACATATTGGAGATGTGATTGACTAGGTGTTTGAACCATTCTCTATCTCACAAGGGCTGAAATCAAGTCCATTGGTGAGAAAATTTTATATTGTGTTTGTTTTGGAACTCATGTACTTTATCCATGTATAAAAACAAGTACATGTGATGGTAATTTGTTTTATTTATTTACTTTTTTTTAATCATTGTATTAATCTATTATTCATTGGTATTGATTGAGTTATAAATAAATGTTAAATTTATGATTTAACCTAGCTGTATTGTGGCTATTTGTCACATTGAACCAGAAAATCCATTATATTAAATAGATTGTATATTAGAGCACATATTGTCGCTACAAGGTTTACTGAAGTTCTAAGGTAATATTTTACTGCTTTTGGTTCTTGGGTAATTAGTGATGTACAAAGTATAATAAAATCACATTAACCTCGTCATCACTTTAGCTTTGCTTTGTTAGTTATAGAATATAATCCAGAATTTGTTACTTTTATTGATGTTTGTGATATTGGGACCAAAATTAATAAATAGATCTGCTAGCCAATATTATAATTGAACCTATTTTCTAATATTATAACGTATGCTTTACTTATAACAATAAGAGTCTCATTGCTATTGATTTGATTTGACAATTTAAATTAATGATGAAAGAATCTACAGTTTATGTTGTTTACCTTTTATTGCAAAGCAAATATTCTATATAACATTGCTGTATTAAAATCATGAGTATATCTGAGCTGAGACCAATCATGTTATGATGCTGATTATAATTTTACTGTCTTGTTAAATGGCCTATATTCACCAGGTGATAGTTGATATTGATGTAATATTTATATTTAATTCTGGAAAAGTAATCTTTAGTAGTTTTATAGATCATACCATCTTGTTCATGGTCAGCCATAAAGTCTCATATAAATGAAATCTCTGTTTAAGGTCTTGAAAGGTAGTTTTAAGATACAGTCATTAGTAAGAATAATTATCAAATGAATACTCACATAATTTATTTTGGTGTAATTTAATATATCTTCATGTAATGTTGCAATGGGTCTCTGCCATGTACCCTGGCCCTGACCACATTATACTGTAACAGACTTGTGTTATAGAATTAATTTTTCCTGTTATGATTATATCATAACAATCTTGTGTTATATCATTAATTTTTCCTGTTACAGTTCAGTTAGATCTTTCAGTTACAATATGAGTAAAATAAATTACTTTTTCATGATTATGTGCAGAATAATAAACAAAAAAATCATCCACTTAATGATTTTCATAACATTGCATCAATACAGCAATTAATGTTGTCAGTCATACACTGTAAAAAAAACAAACAAGTAGTCACAAATCACACTGTTTTACTAGAAATAATATTACATGTTCAATCTATAAATGTACATTTCAGTTTGGCAATGTAAAACACTGTTTATGTTTATTCACAATGTAGCTTTGTTTCTATTAAAATTACTGCAGTGAACATCTGTTTATAATTCTAGTATAACTAGAGAGCAGGTGGGTTATCCTAAATGAAACACTGCTATATGTGAATTTTATTTTATTTTTATTGTATAGCTATGGTTTACAATTATGCTTATAAAAATATTTGTTTGAAATTAATACATGGTAAGTAGAATTTTTATTATTTACTATTGTATAATAATAATACTAACAACAATACAGTTTGTCAAGCGTTGGTGGACGAGTGGTGAGCACAGCTGCTTTACAAGAAGTTGTCCTGGGTTTGCTTCCTGGACGATGCTTTGACACATGAAAAAAGAAAAAAAACACAGTAACAATGTCATTGTGTATTATATAAAATATTAAAGTTGTGTTAAGTCTTCAATATATCATTTATTTATTGCTATGTTGATAAAAAAAATTGAACCAATCTCTGCCAGACACATTTTGATATCAACTATCATTATTTAATTGCCATAAAAGAAGGCAAATTTCATATTTAACCTAGTAACTTTATTTTAATAGTTTCTTTCATCAAAACAAGCACTAAACAAAGTAGAGCTCCATCAATTCAATTTTCCTAAAGAATTTTGCATGCTAAAGTCAATATCTTAACATATAATAACCAAATAATGGCATTATTAATAAAATAACAAATTGAAACAAAAATGCCCTGCATAAATTTAGTGCAGTACAAGAATGGTAAACTCAAGATCAGTTCATCACTTCTAGGGTTCAAACTTAAACTCCTAAGCAATAAAACCATCAAATATTAAATCTTGGAAGTGCCAGCTATGAATTTTATATTTTATTTGTTCTTATATATTCATATGAATCAATGTAGAATATTGTTTCTATTTTGGTTATGTCAAAAAATAGTGATTTGATTGTGTTATGTTTTTTTTTTTTTTTTTGAAAAAAAAAAAGAGTTTGTGCAGCTCTTTCATATAAGGATATGAATCTTGGTAAAATAGACATCATTGAAATAAAATTGTTTGAATTAAAGAATCAAACTTTAATGCAAATGGATCATATTAGAAGTATTTATATAGAGATTTACTTTTGATGTGATAATTGGCTTTTCTCATGGCAGATGAATTAAGACATTTCAATCCAAAACTTGTACCTTGTGGAAATTAACTTGATTTTCCCAACAATATAACAATGCATAAAATATAAAATTCATGCAAGGCCACTTGAAAGATTTGATAACCCTTGAATTAATAAATATATATACAACTATTTATTATAAAACAATAGAGAATGAATACAGAGGTAATCAGAAGGTTTCTGAAATTGATCTTTTGTTTTGGTCATATTTCAAGAAGATATCAGAAGTATCAGAGACCATTATTTTGCAAAATCATTTCAAATTGACTCCAATTTTAATTCATGACTTTTATATATTTGATTATAACATTTTGTGTAATAATACTAATGTGTTTTAAGTTCCTGTAGGAGACATTGATGTTAGTCGCTAATGATGTAATAAGGGTCTCTATGTCTTAAAGTTTCTCATATGAATTACATACATCATTGGTCAGATATCAGTGGGTTTTCATATAATTCATATATTTTCCTGTTTTCAATAACTTATCTCCATATGTATTTTACTTTGGAAAATAATAAAGAATATAAAATTGCACTATTTCTAAATACTTAAAACTTTTATAATGTGATATAATTGTTTCTTAGATTACTGTAAGGCTCCACAGATGGCAGATGACCATAATATATAAAAGCCAACTGTTAATAGCAAATAAACTGCCTGACAAAAAGCTCCTGCTGCTTTGCACAATAAGATGTTGGTTCATCATGAGCTAGGTACTGCTTCTGATATAAATAGTCTTTTCTGTCTCCCTCTTTTCTTCTTCAATCACTTAAGTTACTAAAAGAGGCAAAACACTCCATAAATGTTGAACATGTGATATTTATTGGCTCACTTAAGTTACTGTAGGACACAATTGTTATGAGCCTCTATGACTATTAGACATCTTATAATAACAGTGATAATGATATTGTGTGTTTCTGCAACAATATTTCCATCCTACACTGCACACACAACATTTGTGATTTCAATATTCCTTTTCTTTAACTCAAGCCTTAAAGAATTAAGAAAGCAATGACAAAAAAGGTTTAGTAAACTTGCAATCCTTAATTAATATTTATTAAGGATATAACCTTAATACTATGTGCCTGAAAAAACATCAGTAGGGACCTCTGCAAATCTTTAACACAAGTACAATAACTAATGAATCAGTTTGTAACTGGATTTGAGTGAAACATGAAGTTCATCTGGAAAAGATTGTATGTTTAAGCATATCTATTTAGAGATAGCCCTGTTTATCACAGGATTGGAATACCCTAGAAAATATAGTCTAAAAGTGACCTATCTCACACAGCCTTCTGGTTAGGTTGTTGCACTTAGTGGATTATTCATTTCAGCACTAGAAATTATATAAAATAGTAAGAAATAATATCAGTAACGATGGTGTAGTAAGGCACAGTGGTAGTATAAAAGATAAGTATCACAGATTTAAAACTTTTTTTTCTAAATGTAGATACATGTGGAATGTGTGAACTTTATTTGATATAAACTTTTCAAGACCAGAACAGAGAACTGCACTGGTGGCTAAAGAACAATCAAAATTTTAGAATGGTATAACTTGATTTAGTGAAACTCATTTCCCAGATGAAGGAAGTTTATTAGAAGAGATGGATGGATACATTTTTTTATGGAAAGATAGGTCAGTCAATGAAAGGAGAAAGTATGGTCTTAGATTTGCTTTAAATCTAATTTAGTGTCTTCTATTATTAAAATTGCTCATTGTTTCAATAAAAAATGAATGCTCTTAAAATTTTTTTTCCATAGTGGTACTAGAACTCATTTTGTCAGTGCCTATGCTTCAACTTTAGATTCAGAAAATTCAGAGAAGGAAAGCTTTCATTCCTTGTTGCATAGCATTATTATAACAATACCATTAAAAGATTGAATTTTTCTTCTTGGAGACTTTAATGAATGTACTGGTACAAATATTAGATTTTGGCCAAAAGTTATTGGAAATAATGGTGTTAGGGCTGAAATTCAAATGGTTTGTTATTATTAAATTTATGCACATGTGGATTGACTATTACAAATACTTTGTTTAGATATATAAACTGATATAAAGGAACATGGATACATTCATACTTACAATGGCATTTAATTGATTATATTATTGTTAAGCATGAGATACTAGAGAAGTTGACATTACATGAGTACTCACAAACCCAGATTGTTAGACATATCACAGATTAGTGCATTCTAATTATTAAAATCATAGTTGCATTTAAAAACAGATTTTATTCCAATCATATTCACAAAATAAACTGATTTTTGCTCTATAAAAGAATCTACAATACATATTAAATTTCAATAGCTATTAAACACCAGAATTGCTAATTTGGATCTTCAGAACTGTCATATTACTGAAGCATGGAATTTTCTTAAGAAGTGTATTATGGATATAAGTAAATCTTATCTTGGGTTCACTAAAAAGAAGAATTAAAACTGTTTTGACAATGATCATATTATTATGTGGCATTTTCTGCTTAGTAAAATAATAGATTAAATGTATAAATTCATAATAAATTTCTGAAAGCAGAAGTTCAATGACTTACATGAAAGCTTAGAAATGATTGGCGATTTAAAACGGCAAAGAAAAACCCAGACATTTGTTGATCATGGTCATTCTAGAGCTTTTTTTGCTGCATTGAAAAGAACATATGGATTAGAAAAATAGTGAACCCAATCCTATTACTTTTATCAATGATCCTCATTTACATGATAATGATATTTTAAACAGGCGGAAAGAGTATTTTGATCATCTTTTGAATAACAATTCAAGAATTGATATAACTTTTAATATATCCATTTTATATACTCATTTAGATTTGGGCGAAGACATCCAGCTTAATAAAGTCAAAACAGCTCCATAATTTTAAAAATGGAAAGGTCATGAAATATCTGCAGAAATTTCAAAATATGGTTTCAAAAATATTGAAACTTTTTTAAAAATATCTGGCCCCATGAAGTTGTGCCATCTGATTTGAACAATGTTTTAATTGTTCCAATTTGAAAAAACAAAGAGAATAGACAAGATTGTGGTAATTATCATGGAATATCATTATTATATACTATAGAAAAAGTACTTTCAAGAATTTTCTTGAATATATTGCTTCCAGTTATATACAAATGATTTCTAGAAATTCAATGTGCTTTTAAGAAATCATGAAGCACTGTAGATATGATTTTTGTTATCAAGCAAATGCAAAAAAAAAAAATGTTGGCACAAATGAATTATCTATATATTGCTTTAATTAATGTGGTTAAGGCATTTGATTCAATTATTAGAACATGTTTATAGCATTGTTTGAAATTAGTTGGTTGTCCCTTCAAAATTTATTCATATTGTACATGATGGAGTGCAAGGAAGTGCTATTACTCTGGGTGGAAAATCTGAGCTTTTGAAATTAAAACCAGTAACAAACAAGGATATGTACTTTCTCTAACTTTGTTTTCAATTTTTATGGCAATGGTCTTAAGAATTGTTTACAAGTAGTTTAATCAAATCAGAATCAAGATATACTACAGTCTTGATGATGGAATTTTTAAATTGAAGAGATCAAAAGCATAAACAAAAACTTCATCTACTTAGATTGTGGATATACAGTACATTGATGACTATGCTATAATGTTCTTAATCTTTTAAATGTAACTTATAAAGATCTTGGTTTATTAATTAATGTTAAAAAAAAACTCGAGTACTTTATCAGCCAGTGATGGAAGAAAAATCTTCAACAACTTTTAGCTTGGATAAGTTTTCAATTTGAAAATGTAAACAGTATAAGATCTTGGTAATTTTGTAAAAGGGTGGATTTAAATGCTGAGATCACACTCTAATGTATTGCTGCTGCTTTTACCAAGTTGAAAGATAGAGTACTTCATCATAAAAAAATAACCGCATCTAAGCTGTATATAAAGCTGCTATTTTACTAATTTTTGTATGGATGTGAAACTGGGATATTCTATTGGTGCAATATAAAGGCATTTAAAAAGTTTCATTTAAGGTTGTTCTGTAAAATTTTAAATATATAATGGCAAGATCGTAAAACTGATTAACATGGTCATGGTCTTCAGCTTACAGGATGGGAGTCTATTGGTTTTACTATTAAAAAATCACATCTTCATTGGATTGGACATGTAAAATGAATAAACAATGAAAGACTTTCTAAAAGAGTGTTTTATGGTGAACTTGAGAGGAGATTTTATAGACGAAATAGATACCATCTACATTAGAAGGATTATCTCAAAGACATTCTAAAGAAATGCAACATCACTTGTTTCCATTGGAAAAATATGGCAGTGAAAAGAATATACTGGAGAGCAACAATTGGAAATGATATTAAAGTTTTTCAGAAAGAAGTTTTCTGCTGAAAAAACTAAAAGACAACATCATAAAATAACAAGTAAACAGAAAATTGAAGCTGCATATCATTCTGTATGTAAACATATTTGTGTTTCCCAGGTTTGAATAGTCACTGCAAAACTCATTCACAGCTAAAACTTACTTCACAATTAAGAAGGTATTCTTCAAATATATATATATAACACCATTCAGTAGTAGGATATCTCAAGATTTTATGGAGACTAAACAAATGTTTTTTTTTTCTGATCACAGACATTATTATTAAAGTAAAATAGAATTTTAAGCAACATACTATTGAAGATATGAGATTTAAGATATTCAGGATTTATATATAGTTTGTGTGGAATTTTAATCTTTAATGATTTTAAACATATGATTATTAATGTTAACATGATTAATTTATCATTCAAATCTATATTAACAAAAGGTATATTTATTAAGGCTGTAACCTCAAGAATATGTGTGTAAAAATGTGATATTAGGGACATCTACAGGTCTTAACCACAAGCTTACGCTTTAGAAAAAAAGAAGTCCCTAATATCGCATTTTTACATGCATATTCTTGAGGTTACAGCCTTAGTAAATATTACTTACATAATGTGTGTTTAAATAAATTTATAATTACAAAAGATGTAATGAAAATTAAAGCAGTAGTTAAAGTGAATAAAAAGATAGGTAAAAATTATCAAAAAAAGGAATGATAAATAATATGTACATATAAAAAGAATTACCACAACTAAACAGAAGAATAGAAGACAAATTGTCTTCTTTGAAATTAGAATTAAAATTAGTTATTTTACATATTTTGTTTGAAGAATAGCTAAATATATTCGAAAGAAGAAAAAAAGAAAATGAGAAAAGACTGCAAGCTGTACAATCTATAGATTTAAAAAAAGAATAGAAAAAATAAAATGAAAGGTCAAAGTTATTACTCTAGAACTGTTAAAAAGTAAATTAAATTATTTATTAAGAATAATGCAGAAATAAAAAGAAATTGGATTATATGTTTATTTATAATAGGTGAATTAAAAAGAATACAATGGAAAAGACAGACAAAAATGATGAAAAGATAGATAAAAATAAAAATGATCTTAAAAAAAAGAGATAATCAGTATTAGAAGTAAAAATCGTAAAATAAATGAGTTTAGTCAATATGATTTAGGAGATACAATTTGTCTGACTTTTGTTTATAATTATTAAGAGAACATTGCTAATTATTTAAAGGCTATTGCAATATACTTTTGTTTAATATTACAATTGAATCAATACACTCACATGCTTTGAGAAATAGAATACCATTTTAATTAATGCATGCATATATCGGTTGCATTTTTGTGTATAAGTAGTGTACATGTTTGTAATTTAATAATTACAATTACAAAATCGATACCTACCCTGGTACCTCTCTGAGGAGTGCCAAAGCACGAAATCATGGTCAGGGGTTGGGGGGGGGGTCCTGACAGATATTTTAAATGCTGGCTCTGGCTAAGCATTTATCACAAAGCTTGTTGAGGAATTGGCAATCCTCATTGTTTATAACTTACAAGCTTAAGAGAATAGGATCATGTGATCTATGACTCTTATTTTGACTACTTAATCTTTGTTTTGTATTTTAATAATTTCTATATTTTATATATTAAATCTAATGAGAATTAAACTGTTCCCATATAAACGTTTATGCAGGAATAGTGATGGAATAAGGTTAAATTATTAAACTTATACTCCAGTACATTAATTTAAATAATAATAGAAATATATATGGGAATTCCTATAAAACTGCTTTTATAATCATTATTCAAAATAAAAATTTAATTAATTTCTTGTTGGCAAAGATAGTAGTATTTGTATTATGATCAGAATTGTAATTGTAAAAGTTTTTGCAATTATGTCACCCATTAAATACATCATTATACATCAAGTGTTGCATTTGTGGAGACATATAAAGATTATTTATATGATGAAATAAAGTTAATTATAATTTGTCTTTGATCAAAAGTAATTGAGAATAAACAAAAATAGAAATTAATTTAGTAGACCATAAAATTTAAGTTTACCAATATTAGAAATGATAAGAAAATTTTTTACTGTTATAATATTAAAAAGTCATAAACATTATAAATAAATAAAAAATATTGATTAATGCAACATGCATGATTAGAACTGTAAGTGAGAATAATTAAAAAATGATTTTCAACTTTATAACATTTGCCTAATCAGAATAATTCCACTGCAAGACAGATGTAACTGAAGAAACATTCAATAACACTCATAAAAAAAATGAGGGAATTTTTGTATTTATTGAGAATCATATTCAACTGAATGAATATTCAGAATCTATGGAAATGGTAATCATATGTGCAACATGATTTACTTATCATAATGAGACTTATTAATTAAATGAAAAGAAATGACTAAATTGTCAATTATTACTGTCTAGACAATATACCTATATATACCACATGGTTCTCGCTTTTTGTTTCCTTTTATTTTGATTGTCAAAACATAATATTTTATTTTAGTTTGTTCAGGAATTTCATGTCCTCTGCTTCTTTTATAATATTTAATTATTTTTTTATAACTTGCTACATTTTTTTCAATGATTTTATATAATTTTTATACCATTGAAGGCAAATATTATTTTGTTGAAACATTAGGAATTATATACTTTAGTATTCAATGCGATTTCCCCAAAACGTTTCCATTTTTTGCTTGTGAAAATCTTGACTTCAGCACACGTGCACATGTATATACATATGTGTTTATGTATATAAAGCTCAAATGTTATCATTTGAACATAGTATTGCTTAGTTTAACCTCCTTTCATGATAAAAACACACATGCATTTATATATACAAATTTAATAATAAACTCATTAGAGGACCAAAAACATGTCTTATGCACCTTTGGAGTAGTCAGAGATAAACTTTTATATAAAAGTATTTAAAAAAAGATAATAGTATTTTTTTAAATAAAAGTAGAATATATATAAATGATAAAACCTTATTTTCCATTTGCTGTAGAGGAAATTTAGAGCCTAACATATTTGAAACATTACCAATATGTATCAGCATAAACAATCTACGCTTATTTACTTCTTGCATTTTGGCCAAGAAAAACTCTACCCTCACCATCTATGTTTGAGTTCAAAACCCTTGTTATCTATATTGTCATAATAGCAGACTGTTCAGTTTTAAATAATTTAGTGTAACATGTTTTATTTTCAGTGTAAATATTTATTACTATACATGATTGCAATTTATATTTGGTTTGAATGAATCATATATTGATCAAAACACATGCAGTGTAAAAACTAGACTGTTTTTTTTTTATGTTAAATTAGCAATGATAAAATTCAAAATCTACTCAACTTTACATTTGATACTGCAGAAAGCTCTAAATACACTTCTGCAATTTATTACAATTAATCTCAGTGTTTTTATTAAAGTGGTATAAAATTTAGCCATGAAAATTGTTTTAACGTATCATAAGTTATATTTGCAGTAATATATTGAAGGAAAGAAACATTAAAAAATAAATATTTTAAATGCAGTCCTAATCAAAAGATAACTACAAGGAATAAAGAGAAACTTGAAGGCTGTATAATGAATATAATTAGATGCATTATGATATTTTAAAACAGTATAATTAAAGCAAACAATAAATAAATAAACAGAACAATAATAGTTAATATAAATAGAAAGCAATCTATTATGACTGAACAAAAATAAATGACTATATGACAAATAAAATAGACAGGAAATAGATCACATATTACTATAAAAATAAAAATGAAAATAACAAGAAAGCATTAACATGGATTTAAGGAATAGAAACTAAAATCTGTAGGAAATTAAATAATAGAAAGCAATTTAAATTTAGTCAGTAACCAATTTTCAAAAAAATTTTAAGCTAAATATTGTTTGTAATCACTAATTTATTAACTCTAAAACTAAGTATGCTTATAAAATAGGCATCAATATTTATACTTCATTAATCAAATAGCATGTACATAATATGTTCATATTTTATTTACATTTGACATTACAGGAATCTTTATAAATTCTTTTTAAAAAAATATATACATATATTATTTTTATTTATCTTTACATATTTACATTTAACAAAGGTTCATATATGAAAAACACTCCTTGGTATAGCAAATTAATTAATGGTCTGCATTTACTATTCATATCTTATAGTATAATCTATATAAGGAATAGTTACTGTCTTAGACTCATTATTATGAGATTGTATTCTAGATGTACAATGTCTATTTGTTTTAACTATTGCATTTTGTTCCTTGTTAATTTCAAATGATTTTGAATCATTTATACTTAGTTTGTGAGTTGATTCTAATGTTTTAGATTGATCCTGTGATGTGTTATATAATGAATCATGTGCTTGAGGACTTAATATATGTTTTAGTTTGCTTATAACTGGTTTTACACAAGTGCAACAAAGAAAAATAAAGAATCCTTGAGGAGCCAAAAGAATTATAAAAATGTAATTTGCAACTTCAGAGTTTAAAAATCTTGCTGCAATTGCTATAATCCATGACAATCCTATAATAATTCCAATTTTCCAATAAACATGAAAGTGGCGAGCTTCAGAAATGCGGAAGCGTTTGGCTGATTGAGTCACTCTTATTATAAAAGTAATAGTTAATAAATAAAATGTTATATTTGCTAAAAGAACTACCAATAAAGGAACCAGAAAAAATATCCATAAACTAATTTGTGTATAAAACCAACAGATTTTGTATGGTTTGAAATTATTGAAAAAATCTTTCTTATCAATTACATTTTCATAAACAATTCGAAATATTAAAATAATTAAAGATAATCCCCAAGCAAACCAAGAGTAATTTCGAAAACGTTTCCTTTTGTCATCAGAAGTTAAAGCATATTTCAAAACAATATTTGAAGTTACAGACCGATGCAAATCAAATCCAATCACAGCTAACCACATAAAATAAGATATAAAAAAGAAATATAATAATATTCCTAAAATATAGCAAGGTATTGGTGGAATATCAATATAATTATTAATGATAAATAAGCTTTGACTTATTAGCATTGAGAGAACCAAACAGAGAATAATTTTCCCTGGTAAATTTCTCAATGGAGGAACTAATGCATAAACAAAAACGTGAACAACTAAGCAAAATATGGACAATCCTAACAAAGATATAGTTAATAATTTTTTGATCGTTTTACTTTTATCTTCATGAAAAGCACTTTTGCATACATTGACAGAACCATTAGCATTTATGAAATAAAATTCTGGAGAAATATGTGTGTGAAAAATATATAATTTATTATCTTTAATCTTATAGTCATCTTTTAGAAAATAATAGCAATCACAACACAAAGAAATAGATCTTTGCAAAGGAGCAAATCTTAAAATTGCTGTAGTATTATTATCAAATTTGTAATAATCTGATAAAAATGTTAGATTATTTATGTAAATACTATTATCAAAAAAATTATAATTTTCAAAAGCAACATACAAACTTATGTGATTTATTTGAGTCTCATAATTGGTGAGGAATTGTCCAGAAATTGATTTAATTAATGCTCTACCTTCATTGTCAATATGGTACCCATTTATAGGATAAGTCATATTAAGTAATTCAATAAAAATATTTTGATTTTTATCTATGTTGTATGCCCATTTCTCAAACATAAACTGCCAACAGGTTGGATTTGAACTTTGAATAATTTTCAGTGGAGCACATACTTGGATTCTCTGTTTCTCATCTAGTTTATATTCTTTTTTAGTATACAATCGCATATATTCTTTCCATAGAACTGAATGGTTGGCCAAAAGCATGTACTCATACGGTTCAATAAAAAAGTGAGTACAAAATGGACTTTGAATTTTACCTTTCAATAAACCTTGATTTTCATTTGTGAATGTTATTTTAACATCAGCTGCCATTGAAATATCAAACTGACAATTGATCTCCGTATTAGAAATGCATGGGTGGTGTTGATATAACTCTTGATTCGTCACATTTAAATCTGGGACTGGTAACGTTAAATTTTTTCCTAACTTTTTTATTTCTTTACATGTTCCATTTTCATTCTGGTAATTTTTGGGACAATATAAATATCTGCACTTGAGATGGAATAAATCAAAAATGCCATTATTTTTACAAAGATTTGTTTGAGCTGTTGAAACATCGTTAATATGAGGTAGAAAATCAAACGTTTGGTTTTCAAATTTATTAAGTAAACTCGTGATTTCATTGTAATTGCAAATAATCTCACTAGGTAACGCAAAATTACATTTTGCGCAGTATTCGTTTTTAAACGTTTTAATTAAAAGACTATCGTTTTTTTTTACATACACTAACGAAGTAAACGCTTTACATAATTTTCTAATATTTTCTTCTTTCCAATCAGTATGACAATCCTCAATCATTATCGCACAGCTTTGTGAAATCATCAGTAAAGTTTCGAACAAATGAGGTTGCCACTGGCAACTTTGTAAATGGTCGGCATTAATTAAAAAATTAAATATGGCTTTGTTTGAACTGCTTTTGTTATTAAAATAACTGCTTATATTAAAAGAACATACTAATTTATTATCCATTAATTGTATATCAGATAGGTCTTCATTATTGCAAAGTGCACAGAAAATATTTTTATAAATTAATTTATTTAATGTACTTACAGCTATCTTGTTTGTTAAAGAGCTACCGCCACTTTTAATGGTTGTGGTCGTTTCACAATAATTTTTGATGGAATCGTTTGACCATTGGTTTAAACACATACCGATAACATAAATTAAAATTTGACCTGAATCATAATTTAAATGTGAGCAAGTAAAACGTGATTTAGTTTCCATTTCAATTTCATCCAAACAGCAACTACCATATTTTTTACAATTGTTCCCGCAATTGCACTTCTTCAGATGTTGATCATTTGCTGAACTATTTCTTATATCCGAACAATAACTTATAGCACAAACACTTTCGGTCTCCATCAAAATTCTTTCCACTTTTGTGTCCGTTTTAATGCAAGTCAAACATAGTAATATAAAACCTATCTCCAAAACGAACACGTTAGGGTTACTCATTTTATGCAAAATTAGAACCGTTAATTCGTCATTTTAAAATAATACGTAAGTCAAAGATAGATTATAGTTAGGAATATGTTTCTACTAAGATACGCAGATACTCAGCGTCGCTAATGATAATATTAGTAGCGATCTTTGTCAGGAGTACAATAAGTTGTTTCTTATGCCCCAAGGTATTCATGATTTCAGAGTTATTGGATTTATTGCTATTGGCGGAACAAGATTTTATTAATAATTAGAAAGTAAAACTGACACATTACTTTATATAAAATTTTAAGTGACGTCAATGACCAGTTACCTAATTAAAGCTAAAATGTGAAAAATAGTTATTGCAATCAACTAATTTAATCTAAAGTAGCCTATATAGCAGTCTATGTATTTTATGGTGTAATTGATCACTTGTTGATGTGATAATTGTATTATTAATCTGTTGTCTTGCATAATAGGGCAATGATTTTATCTTAATGTTTACGATTAAAAATTATTGGTAAAACAAATCATATAATTAAATTGTAATTTCTGCAATTATTATAGTTTCTTATTTAATTTTTTGAAAAAAATCTGGACTTAAAAATTAGAATTTTGTTATTATTTTATATCTTAGACTAATATTATATAAATATTAAAATAAGCGGCTGGACTCTTACGCCAACAGATGGATGTAGATTCCATCCAATACTATCACCAAAATGTTATATTTACATATTGATAGATTCAGTTAATAGAAATTTATATATATGTTAAACAAACTAATGGTAACACTTATTTTAACAAGGCATAATTAATGTTGTGGAACAAAAATGGAAATACTATGTACCAATGTATAAATGTAAAATGGTGAGTTAGAGTATCTATCAAAAGTCAGAATTCTTCTGAAAAAAAAATTTCAAATCTCTCAGAGTTTAAAAGGAGTCAAATTGTTACCCATGTCTGATTAATTTGAATATGGTGTCCAAAATTTCTAATTTGTTTAATGTTTCAAGATTGATATTTTTAAGGGTTATGACTGTATTAACTAAAGATTGAAAAATCAATTGGATCAAGATCTGTAGGATGAGCAAGTTTCAATTGTTATTAAATGAAGGATTGACTTAAGAAGTGATAATGACAAACAAAACAAAAAAATACAGGCATAATCAAACTTATTAAATCTTTTCAATATATACTCAGAAGAAATGTTGAGCCAAGATTTTGGAAGCAACTTGAGGAAGAATACATATAAGTGGACAAAGAATGAATCCTATTCAATTTGCAGGTGATCAGGTAATCTAACAATATTTATAAAATGTGTTCAAATTAAATTATATATCAAAAAGTGTAAACTAAAACAATTGTTAAAAACAAAAGTAATGACAGTAGGAAAATATCCTCATATGATAAAAATCAGCAAAGAGAGACTTGAATTGAAACTATTAAAGAGCTTTTATTACTTGGATCAACTCATAATAGAAAATGCTTGTAGCTAAAAACAAAAAAAACAACATGATTAATATTTTTTATTAGTCATTCATTAGACTAGAGATTATATATAATATTTCTGTAGTGTAATTTTTACTACACCACTCTCATACTGGTTTCTATTCACTTTGAAGCCGAGAGGTATCGCAGCCACAATGCAAGCAAGTCGTTGGTTGCAGACAGTTGTGGGTTCACGTCCCGGCAAATGCTATGACATATGGAAAAAAAACAATAGCATTTAGAAGAATATATAAGTTACTTGCACCTAATGCTAGATCATAATTCTTATCTCCTATATTTGAAATTATACTTTATGGATTGGAAACCTGCATACTGAATAAAAAAAAAAAATTCACAAAGAAGCAATATTAAAAGATAAATTAGATAAAATATATTGATAGAAAATCGAACATACAAATTCTATATAAAAAATAATAATATAGAAATGAGTATTATAACAGCTATCCAAAGAAGATTCTTTTGGCTGGAATAAACTTTACATCATGATAGCTTTTCTAGGGTATTTTTGAGAGCAAAATATAAGTTAGAAGATCAAGAGGTGCTCAGGCATTTATATAACACATATATGTAATGATTTGTAAGAGGATACTTTAGTGCTACTCAAGAAGAAAGTGGAGAATCATCAGCAGTGGAATAACGTGTACATATTTTCAGAACCAGTCAAATAACTGAATTACTGATCCTATACTAAGGATGAGATAATTTTTAGAGCATGTTGTCTTAAATATTAAAATTTATAGATTAGGTGATTTTTATAGTTATTCTGCAATTATGTTTTATCTACTTTCCAAAAAATGATTGGAAAACTTTTGTATAACAATATTGCACATCATGTAGTAACAAGAGTATCATGTCAAATGTAATAGCATGGGGAAGTAAATGAGAAAAAGCAATGCAATACTTTAGGTGTTATGGTTAGCACATTCATCTCCTTGCCTCAAGTCTGGCATTGAAATCTGAATGAAATGTGAATTTTTTTTTTCAGAAAGATACAGATTTTATTTTCAAATAGTTAGTCCATAATCACCTTAATTAGCTTTTCACTTATGAGTTGATAAATGGGAAATTTATTTAAACAGAAAAAACATAAAAAGGGTAAATTATTTTCATTCAATAATGGATTTGCTTATTGAGTATTTCACTTTTTTACATTTTCTCTGTGAAAAGATTTGAAGAGTCTTATTTCTTCTGCTTCTTCACTTGCATTCTTTTTATTATTATTATTATCATCATCATCACCATTCTTCTTCTTCTTCTTCTTCTTCTTCTTCTTCTTCTTCTTCTTCTTCTTCTTCTTCTTCTTCTTCTTCTTCTTCTTCTTCTTCTTCTTCTTCTTCTTCTTCTTCTTCTTCTTCTTCTTCTTCTTCTTCTTCTTCTTCTTCTTCTTCTTCTTCTTCTTCTTCTTCTTCTTCTTCTTCTTCTTCTTCTTCTTCTTCTTCTTCTTCTTCTTCTTCTTCTTCTTCTTCTTCTTCTTCTTCTTCTTCTTCTTCTTCTTCTTCTTCTTCTTCTTCTTCTTCTTCTTCTTCTTCTTCTTCTTCTTCTTCTTCTTCTTCTTCTTCTTCTTCTTCTTCTTCTTCTTCTTCTTCTTCTTCTTCTTCTTCTTCTTCTTCTTCTTCTTCTTCTTCTTCTTCTTCTTCTTCTTCTTCTTCTTCTTCTTCTTCTTCTTCTTCTTCTTCTTCTTCTTCTTCTTCTTCTTCTTCTTCTTCTTCTTCTTCTTCTTCTTCTTCTTCTTCTTCTTCTTCTTCTTCTTATTCTTCTTATTATTATTATTATTATTATTATTGTTATTGTTGTTGTTATTACTGTTGTTGTTGTTGCTATTATTATCAATTTCTCTAGCCTGTGTGGATCTCACTCGATCAAGGTTAAATTCCATTATGACATTAGGGGATGAATTTCAAACAGTATTTACGTGGGACAAAGCAAGAATTTCTGATTTATAATTGAACATGTGGGTTTTTAATTAATATTTTTTTTCAATTTTCTGTTTAAAAATTTATATGCTTTATTTCATATGGGCACATCCTTTTGATTGCGATGAGTAAATGGTTTAATAAACTAGTAAACTTAAATTTGATTTTTTTTTTTAAAAGATTGATGTAGATTTATATAACATGAATGTAAGATGTTTGCGCGCCATTTGTCACATGATTCCATAAGTATAACTAGATGAAAATATAATTAT
The DNA here is from genome assembly GCA_028023455.1 of Epiperipatus broadwayi. Classification (NCBI taxonomy): domain Eukaryota; kingdom Metazoa; phylum Onychophora; class Udeonychophora; order Euonychophora; family Peripatidae; genus Epiperipatus; species Epiperipatus broadwayi. The sequence continues at coordinate 528,399 of JAQFVV010000292.1, read as the reverse complement.
TGTTTAAATTTAATTTCAAATATTTGCAAATTTGCATTTTACTTTTTTAATCACACAATTACATTTTTTATAACTATGAAAATTGGTTTTTTTTTTATTACTAAGAATCCTTGATAAACTAGCAAACTTAAATTTAAATTGTTCATCCTTTTGATTATCGTGAGTAAATAGTTTAATAAACTAGTAAACTTAAATTTGATTTTTTTAAAGGTTGATGTATCATGAGTAAATGATTTAATAAACTAGCAAACTTAAATTTGATTTTTTTAAAGATTGATGTAGATTTTCATAACGTCAATTTAAGATGTTTGCACGCCATTTGTAACATGATTTCATATGTATAACTGGATGAAAATATAATTATTGCTTAAATTTAATTTCAAATATTTGCAAAATTGCATTTTACTTTTGTAATCACATGATTACATAACTATAAAAATTGTTTTAAACTAGCAAACTTATGAAAATGGCGATTTTGTAACGAATGATCTGATTGCTATGAAAATAGTGAATTTTGTGTTTCAATATTTTAATCACGTGATTTCATTTTTTATAAGTACGAAAATGAGGGTTTTGGAGGTTTTTTTTATTATGAAAATGGCAATTTTGTAACGAATGATCAGATCACGACAACGTATAGATTGATCGGTGTCATTTATCAGTTGGATGTGTCAGCGTGGGTTTTGGGCAGTTCTTATAATTGGAAATGGCCGTGAGTACTAAATCAGCACCCATTTTATTGTGATGAAGTTAAGAAGAAAATAGTATAAAATACCAAGAAAGTAAAACCAAGCAGAAAACACTTTTGATATATTGCTGCATATTTTTTATAAATTTTCTAAAATATATTTTTTAAAAGCAAAAAAAAAGTTTTTTTTTTTTTTTTTAGGATTTCAATAAATACATCGATTAAACTATTAAAATTGTATTCAGTTAAGATTTCAATTTTGTTTATATTTAGAAGTTCTAGTGTTCTATTTTCGAGTCAATGAATTGTTCAATACATATATATATATATTCAATGTTAGTAAATTCAGTAGACAGAAAATAATATTTATTAGGTATAAATATTATACCTATAAATGGGAAGAAAAACAATATCACACATGCTTGCATATCTATATGTAAATTCACATATGTGAACAGTATTATATTGCATACATAGGGACGTATTTTTTATAAACATGATTTCAAGTTCTGATAAAATATTTATTTATTCTAAAGTAGGACGTATTATTGCTGCAGGTTATATCAAATAAAGTCTACAAATAATCGAACAATGGAAGAATAAAAGGCGTTCGGTCTTTTTTTTTATACTTCTAAACTTCAAGAAAATTACCAGGTATGCTTAAAATGAGATTTTCAATAATTTACTCCGCCCATTAAGACGTTTACCTACGGCCACTCACTAAATTATGTTTTTGTTTTTTTTTTAAAGGAAAAAAAATACCAGTTGTATTTTAAAATTACAGCTAATAATTTAAATTATACAATTTCACAAGTCAACGGATGCTTGTATTATAAATATCTATTATAATTTATTTAAATATGTTAATATCAATGAAATCATTCTTTGGTCTTTCTATTTTTCCCAATATATTTTGAAAACAAACAAAGGAAAAATTAACCCCAAAATTTGGGATGATTGTATTGTTTTGAGCAAGTTATTGTAAAATGGGATGGCAAGATAAATTTCTAAGATATTTTGGAACAATTGCTTGAATTGAAAGAAAATAATATTAATTGACACTTCATTATACTAGTGATATATAAACAAAGTATACTTTATACATACATATGGGTACTATAGGCAAAAATAGGCTCTTCATAATCAAGGCAGCTATATCTAGTAATACAAACCAGCCAACATATTTATATGATGACAACACAAATGCAGGATGATGCATATGTTTATTACTAATTTAGCAGCTTGAATATTTTCATTGTATAATGTAAAGATGTAATGGATAGCATTAAATAATGTTCAATTGATTGAGAACTCTAACTGGGTTTTTTATTGTAACAAGTACACAGATTTAAGTAGTTTATTATTTTAAAAAATAGTATTTGATTATATTTTTAAAAAGAGATGTAATGTCTGAAAAAAGTATAAAGAAAAGAAGGATATACAATTTTAATACAGAATGGGAAGAACAATTTTACTTCACAGTAGTAAATGCAAATGGGCTATATTTATTACACAAGTGACTCACTTCCAAAAAAAACAAATATCGAAAGATATTTTTAAACCATGCATGCAAGTTTTGACAAAGTGAATTATGCAAAAAAAAAAAATTAAATTCTTTTAAAATCTATTAACAACAATTTTTATTAAATCAATTATTAAATATAAAGCTCCAACAAGTGCATCATTTAGTATGAGTTATGTGTCGCCAAGACTTACAAAATATTTTATGAATGGAGAAATGATAAAAGAAGCACTTCTAGAAGACAACAATTCATTGATTCATTTAGGAATAAAAATAAAATTATTTATGTAATTAAAGACATACATCTTTTCCTGTAGAACTGTTACACCAATTCTCATCTCACAGGAGATCACTTAGAATCCTATGCAAGAATAGTGATTTGTAATTATATATCAATAGTGAAGCGGTCAGATCTAATTTTGATCCGAGCTTCATGAGATCCCACCCTTAACCTAGTTCAAACCCTGTCACTAACAGTGAATATTTCCGAATGTAATGAGACTTTATACTATCTTCTATATACATTAACTTTAATTAAAATGGAAACTATTATTTAAAACTTTATTGAGGCTAATTATCTTATGTTTAAATTTGTTAAGGTTATTAATTACCTCATGATAAAATATTCATGAATATATATATTTTTTAATTATGTGGATTGTACATATATATTTGTAAATAGTTAAATATATATTCATTATAAAGTTTTATTACATCGGAATCTTTTATTTCATATTTTAACATTTTGTTCAAATTTATATGATTTAAAAGTTATATTCTTTCAATAAGCTTTCAGATCGTCCTTTCCCAAAGACAATAGGGAATCTTTCATTAATTAATTAAAATGATAAGTTAAAACTTTAAGGATGGTGCTAAATTAAAATCATTTGTTCAGATTTTACAAATTCATTTTCTAAATAGAAAATGAATTCAAAGTTAATGGATTTGAAAGTCTTATTGGAGGGATGGATTGGAAATCAATTAGAGAAAAAATTGGTTTGTAATAATGTAAAAGCTTTAGCCTTAAGGCATCAAAGTCAGAATGGGCAGGAAACCATAGGAAATGGTATAAATACCCTGAAAAAGATTCTATAAAGAGCCATTACTATTAAATTAAGAGGAGTTGCCACCAGAAACTATGTCCTTTTTAATTTTGATTTTTAATAGTATTTTCAGCATGGTATGTGGCTAACTTCGGGGATCTGGTTGCTGGACCCTGAAGTTCTCCACAAGTCTTCAAATGTTGCTTGTGGAACAGAACTTTTCAATACCAATCATAATCTGCTGAAATATAGAAGGAAATTAATCCATAAATGAAATTCACATGAATCAAGTGCGCACTATGTTGTCTCCTGAACCCAACAGGACTCTGTCATTATAAATCAATGAGTGAGCCATGGAAGGACTGGTAACCCTTTGTATATTATAAACCACAAATGTCTGGTCTATTCATGAACTCTATCTCAGATCATAATTTAAGTTAACTACTGTCTAAAATTTCTTTATTCACTTTATAATGTGTTAACTTTTGTTATAGAAATTCTCTATTCTATTATCTCTAGTTTAAAAATTAATATCTTGTTAACTTTCTTTCTCTTACTATGGCAGTTCATTTTAACTAATTTTAATTATATTTATTTGAATGATTATTAATATCATTTATTTGCGATAATATTCCAGTAATACTTTCAATTCAATAATAATCTCTTTCATTTAAACTTACCTTAAGAAAATAGTATTACATTAAGTCTTATAGCTTAATAATTGCCTGTTAGAACTAAATTAATATGGTTCTATTAATTATTGAGTAGAAGGATTTATTTAATGTCTGATATGATTTTACCAATGGCTGAGAAGTATTATTAGCTCAGTTTATAATCTCTGTTCCCGGCTATTTTATTTAAGCTATACAAAATTATCTATTCATATTGATCATATTTATTAATGTTTTATAAAAGGTTAAATCTTGTATTTTATATTTGTATTCTGGAATGGCATGATATAGGGTAATTATTATTATAATTATATAATTGCATTTAAGCACATTTGGCCCGAGTAAGTTTGATTTTAATCTGATATGATCAGGTTATTATGTTAAGCAGTTATTATATAATTTGGGCTATATTAATCAAATATGATGTCCACTATATCATTATCATTCAGAACATTGCTAATGTGAGCCATCCTCCTGCTTCTTGGGTTTGTCATTTTGGTGATAGTATTGATATTTTAAATATATAGGAAGAAATCACTTCCTCCCTTGCTCATCACTGTATTGGAACACCAAAGGTTTGCGGCTGTGTACTGACCTGGCTTTCCCCATGTTCCATGGATCATTTGTAGGGCATAAAGGACTTGTGGAATACAAGCCACCCTTCTACTTTTTGAATCACTGACAAAACATTGTATTTCATATTCATTTTGCTGCTCATAATACATTAGTACCATTTTATTTCTTAGTTCAAATAAAGGCTTGCTCTTTTGCTTTATAAATCATAATGAATTGATTTCATTAAATCAAACAATTTTATATTTATCGATAATTTAAATACTTTTCTTTGTTAGGTATTGAAGTTAGACCCTATGTATTTATCATGTTGTTTATGAATTGATTTATGAATGTGTGGAAAATAACTCTCACCTCCTTCTTACATAAAATTAGAATCATATTTTCTTTTCCAAATAAAATATCAAATAATGAGTAATGCATGTAATTTGTTCGGCACAAACGCCATAGGTATCATTATTTGCACTTGTCTACTTTGTCGGGGCATAGATAAATATATTTCTTAAATAATTGCATATTAATTATTGGCATATGAGTATAACTGCCATTATTTATTTTATATTATAATTCATGCTCCAAAGACTAGAGATAATTTATAATACTCATCATAAATATTTGAACAAATATTTGCTTATTATTATTAATTATTTTATATACATACTTGGTTTGATTGTTTATTATTTATTAATTAGTTTTAAATATTCATGCTCACTGTTTGTATTGGCAACCCAAATATACATATATGAATTTATTCAGAAATATCTGTAGTCGTTTATCATACATTAGTTAAAATCAGATAAGTGGTCTCAGTAATTGTCACATCCTTTGAGCTAGTTCATGGCGCATAGTTGTGCTGTCAATATGTAGTATCCATTAGGTTTTGATCTGAGCTCATGAATTGGGTTCGAATTCAGTTTGGTCTTTGATATAATTCTTTGGTTTGACTGGGTTTGAAGTTTGGTTTTGTGGGTTCAGGTTGTGGTGGGTAAAAAATATATTTGACCTGTATAATAGATATTCAAGATTAGTAGAGAGTATGCAAAAAATCTTCAACAACTTTATAAATTTTTAAGCTTCTACGTGTATTATTTTTATATTTTATATTGATTTTTTTTTATTCATATTGATTTTTTGATAATTAATATTATTTGTAATTACTAATATTATGTGATACTTGGAGAAGATTATAAATAGCCCTTGCTCTGCAAAACCCTGTCTATCCTTGAGCTAAAAAAATAAAATATGTGAAAAATCTCTTATTTAATGTTTATATTGTAAAAATTTCCTAATGTGTAGTTTCATTCTGGTTCTGATGCAGTTCATTAATCTAGTCATCAATCTAAATAATTATGGCAATAATGAAGGGAAAAAATTATAATATGCATGCAAATATGTTTTTACTTTACTATTTTATTTTAGGAAATAAGTGAAGCAAATTAAGTTTATATAACTCAGGGTGTTTACAAAAGACTTGTCATAAGCCATTTACTATTGTAATGATGGAGTTTATTCATCTTCTTACTTAATCTTTTACTCTTTTATTGTTTAGAATGATTAAACTTTTTTTTTCTTTTAAAATTTTTTTTTTATATATAAAATAATTGGATTTTTTTCCATTATTTTCCCTCTCCACATTGTATCATCAAAAAATTACAGAAAAATAGTTATAAAATAATTTGGTTTATGTTTCTAATGCATTTATATAATCTTCCAGAAGACTATTGAAACTTTTGAGGTATCTGCAGCTAAAAGTAAAATTTGCCATGAGCTACTGCATAAAAACTTAAAGATATAGCTAATTATATTTTGATTCATTAGAGTGAAGTATATTTTATTAGAATTTCCTTTAAACTAGTATATATTATCAGGGTTCATCAAATATTTTTAATATATAAGGAGGACCCAAAAATAACCGGAATTTTGTAATAAAAAATTGGGGGTTGTAGTATGATGGACAAAGATGCCACTTGATGGCGCCGTTTACGTGCTAAAGCTTCCGCGGCTGACACGTTCAAACCTGCATTTTCTATAATGCAACTTTTTTGATGTGCTACAGATTGCAGGCTGCTATATCATGTCGCAGTACAGCATGTATGCAAATCCGTATTTAACTCTAGTACAACATTTATGTTGTGTTACAGAATACAGGCAGCTTCATCACATCACAGCAAATCCATTTGGTGAATTTGCACACTTCATACAATTACTACAGCTTGGTGTGAGAGTGTGTGTATTTGAATTTGATGGAAATGTGGTTTTTATTGGATTTTTTTTAAAGTATTGAAATATTCTGATTTTCTTAATTAATAATTATCCAACTCTTTACACCATTCTGTACTGAAGTTTTAAGTGGCAAAATCTTGTCCAGATAGATGTGTAAAGGCAGTTGGAATTAGGTAACGCATCAAGTAATGTCCTGTTCATAACATTCCATGAGACCAACAATATGGTGCAGGAAATCGCACATCTTGTTCGATTCTGTGATTTACAAACAACAGAACCCTAACCTAAATCTAACTCTAACCCTAAACCTAACCCTAACAACTTTTACTTTTTGTTGTCATTCTATTTGAAGTAAAAAATAGCGGTAACACAATAATATCTGTTTCTCTGTAAAAATTAAAATGTAAAATGAAGACTAAGAAAGTAAAAAATAGTGGTAACACAATAATATATGTTTCTCTGTAAAAATTAAAATGTAAAATGAAGACTAAGAAAGTAAAAAATAGCAGTAACATAATAATATCTGTTTCTCTGTAAAAATTAAAATGTAAAATGAAACTAAGAAAGTAAAAAATAGCGGTAACACAATAATATCTGTTTCTCTGTAAAAATTAAAATGTAAAATGAAGACTAAGAAGGTAAAAAATAGTGGTAACACAATAATATCTGTTTCTCTGTAAAAATTAAAATGTAAAATGAAGACTAAGAACTTTTACTTTTTATTCCGATTATGAGTTTTTAAACAACAAAAAAGGTGTAACCCCCCCCCCAAATAATCAGATTGAAAATTGTTTTTTCTAATAAAGCAAAAAAAAAAAAAACATGAATTAAATTGTAATTTGTTGATTTTATTTTGCATTTATTGTTATCATTTAATTTGTATATGTCAATAAAAAAAAATATTTAAAAAACACGATTTTGATATTTTTTATTTTCGCATTACAAAAAACACATCAAAATGATTAAAATCAATGGCCTGGGAATGTTAATATTTTATAGTTTTAGCGTGATAATGGCACCATTGAGCGGTGTCTTTGTCCATAATACTACAACCAAATTGGGTATTTATTTGTAGATGTTACAAATTGAATCACATTAAAAAGTATAATCTATTTAATACAAAATGCACTGGTCCGAACCTGTTTTTACCATTTTTCAAAATAATCTGAAAACACTTGCAAAGTGATGATTTTTAATGCTTCCATCATCCCCCTCCCCCTCCAGTTGTAAGTCCGCAAAAAAAAGACATTTTTTTTTTATTTGAGACATTAAAAAAAAATCACATGATGCAAGATCCAGTGAAAATGGTTAGATAACCTGGGTCATGTTAAATTTAATTAAAAAGTGTTTCACCTTGAAGGTTTTGAGAGATAAAATCTTGTTGGGGTAGAGCAGGGGTCCCCAACCCTATGCCTGCGGGCACCATGGTGCCCGCAGACCATTTTATTTGTGCTCCCGCTATCCGAACACGATAAAAAATTATTTATCTAATACAAATAAATTTAATTTTTAAAATTTCTTATAAATTATTGTATTATATTGTAATTAAATTGTAGAGCATACTATACTTTTACAGCGTAAAAATATAAATGTTAATTAGATGTTAAAATTTTATTTTTAAAATAAATGTTTTTTTGTACATTATGTGTATTATTAACAATATCGAACTATAAATTTAGATTGAAAAAATAAATGTTGCCCACCATCTGGTTGGAAAAAATAAATGGTGCCCGTTACCTGGCCGGTATTATAGAATGTACTCTTAAGTGCAAAAAGGTTGGGGACCCCTGGGGTAGAGCTTGTACTCTTTTCTTTGCCACATAATGGGATATTTATGTTTATCACGTCTGTAAATATTTCAGAAATTGAAGATAAAATGCCTATCCATTACAAACTAAATTTGAAAGAAAAATGCTATTTGCATCAAACCCCCCCCTCCCCCCAAAAAAAAAATCAGCATTGTTTGGACTTCATTTATGATGCTTTTTAGGAACATAACAAATTTAACATTGCATTTAAACCACTCATAAACTTGCATTTCTATGAGACCAGGTTGCTTATAATATCTTTCAAGTATTACAACTTTTTTTCTTGCTGTTTTCTATGAATGAAAACAGAATTTCACATTGTTTGAATATTTCAGCCATTATAAAAAATGATAAATACATGAAATGCTCTTTACATAAAATATGCTACATGGACCCATGATTTCACAGTGATGTCATTTGGCAGATTGATGCAGAAGTGTCCCTTCAAAAAGTATGCAACAGCAGAAATATATACTACAACAAGTGTGCAAACCAGAAAACTATTACAGTTATTTTTGGATTATATGGTGAAAATTGTTGAATCTATTGTTATGAAAAATAATTCACTATAAAAAGAAATAACAGTTTGAAATATTATTTTTAACCATATTATATTAATCAAATATTAAAACATATTAGAACTAAAAATCTAAATTATCAATGTATATTTAATTAAATATGTGATGCTTATACATATTTATATAAAATTAAATATACACTTGTCGGCAACATTATCATTGTTAGTTTTAACCATTATCATTCCATTGTGGGATGAGCATCTTTTCAAATTTAATCAGTCTCTCTACATCATAACCTCTCCATATCTCACAAACTTTCTTATTTTATACATCTATTTCACCTGTGGTCTCTTATAATCTCTTGAAATCCAATTTAAAACTTCAACTATCATCTCTTTTAGTAATATGTCCTGTCTAGTTCAATTTCAGCCTTCTCTTGTTAATGATACATATGTCTTTTTTCATCCAAATATTCTGTTTTTCATCTCTTCTTGTTACTCCAAATAAATATCTTTTTAAATGGTCTGAGTCACTGTATTCGTATTATATTAAGAATCCAAGTCTCAGATATGTAAATAATAACTGGTAAAATATATCTATTAAAAGTCTCGCTTTTCAAATATAAAGGTGTTATTTCTTTCTACCAAAAGCATTTTATCTAATTATATGATTATTTTCATCTGTTGAATCATTATTTTATTCTTTTTAATATTTAACTTAGTCCTACTTTTTTAATTTTATCTGCTAATTCTTGCAACATATCCTGAAACTGTGAATCATTATTTACAAAAACAATCATTTTATTTCAAAAATGTAGATGACTTAAATAATCTTCATGTATTTTTATTTTTTAGCTTCCATTTTAATTTACAAAATATTTCTTTAAAATTACTGTAAAAAGTTTTAAAGCTGTTAATCTTTTTAATATCGTTATGTAATCTAATCACTCTTGTTTCATTTTGATGTTTTTTAGTATACAATAATATGTTGGGTTTATATCTTGATAGTCCCAAACTTTAATCACTGTGGAAATGCTTACATAATCGAATGGCCTTTTTTTATAATTTATATACCCAAAGCATAATAGCAACTTAAATTAATTTCTTATTTCAATAACTTGTCTTAATACTTTGGATATAATTTATTACACTAAAACCACTTTTAAATTTATTTTATTTTTTTCATTATGTTAGAGATGAATTTTTTTTTCCATATGTCAAAGCATCAGTTGGGAAATGAACCCGCAACAACTGTCTGCAAGCAACTGCTTGCAAGGCAGCTGCGCTGACCTCTCGGCTACTAATGCTTGACAAGATGAATTTATTATTTTGATAAATATTTTCTACAGAACTGATATAAGATCTTTGTATCTATAATTTCTAATATCTTCTTTATTAGTTTTCTTAAATATCAATATTACCAATGAATTCTAATCACTTGATACGGTCTTATCTCTTATCGTTTAGACATTATTTTATCAACAATATGTTTTATTTCTGAAGCATACATAAATTATGCTTGTATACCCATATGTGGTCATTTAGTAAAGTACATCATACTCATAAAACTTGTTGGTTCAGATGATGTTAAAGTAACTGACAAAAAAATTGGCAATACTATGTCTGTCTTTAATATATATTTTTTGGATCTTTAGTTTATATGAAAATTATAGAAAGTGATGTTGCTATTTTTTTTTTTTTAAGATTTTATTATTTCTGTATAGATTTTTTATTTAAACTTTCTTGTCTAAACGTATGTGTCTTAAAAACCATGTGATTTCAAATAGAAGATTATAGAAGGGAATTTCTTTCTCAGAGTTGTCAGTTGTCTAGTTAATTAATTGCCAAATATTATTTTAGATGTGCAAACTATAATGATAAATCAAATCAGTTCAAATTGCTAAACCCAACTGTGACTCATGCATTCTGACTTCATGTTTACCAACCATATTGCATAACCTGTAAAATGAAACAAAACCCTCAAAATTCATCTTGTTTGTTACATCCTTTACATTCTGCTTTAAAGTTATATCAAATTTAACACCAAATCTATGTGATTGATTTTGAACTGTTTTCTGCCAATTATAATTCCAATAAATTTTAAATAAAATTTATATATGGTTAGAATAAAATAATTATGTCAAAAATTCTATGGACCATAGGCATTTAAATGCTCTTTTAAAACTTAATTGCTTAAAGAAGAACTTTTAATAAGCCCTGGAAAAAAATTAAGCAAAGTTAATGAATGTTTGTTTTAAATATTGTTTATATTAATATAAAATAAAGATACAGAAATGAAAGACCCATAATATTTCATATATGTTTGGTCACTTTGTTAGAAATGGTTATTCTTAATATTAATTTTTATCATGAGTTGTTTCAATGATTTATAATTTTTGTTGACAGAGACTGAGTAATCTGCAAATATCAATGAAGTATATTTAAATGTGTTAAATTATATAATTGTACTTAATTTATTTACGCATAAAACCACTTCACCCATCTTGAATTGTTTTCATAATTTTCAATATAGCAATAGAACTGTTTAGAGATTCATCATAAACAGTATAAATATAATACTGTTTTAAATAATCTTCATTATTAAGAATGATTTATTTTTAGTGTCCAGTTTGAATATAAGTGTACAAAAGGAAACACTTTTGAACCATAAAAAATTAAAGAAATCCTTTTATGTTTAAAAATGCACTAAAAGGAAAAAAAATAAATTGTCCTTAAATTTCCACAATAAAAGCATGGGATGACCATATTTACAAATCCACAAATATTCCCAAATAATCAAATCTACTTTCTTATGGTAATGCCACAAAATGAACATTTTCTTGCAAATTCATTAAAATAACTCTTTGAGAATCCATCTTTAAAACTTTTAAACATGATTACTTCAAAAAACTAAAAAAAATGTTTAAAATTTTTTAATGCACTTATGTGACTAAAAACATTTCATTTATTTTGTTTTATTTTTGTATAATTTCAGAAATTAGGAATAAAAAATATTTAGATACAATTTACTACCATAAAGAATATGAATTTTTCATTAATTTGTTTGCTAATATTATTTGCAAACTTTAAAATAATATACTGTCATCAAGATGAAAAATTGAGAAGTGGATGAAAATTGAGTTACAAGATTTCATAGATAGACATACATAAAAAATTATGAAGGAAAAAGAAAAATAGATTAGTAATAATTTTATAAGTTAAAATTATATATTGTGTATTTTTTAGATGCTTTAAATTTTAGTTATAAAATTTATTTTAATTATTTTGCTTCTATTTAAAAATTTAAACCTACATGAAAAAAAAATCTTTCAAAGCATATAATTGTGTTTTCACAAATGTAATGGGAAAGTTCGACAAATTGTGCTGTAAATAGAATTTTTACCTAGTGTATATTATTTATTATTGGTAGTAAAATTTTTGATGTTAGCAAAGATATGGGAAAGTTAATTTTTTTACAAATATATATCCGGGTAGATTGTTGGTTACTAAACTGAATTAGTATCAATATTTTAATAATATTTATTCTATTAGAAAAATTTTATTTTTGCTTTTCGTTTGTTAATAATATTGATGTAATGTAGTATTTATATTAAATGCTTTTTGTAGATAAAATGTTCCACATTTTCTTTTTAGACAAAAATAATTGTATTATACTGTAAGAGAATTTTATTTCACATCATACTTATTAATTTATTAGGGAAGATGAGTATTTTCAAATATGAGTTCTGAAAAAATTATGCTGAGATCACAATAAAATGTCTTCTATATATATACATTTTTATTTTTATTTTTTAATTTTAAACTTTTACTTAATTGCATTTGTGCTTGGATAGAAAAGTTTCCAATCAGCTTCAAACTACAGATGAGAAATAGAAAAGATCAATTTATCTTTCAAGTTGATTTAAATATAAGTCATATTTTTAGTCAAAAAAGTTTGCAACCATATATGCTGAGTTGTATCTACCTATATATCATAAGCAGTCATTTTAAAATTCTGATCATATATTAATATGCCCAAATATATGTGTTATTTTTTTTATTTTTCTTTACCTGTCATTTTTCCCCATTTCAAAATTATATAAAAATTAGATTGTTTTAAGAATTTATTTGTAAAAGATGTTTTGCCATTTTTTTTAAATTTCAGAATATAATATATTAAATATATAATTTATTATTTATACCATATAAGTAAGTAGAGAGATTTGAACTCAGAATTTTTCAGTCGAGGATCCATCTTACGCAGCCAATCCCCATGATCACACACATCAAAATGATACATGATCACCATTATACATATTTCATACAGAACTAGGACTCATCAGTTAGGTATAATCATAATCTCTCACACACATATATAATCACCCCTTGAAATTTTGCAAGAACAACATAACACAATGACAATTGATTTTTATTAATAGATTCTGCAAATAGCATATTTATTTTCTATTTTCATCAGTTTAGTAGTAGATGAATAAAACATAAAAATAGATTCAACATTGAAGTTTAACCATAAGTAAAACTGTGTACCAGACCCAAAACATTGAAAGAAAAATATAAAAGGTTTTAATATACAACTATAAAATTTTAAATGATTTTTTTTTATTCACTTACTGCATAAATAATTAGGAAAAATATGAAATGAAATTTGTCGAGTGAGCAGTGCTAATGTGAGTCTTCATAAAACATAATTCATTCAAATTACCAGTAAATAAATTCCATTTGCATTAAGTCTGTATAACAATAAAACAATGTGTAATTAAAACATCTCTACAACAAACACCCCCAAACAAGGAGATATTAGCTCTGAAGAGGAATCTCCAATGAAAATGCCTTTAAATAAGTCCAGTATTAAGAAAAGAAAATCAGCCATAATGCCTAAGTCCAGCTTAGAAGATGACAAATCTCTGGGGAAGAAAAACAGATGTTTATCTCTTAAGCAGAAAAAGAAAATCAATATTCCAATACATAAGGAAAAAAGTCCAGGGAATAAATGTCAGTTATCAGATGAGGATAATAGGATATTGAGTCCTAATTCATTAGAAGAGACTGCTGGTGATGTACATCATTCCATCGTTGTTGGCGATACAGATGGCATCCCATTGATTGAACCCATTGTGTTAGAAGAAACCTCAGATAACACCAGTGAAGATCCAGACTATGATGATCCAGACTATTCCAACTAGAATTGACTTTTTTATGCCGAGAATTAAAAGGGAATCTTATATTCTTTGCAGTAGATTTAAAAGATACATAACCCAATTATTTTGCATAATTTTGTAGGAGTAAATGTAAGGGGTATTAACTCATTGGAAAGGGTATATGCCATTGAACAATGGATTACAATCAATAATCCACATTTATTTTTTATGAGTGAAACAAACTTATCACTCAAATTCAGATTATAGAATTAAAAAATGTCTTGAATCTCTTGGATACATAGCTTTCTCTGATAGTGTTACTGCAGCTGGCGGAGTCGGTTTACTTATTAATAAAAAACATCCACCTAATAAATTTATAATACTCTATAAGGATAATAACCTTATTGCTACATCAGTCACATATCAAAATTTGGTAATCAATATAATATATATGTATGCAGATAGGTCCTGCTGCATGTTAATGAAAGTCATTAACATAGTTAATATGCTATTGGTAAATAACAACCTCACCCTAATCTTTGGCGACTTTAACATCACTTATGCAAAATTTACAAAAACCTATATTTACTTGATAGACAAGCCATTTATGAGTGGTGAGGGTCATCTGACTGCTGATTCCTACTCTTTTTACACCAGAAAATACAGGTCACTGATTGATCTGTTCTTTTATACACCTGACATACATTTTTTCATCACAGCAAAATTAGAACATGTCTTTTCAGACCATCTTGCCCTAGTAGCTCAGATTGAAGCTGCTAATAATGTTGCCACTTCCGCTTGCAACACCATCAGAATGTTGACAAAATATATTTTTAATAAATAGATATACTTGCCAAACCTATAGAGGAAGTATGGTTTGCCTTTATTGGCATTCTTCAATCGATCATTTCCTACCATACAATTAAGCGAAAGGGACTGTTGGTGCTGCTAAAAGACTTGGATGAGCTTGGTTTCAGAATGAATGCATTTAGCTCTGCCTCAACTTCTATAGATGAGATTATATCTGTTAAGCTACAACATAAAGCCAAGCAGAAGGCACTTGCAGATTATCTGTCTATAAAGCGTGCCAAGGTTTTTCTGGCTCAGCAGAACTGTTGGACAAGAAGCTACTTTTGTTGGGCATTGGGGGCTATTAACCCCCCCTACTCCGCTATCATAAATATTGATGGTGATTCCTTTGTTGGCCTGCCAATGATTAAGGAAATCCATAAACACTTGGATCAAAAATTTAATTGTCTCAGCCATGTTAATACTCCCACTGAAGACATTTTGGTTTGTCAAGATGATCATGGTATCACTGAAGATATGCTGAAAGCCAAACTCCTAGCATTGCCTGATAAAATACACCCCAGACTGCATTCTACACCATGCTTCCTGTTAGATCATCTAAGCCACTTTACAATTCCCATCCTATTTAGAATGACCAACCATTTGGCACAGGAGAAAAAAATAATTCCCCACCTATATCCATTGCTTTAGTCCCCTTTCATAAAGAAGCATAAAGATCCCCACACCCTCAAAAACATTCAGCCTATTTCTATGTCCCTGCTCATCATTAAAATCCTGGAATTTGTCATAAAAGATAAGATCCAGGATAAGATACTCCAAAATATATCATCTTCCCAATTTGCAAAGAAACATTCTTTGCCAATTTTAGCCATCGGTCAAGTTAAAATATTAATTGATTATGTTAGACAACAGAGGAAGCAGGCTGTCATAGCTATCCAGCTTGATTTCAGTGCAGCATTTGACTCTGTTAACATCAGTACTCTTCTAAACCTGTTGAAAGGCCATCACATCCCAACCTCTATCATACAGATCATAGATAACCTCATGTCTAACAGAGAAATTGCTGCCTTGCTGAATAGAAAAGCTCTCATCATTCTTCCAACATAACACATCCATTCTGCAAGACTCCCTCCTCAGTGCTCTTCTCTTTATAGTCTACATTGATCCATTGTTGAAAGCCATCGAACAACAACTACCTGGTATCTATGTACCAAGGCTTGCCAAATTGATAAAGCTCATGGCTTATATGGATGATGCAATCATCTTTCTCCCTTTGACAACCTTTTTACCTCAGTTATACTCCATAGTTGATCAATACACTGCTGACTATGGTCTCACAATCAACCCGTTGAAATCAGCTATATGGAAGGTGTCCTCAAGTCAGAAGATTGTATCCAAATTTACAGCCAACCCTCAAACGTTTTTGGGCTTTGAGATATCCAAAACATACTTTCGAATGTCCAAAGATATTCAAAATCACATTCTGCACTCAATGGAAAAGACTTACTAAATGTCTGTCTAAAGTCTACATTTCTTTACATGGTAAGGTAATGCTTCTCAATATGAAGTTCATGGCCAAGTTCAACTATTACATGCCCATCATGAGGATCATTAAGACTTTTATCAGTAAAATGAATTCACTTGCATCCCAACTTTTCTGGTAAGATAAAGTTGTAGCAATTAGCATTAACAGGATGCAACTGTACCAGAAGTTTAATGGACTTTCTTATCATGCTATACAAGCCATTCATATTCAAAAGATATTTAATTTTATCACCATGCTTATCAAATCATTTGGATATGAGCAATTCATTTTGCCAGTAATCTCGACAGATAGACCCCCTTCTAGAGTTAAGAACTTACTTGATGTTGCAATTGATTTGATCAAAAGCTACGTGGTAATTATGAATGATACGTTTGACAAGATTAATATTTGGCAAGCACATAGTCTCATTCACCCTCTCACAATTCCCATAACACTGCTATTTGCCCTGACCAATAATAAGATAATCTCCCTCTTCAGGTGCTGGGCTATGGAACCGAAATTCTTTGATTTCATTATTAAGATAAATTTAAATGCCATTAGCAAGAATTGGTTTCTCTTCCATAGGCGAGGCATCAACAAAATTGACCCTATCTGCCCCCTCTGCCAGACTCATGATGAAACATTTAATCATCTGGTTTATTCTTGCCATGGATTCTGGAGGTCTAGAAGGATTATCGCTGATAACCTTAAAGTGAATTTTTACCTTGTTATGTCTCTTAAGGATAGTATTAAGACAAGATCCATCCCTACTATTAGGCTTTCATTATTTATCAACTATGTATTCTGGTCTACTCGTAAAATGGTTTTCAATCCCGGTACAATTCATGAGGGAAAATTCTTTCTAAATAAACTTATAAAATTTAAAAACCATGATATGCTCCTAGCTCCAAAAGTATTATTTGAGGAAATATGGACTCTGATTGCATTGAAGGAATGATTGCTGGTAAAACGCATTGTTTCTTCTGTCTAAGATATTGCTGCAAGTGATTTTGTTAATAATCAGAAGTTCAGATCCTTAAGTTATCAAAATGGATAGTTTTAAACTGAACTCATCCGATTTAGCATAAATACCTATGCCTTCATGGTTGTAGTGATTTTTCCAATGGTGATCTGACCAAACTCTAGATTGACTAAGTGATTCTTGGTAGTGTGAGGCAATTAGTCTGGGTGAGTTGGGTGAGCTTAATTAGCCTACTTGTGTGCTAACAGTAGACCAGGTATTCAGGTTAGATTTATTTATTATCACGTAATTCTTCTTTATGTTTGTAATTCTAGATTTCCTTTTCAATTTACCATGTACACCTAATTGTCACTGTAAACATTGTATTTGTTTAATAAATATTTAAAAAAAAATAGTTTGGTGAAACTTATCTGCTCATGATTTTTATGCTTCCCCAATGAGTCATGTAGAACGAATAAATTGTAGCATATTAATATCTTACTATTATCAATCCAAGAAAAACAAATGTTGAAGATCATTTATTACCATAGAATTAAATATCTCAGGTTTATAAAATCGTAAATTATTTTTAAACATTATATTGTCTTCTTTAAAGCAAAAAAAAACCCTGTGAAACAGCATATCTGCATAACATCAGAATAGCTTTCCACAACCATACTACAGTATGAGGAATTTAACATCTACTAAGTCTAAACTTGAAATACTGAAAAGCAAAAAATGCATCTATGAAATACCATGTGAATATGGAAAATGTATATTGGTGAAACCAATCGACCCATTGAAAGTGATTGCAAGCACACAAACTGATGACTAGAAGAGAGAAAAAGAGTTGGGTCTAAGGTATCAGACAATTATGTACCAATAAACATGTTCATTTGGGAAAATACAAAAATATAAGATAGAGAAGAAAAGGTACAAAGAAGGAAGTTTAAAGAAGCTGCTCACATGACAATGGCAAACAATCCCATAAGCCAACCTAGTGTGATTATACATCATGTATGGAAACCACTAATCAACTTTGCTCTTAAGAAAAAGTGGAGAAATCAGGAGGAACCTCACAAATTTTGATTGACCATTGCCTTTGGCAGTACGGCTCAGTTAAATAGTGTGTTACATTAAAATTTCAATATTCAAAAATCTAAGGGTCCATGCTGGTACTGTCACTGGTCAGTCCAGCAACACCTGAAAAAAAGAAAAATAAAACCTCTTGAAACATTATGCATATATTGACATGTGTGCTATTACTAACAGTTGAATGTAATTTGAAAATTTAAATAAAGTTAAATTTTTCAAAAGACATTCAATATTTAATATTTGATGATGGAAATCATCCAATATATAAATGCATCAAAAATATGATTGTAATATAATGAACCTTTCATTATCAATAAAAAAGTTATTTTTGTTAGTCTATTAATCTTTTACATATTCTTTTAGGATATTTTAGACAGATCATAAAAATTTCCAATCAGTGTTCAGTTTATATTAAGATAGCAAACTTCAAACTTTAATGGACAAACTTCAATCTTCACCAATCTCCAACTCTTCAGCCATCTATTTCATTGAAAATCTGAGGATGGAATGCTCAAAACTCCTATTGATGACAATATCATTGTCATACCCATGCTAACCTTAAATCACTCTGACTCCTCACACCTAGGACCTTAATATAAGCCATTTAATTATTCAAAAGAAGGATGGGCAGAATACAGGCTATGTAATATTTAAATATATGTATATAATTATATATGCAATTTTTCACTTCTTTTTCTTTTTAAATTATAGCTCCATGATAGTAAATATATAAAATCAACATTTCTCCTTTTTCTTTTTAAAACTTGTTTATTCAAACTATAATTTTATTTTTATTCCATACAACATTTCAACTACAATCTGTAGTCATTATCAAGTTTTCTTAAACAAAAAATAAAAAACAAACAAACATAAAAATAATAACACAAATAAATAAAACATTAATACAGATGTATTAATGTTTTATTTATTTGTGTTATTATTTTTATGTTTTTTTTGTTTAAGAAAACTTGATAATGACTACAGAATGTAGTTGAAACATTGTATGGAATAAAAATAAAATTATAGTTTGAATAAACAAGTTTTAAAAAGAAAAAGGAGGAATGTTGATTTTATATATTAAATATATGTCTATTATAATTACATTAAGTCTAGTATAGGCAATATATATATATATAACTCAAAATTTCACAACCCACATGCAAATCACCCGAAGGCAATCCACATGTGCATTCCACATTCTCACATCACAGAATACTATTTTTTTTCTTTTACAGACTGCTAAGGTCAGGGATAAAATAATAGACTCTTAACTACTTTACCAAAATTATTGATTGCAAATAAAGATTACAAACTGCCAAAAATAATGAGACAATACTATTTATTTACATATTTACAAAGCAAAATCTACACTGGTGTGACTTGAGTTAATTAATTTGTACCTTAATTTAACTTAAGGTAAATAAATCTTTCCAAATTTTATTACATTAATTTTATTTTAATTATGCACAGAAGTAGTATTCGGTAGTGTAACAATTCAGTATTTTAAAATAATTCCTATTTGATACTATTAATGTAGAATTCTATTAAAATTAATTGTTTGAATGGATTCCAACCTACTGCATAAACATAGAACTGCTCTCTACTATCCTCATCACTGTTCTAATGCTAAATGATACAAGCTTATAAATTAAGGCTGATCATACTACTTGACCATTGTCATCAATTACAGATTATGATATTAATATACAATAGGTAGTAAAATAATTATAAAATAAAGAAATCACATCTATACTGCAATGATATTACAAGATCAAATACATGTGATAATTGTATGCCTATAGTAGGAATTAAATTTCTACTGCATATATAGCATACAGTGACCAGCAGTCACATACTTATCACTATGACAGGTATGAAGTAAAATAGATAGTATGTGGTAAGAATTGATCATCTATCACACATCCCTGTTAAATAAGATAATGATTGCAAGTAATCAGCAGTTACAAATGATGTTACAATCATTAAATACTAAATGCATTTCATAAGAATGTAACTCATAACCTAAAGTGACAGATTTCAGCTGTACATTCTTATCAATAATAATAATTCAAATGCAAGATTAACTAATTAAAACTGACATTTATTTAACAAAATCCCAATCTAGCTTGTCTATGCAGCAGGCTCGCCTCTCATTCATAATTTTAAAATTTTACTGATTTAATATATTATTATTAACTAAATAAAGTAGAAATAACTAATTAACATACTAATATGCAAGGCAAGAAATTGCAATTATAAGCTAATTGTCTTTATAGAATATTTTTTATAAACTTGTTGCTGACTAGATTGTGGGATAAAAATAGAACAAACTACCATTCTTGCCATACTTGCTCATAAACAGATTAATTTCATAACTATTCATTACATATTTTATTAAAGGCAAGACAATAATTAACTAAATATGAAATTAAAGTTTATGCTTATTCTTTCATTTGTCATGGTTCACATTCAGTCCTTAGGTATTGGGGAATTGATTCTTTATCATAGGTATGATAGGTTTTAAGTCACAGTTCATGTTCAGTTAGTGGGATTTCCTCTTGGTTTAATACCTGGTTCTTTTGGTAGCACTAGACATCAGATTTTTATTTATTTCAGATGAATTCATAGAGGATACATGTTTATGTTTCTTCTGTTTGTCGCTTCTTTCTTGGGACTCAGTGATGAGTCTTTCAGCCTGCCCTCTGCCAGCTTGACAGAGCAAGGTAGTTAATGGCTTCTCTACTCTTGCATGGTAGACTTGCTGGAACTAGCAGTTATTAATTAAATAATAATAATAATTGATGAATAATGGCAGAAAGATAATCATTGGCACAATAAAGACTGAGTGAAGACAGGATCAAAATAGAATAATCATGAACATAATTTCCAGACTATTTACATGGTTTGAAACTATCTTGTCAGTAGAATTTGGATCTATCTTTTGTCATTTGGATCCTCTAATTTATTATTGCCTGTAAATAATTCCATTACTTTCTCTGATATCCGAGTTTATTTGATCATTATCCTATTTGCAAGCTATTATTTTTGAGTGGGAATAACAGTCTTTTTAATTTAATTTTTTTAATTATTTATCTTCTTAAGCTTAAGCTGGTAATCTATTTACAAGCATTTTAATTACTTTTTTTAGAGTGTTATTTCAACTTTATAAAAAAACAAACAAACTAGTTTTAGCTACATTTAGAATCTATTATTATTATTTTTTTACAAACTTTAAAAAATATTTTGTTTTTAATGCAAATTAACTTTATAATGAATTATATATACCATAACCATTTATCTGCACATTTATAATAGATATTTAATTTTTATTTATAAAATTTATTAAAACTTTTAAATTTAAATTTTGTTCATAATTTTTAACATTCTAACATGAAATATATATATGTGATCATATATATATAATTTCAATATATAAATATATTTAAATACAAGTATACTTTATGTCACTAGAGTTTAGATGTAATTATAGGGGATTTGAACCCAGACTTTCAAGTTCTTTTCAGCTATCCGATCTATCTCATACAACTGATACACATGACCACACACATATGAAAAATATAAATAATCTCCAATATACATATTTCATACCAAACTAGCACTCATCAGTTGGTCCAGATCATCATTTTCTACACACATATATAGTCAGCATTTGGATTATATTAAGATAACAAATCTTCAAACTTTAATGGATAGGCTTCAATCTACTGCACCAACCCAACTCTTCATCCTTCCATACCATTGAAAATCTGATGGTAAAATGCCAAAATCTCTTGATGATGCAATATTACTACCTTGACAATAGTTTGAAATTATTGATTACTACTGATATTGGGATTGTCCAGTGTTGACTGGTTTTTAATTATATATATATAACCTTTAGAAACCTGTCAACACTTAAACAATCCCAATATAGATAACAATCAAGAATTTCAAACTGTTATCAAGGCAACCTCCTTTTAGCAATATATATGTATATATAATAAGCAATTTGAATTATTAAATTTAAAAAAAATATTTTCCTAAATAAACAATAATATTAAATCAAAAAATGTGGGTCAACAATGGCATTTATATCTAAGAAATCTTCTGGAAAATAGGTCAGTTGATTGTAAAGAGTTTTCTGATAACATGTTTTGTGCTTGATAATCAACATTGCTTATCCTTTATTATGCATTATTGCTGCAAATAAATGTCCAAAAAAATTCACATCTTTACACTTTTATACTGTTTTTATGTAATGTTTTATCAGTTTCAACTGACTATCAGTCATCTTTAGAACTGTTAAATATAATTGGATTACATTATTTTTTATTTACTTATACAAAGAAATAATAAAATACAATTGTATTTTATAGTTATAAAGAAGACTGCTACACAATCAAAATTGACAGACAGTTTAGTAAAAGGAATTGTGAAGAGAGCAAATAAGTGAAGTGTTTGAAAGTTCATTAGGTTTTTACAGCAGCTGTAAGGTAAATAATCTGGAATAAAGATTTGCTGAAAAATAGTTATGTAACATAAAGAAGTGTTGTGAATTATATAGAAAATATTAGATTAGCCATTAGATGTTCACAGTTATTTTTATCTAATCTTAAATAAAAATTATTCAGTTTAATACATAAAAGCTTGTTTATAAAGGAATAATAAACAGATAATACTCATCCTGTCTTAACAATTTATTTGTCTTAATAATTACTGGATAGTTACTTCTATTTATTTCATCCTTTAGCTACATTTAAAAGCAAATGTATCAATAATATATAGATAACCAATTGCAATCTGAAAAATTCTTATACTTGTTTGTAAATCTTCAATTAATGAAAAAAATTCAAAGTTGTTTTCCAAATTCATATATTCATATGTAAGATGTCAGGTCTTTGAAAGTACTATATAATTGGTTTAATAAGATGATTAAAAACTATCTGGAAGACTTTATAAGAAAACAATTCTAAATTTATAATTTTAATATCATCTTCTTTTTTACTTTGTTTATTCCTTAAATAATATTCTATGATTTTGAATTCACCCTGAATAGCTAATTGATCATATTCAGGGTGGTCTCTTAGCATTCCATCAGTGATGTTACTTTTAAGGCTGAGGATTTTGTAAATTCATTCTAGTTTTTAATGCTGGCATATCGATCATTAATGTTCTATCTTAGTTTCAAAGATTAAAACAATTAACTACAAAAAAGCATTTCAGAAAATGCTCATAATTAGAGTTAATTCTTTTACTAAATATAAAATACTATTCATAATGTGTATTCATTATCCAAATCTATAATAGTAGCTCTTTTATTTTTTAACAAAAAGAAAAAAATGTCTGATGCTTTTTTGGAGGTGAGTATTTTGAAAAAATTATTTGCATAAGCTAAATTAAAAGTAAATGTAATATGAAATTTAGATAGTTTTTTCTTACATAATCACTTATCACTTACATATTAAGATCTAAAAATAAGCCAAATGAAGGTAAGCAAGCAATAATGATACTTACTAATAGTAGCTTGCCTCTTTTTTAATATAATTTATTCCACTTTTTTATATTGAGATTCATCATGAAATTATGTACTTCTTCCCTCATCTAGATTTAATTTAGAGAGCCATTAAACCATGGTATCAATAACTCCATCAACACTAATATTTCGTACCTTTGTGACCTATGGTTTCTGCTTGAAATAAATGAAAAGCTGTTAAATTTCTTTTTTGAAATAGAATTAGCAGGTGGTTCTAAATCTGTTGACAAGATTCAATATTGTTTGGGAGAAATATCACATGAAGCTCATTTCTTGCATTGTAATTATGTTGTTTGAAGAGAAATATATCTATCAAAAAGTATCCAGTAGTTATATATCAAGGTAATGTAAAAGATCAGTTAATTATAACTAGCCTCTACTTATCATAATCAATCTGATAAGCAGTGTTTTTGGTATCGTTATTACTTTCTTATATTCTGGGTTCAATCTGGTTCGATCTCAGAAGTTTTTTCAAACATAAAACAGGATTTTCTAGTTTGTTTTTTTTTCTAAATATCTTAGCTGTAAGTTCTAGTTATCTGGATAATTGGACTGATCAGAAAAGTGGAAGTACAGATATGATTAAAAAATAGGAATTTAGTCAGCAGTTTTTACCATATAATATTAATATCATTTATGTTCATTATTACTTTTTATAATGCTTTTTTATAACCTACTATGACGTTTTGATTGCCACAGCAATATTCTTCAGAACTTCTACTTATATTTTCAAATAAAGGAATATCATGCATCTTTGAGCATTGAACTCAAGTTCTATTATTTTTTCACATTAAAATTGCATAAAAAAAATTTCACAGATTCAAACATTGTTAGTTATCTGTTATTTATAAAACAATATGAGATGGCACTGAGAGTGGTGGGTCGTGTGAAAGTCTGAGTTCGAACCCCGCATATATTACATATATAAATGCAGGTTTAAGCCTGTACAATGTATTAATAATCTATCTTGTATAATAACCCCGTTTTAGATATTTAATAATTTTAATCAATTTAAAAATACATATCTTTAAGTCAGCTTTATTTTCAAGTGTTACATTTTGACAATAGCAGTTTAAATATATTTTAAATTAAATTAATAAGCAAGCTGATGAATCATATATACACACACTTCAAGAACCATGCAGGGAGAGTCAGCATGAAAAAACAAATGAGAGAAACGACAACTAGAACTGAGAAGAAATGAAGAAAACTATGTTATTTCCGGGAAATACCCTACTTTTTAAAACCGATTTTCGATTGGTCATTTTTTTTAAATTTTTAATTAATTAAATAAATGTAGAATAATAATAAAAAAAGGAGTAGTTTAACTTTAAATTAAGCCAAAACTGGTTTTGTAACCATGCTAATGATTAATGAATCAGCCTCAAATAATGGAAACAAAGAGGAAAATAATGTCAACTGCTTTTTAAATATAAACGTAAAGTTAACCCAGATACTTAGCGACCACTTCCACTCGAGGCAAAGGCCACATCGTACTCTTATTTTTTTTATTTATATGTCGATATTGTTTTCATTATGGATCTTCATTCTTCAGCTAAATCCACTTGCCAGCCAATAGAAAACAGCTAGCTAGATCGTTTGGCTAGTTCTCTTAAAAAAATCGTAATCCAAGTGTCTTCTAGCTGGATTCAAACGCTAGTTATGAAATATATATATATTATCTTAGAAACAAATTTAGAAAGCAAATAATGACGTGAAACGCACCAATAATTAGAAGTTATCAAAAATATCTGAGCAAAAATTTAAAGACTATATTGCCTTTCATCATGATTTTAGTAATATGCACACACAAATAAAAAGTAAATTTTGTTCTACTTATAAAACTCGATTGAGAGCTTCATTTTTTAATACAAACTTGTGAGTGTGAGTACTTAAAGAATATTTGTAATATAATACATATTTGTAGAACTAATAATAAATATAAACAATTGAAATATACTGTAACTACGATTCCTGAGTGAGAGTGGCATATATAGATCACACACTTTGGTTTCCTAGCATTTTTGGATTAATAATTTTATCTGATTTAAAGCAGTCACTAAGGAATAATGATGCAACTGAATTGTGGGGGATTAATAAATCTTGTTTTCCTGCACTATAAATTAAATGAATAGTAAATGATAATCCACTAAAGATTACTATTTTTTTTTTTAAAGAACATTACTAATTTTGATCATCTCATCGAAGCAAAACTGTTTTACTTGTTTTGATCTCTTCTGGTGTAATTTTTCTTTTATTAAATAAACCTTTTATAAGTTCTTTGATGTATTTTATTTTCTTGCATAAATATTAAAATCACCATCCACATTTATACATACAGTTAACTGTCAATCTATTGTTTATGCAATTATCATTTTTCCACATCGACTGCCTACTTTCTGTAGTTATGAAATCAGATATGTTATTTTTTAAATTGAATTATCATTTTTCAATCAGCCATTTTCCCACAATCTATGAGTAACAAATCATAGTTCCAATGCAATATTTTTTTCTATTTTTTTAAAATATAATTTCAAATGGCATTTTTATTCATTCATATATATCAATCACATTTTTCTCTTTAAGCTCTTATAATTGAGTTGGGTTTTTTTTTTGCTGAATTAAAAATGTTTTTTTAAAAATCAATTAACTTCTTTGTCAATTATTTTTTACTTTGTTCTTCACAGGTTTATATCACCAAGTGTATGAAGTAGACAGCTGTTGTCCAGTTGAATTTGGAAATTATTGAAGCTGAAATCAGAGGAGGGATTCCAGCATGCCATATATCTGTTAACCAGAACATATAAAACTGATTATTTATGTGAAAAGCCAGCCTAGTGATACAATTTAATTGTGTGTAATAATACTGATGAAAAAAATTTATTGTTGCATAGAAATAGAAGTACAGAAGAAAACTGATTATATGACTTTCATGTTCTTGTGAATATTTTTTTATATATAGAGAGAGCACAGATAAAAAATTGGCAAGTGAGTAAAATGTATATTAATATTAACATTATTTTAAACTTTAACTTTGCTATTATTGGAAATGTATTTGTTTATTCTCTTAAAAGTATTTGATTGTATTAATTTGTTTTAAAAATAAACATCCTTTGAATGAAATGAATAAATTTGTCAGATAATAAAAAAAAAAGTGTTCCAAAAAAAGTAACTGATCAATGAATAGTTTAAAAGCCTTTAGAGAGTAAAAACTTTAGCTTATATTTTCTTTGAATTTCATTATATCATTAATAAAGGACTTGTTTAGATTTAGAAAAATATAATTAAAAGACCAAAGTTTGATCTAGATTTTACAATAAGTTCTAATATACTGGTATTTAATATAATTACATTCCAAAAATAATTCAGCTTGAAAGGCTGATCTTTGAATGTAATAACAATTGTATGCATAGCGTCATATAAAAATAAATGCTTATTTACTTATAGGTTAAAGAAAATTAAAAATTAATGATTGAAATATTATTTATGTATTAAATTACAGATGTGTCCCTAATATATATATATGTTCAACATTTAATTATTTTTATTTTATTACAGTAGAATAATACTAGCCTGTATAATTAATGAATGTAAAAATATTAACTGGAATATTATGTATTATTATATTTATGCACATATGTCTGCTTATATTTATACGTCTTATCTAAACTACTTATTTATATCCTCTGTAAATTTTATTTTTTAAAAATATTTTTAGATGTTTGTAAATAATTAATATCAGAACGATTTATTTGTAATGCAGAGTGTTTACCAGATTTTTATTATAATTAATTGTTATTATAATGAAGCTACTTAATGCTAAATAGATTAAGTGCATATTTTCTCTTATTCATTCATCAGAGTTTTTAAGATCTCAAAGCTAGTTCTGAACTATCCATATGTGAAAAGTACGTATATGTAGTACATGGTTATCTGTACAATTATTTTGTTAGAACAATGACAATGAGGGTTACATTTAAAGTTCACTCATTTTACTTAAATAGATCTTATGATAATAACTAGCTCATTGATGTTTAGTCCACTCACAGATGACTGTAAACATTAATGATGATTATCAATAATATAACAATTCCAGCGTTTTTGATATAGAATTATTTTTAGTTATTTTAGCACTTACATTTTTACATGCATTTGAAACATTGATAATTGCTTTTATAATATTATGCCCCAAATTTGATGTTGGTTTGATGATGATTAATCTAAGATTTTATATTATCTTTTTTAAATCTAATCATAAAGAGTAGACTTTGACTGTTGATTAACATGTTGCAGTTACTCTATTGACTATTGAATGTTAAATAGCAATTATTCCTGAGGATGCTATGTTATTACTTATATTTAATTATGTTTGATCTGTTGTTTATATGCTGATATTTGTTTACTTTGCATTATCCCTCACAACTCCTTTAATCTGTGCTTTTGCAATAATTATAAATAATTATTTTTGCAAAAATATTTTTTTAAATTCACATAATTACTTTTTAAGTCAATTCATTCACCCTTAGAAAGATAACTATACATAATGAATAGAATACCTTATACCTTACTAATTTTTGGCAAGACTAGGATGACCAGACTGGTTTGATCAAAATTGGGACATAACAACTGATCATTTTTATGACATTGCACCCTTTTTTAAAGACTCCCTTCCTGTGTATATTCATCATTGTAAGCACACATCCTCTTTGATATGTTGACTATTGTTTAGAGTTATTAATATTCTTATTATTTTTATCATTACTGAAAATTAATATCAACAAAGAATTGGTAAAACTACAATTTCAATCAAAGCAGGTGCTAGTGCAGTTCAAATTTTAGCCTACAAAAATCCAACTGTGCATATTCCAAGCAAGGCGATCTTTGTTTTGGTGTTGGAATTTGTCTGAAGTTTTTATAATATTACTATAGAGACTGAAATGAACAGAGAGGACCAAAAAACTATCATTTTTGCAATGAATTATTTATGTAAGTCAAAGAATAATTATGAATATTTGAAAATAGGGAATACATTGGTCCTGAAAAGACATTTCGGGGACACTGAGATATCTAATCAAAAATAGGGAGAAATCCAAAAAAACTCTCCATAACTTTGATGATATTCTATCATTAACATTTAAATATAATATAATTTTATTTTTATCTATTGTTATAGAATGGGAAAAACTTTAAAATCAGAAGAAAAAAAAAAGATTTTTTAAAGTTATTTTCTTTAAATCAATGTTAACACACAAAAAATATACTTTTTTTTGCTTTAAATTTTTTTATGTTATATTATTAATGTTTTATTTTTTTAATAATTTTGCAGATGATATAAGTGTTTTTACAAATAATGCTTTAAAGTTTCAGGAAATGTTGCAAGAGTTATCAGATGAAAGTAAGAAAGTAGGACTAAAGTAAATGTTAAAAATACTAAAGTAATGTTCAATGGATTTTTTCAAAAGATGAAAATAAAGATTGATTATGATGAATTAGAAGAAGTTAACAACTACAAATACCTTGGTCAGATTATTACTACACATGGAAACATAATAGATGAAATTAATCATAGAATTAAACTTGGTTGGAGTGTTTTTGGTAAAAATAACTTAATATTAAAAGAAAATATTTCTACATGTTTGAAAAGGAAGGTTTCTAATAAATATGTTTTACCAGTTCTTACTTATGGATCTGAGACTTGGATACTTAAAAAAGATCAATACAGAGACTTCAGACTACTCAAAGAAGTATGGAGAGATACATGTTACAAGTAATAAGAAGAGATTGAAAATGCAATATATGGGTAGGAGAACAAACAGATATTACTGGCATATCTGAAAGAAAGTGATGTTGGTCTGGACATATTGATAGAAGAAATGATAATAGATGGAGAATTGAAATCCTAAATTAGATTCCAAGAGATTGTAAAAGCCCAGAAAGACACCACATGTGAGATGGATTGATGAAATAAGAAAGTGTGCAGGGATGATGTGGAAAAGAGAAGCTAGAGATTGGTAAAGATGGATTGAACTTGGAAAGACCTTCATACTAAAAGGGAATTGATAATGGTCAAAATGATCACGATGATATAATGCTTACATATAGCTATATATTATTTTTATAAGTATATTATACTGCTAAAAACTTACGTCACAATAGATATAAAATACTTCACTTTGATATCACTGCTTTTTAATTTCAAATGTTATTTTCTATTTGTAATAATAATTTCATTTACTCTATATATATAATAAAAATTTATAAAAAAATAACCATTTGATAAAAAAATACTGTTTATATTAAAATACATCAAAATGAAAATCATGTATATATAAAAAAGTAAATTCAAAATGAAAGTGCTCATATGTTTAAACATAGTATCATGTAAGAGGTTAATATATATATTTAAGTAACTTATAATTCAAAGTTGTTTATTATAATTTTGTGCAATCTTTTTTTAAAAAAGTATAGCATTGTTTAATACTTTAATTCATTATTCTAATGTAAACTTAAAACAATAAGATGTTATTAATAAATATATATTTAGTCTTATTCAATTATTCCTCCATGCAAAGCCCTATTTCAAATGATAAACTATTTTTTAACTTGCTATAGTCTTAATATCACTCTACTTAATTATGTTTACTAACATTATTAATTTTTACTTTTTTGAATATCATATCTATAATGTTATGATTAAAAAAAATGACATTTTTAAAATTAATATTCTGATCAACATTCCAAAGATGATATCTACAACAGATATAAAATATTCTATTGTTTTTGCCTAAGTTATTAAATAGATTTTCTTGGATATTTTATTCTTTTTTAAAATCAAAAGTTTAAAAAGAAAACTTTTAAGTAATATACTGCAAGATCAAATCTCTCAAATATCTCCTTCCCAAACAGTTGAGAAGGAATAACCATCAAGATTTTCCAATTGCCATGTGGTGAAAATTTAGAGATTTCCATCTTTATTTTATTCTCTAAGACAAGCTAGATATCCATTTACCAACC
The DNA here is from genome assembly GCA_028023455.1 of Epiperipatus broadwayi. Classification (NCBI taxonomy): domain Eukaryota; kingdom Metazoa; phylum Onychophora; class Udeonychophora; order Euonychophora; family Peripatidae; genus Epiperipatus; species Epiperipatus broadwayi. Next base: position 497,257 of record JAQFVV010000292.1, on the reverse strand, counting down.
AATAATGGATCATTGGTAGCATTTACAGCCTGAAACCAAAATCGTAAACCTGATTGAAATTTGGATTCAAATCCAGGTCATGGCCATAATAGATAGTTACATTGATTTCTTACAAATCAAATTTCTTACTTTCTTATTTATACATAACATATACATAAATATTATGCCCAATCCCAATATATACTTGCAGCCAAAAAGTTGCCTGCAGCTTTTCTAATTTTTCACTCATTCAACCACTTATTGTACATTTTTTTACTTATTAGAATTTTATAAGATATAGTTTATTGATTATTAAGTATAAACAAGGAACATCATCTAATTGTATGTTTTGAGTGCAAGATTTTTTTAAAAATAATAATGTCATAGTCTGGGATGAAGAGCATAGAAAAATTATCTAATGTTTAAATTTGTTTATTTATTTTAAAAAAGTTGAAGCAGAAAATTTTACTAACTGAACAAACACTATTATAATTTTATAGATATGCCTCACTTTGAATTTTTTATAGTTAACTAGAATAGACTGGGGATACATTTCAGGTCATTACTCACATTTTCTATAGTAGGCAGGGAAATTTTTTAAAACCTAATCAATGTAAAAAATATTTACTCCAGTAATCATTTCAGAGAAAGTTTACAAAAATTTGATTAATTTCACACAATTTTTGATTTTCAATTAGACAGTAGAAAGAGAGGAAATATAAAATTATTTGTATATATTCAAGAATATACAGAGCTGCAATGTATTGTTAAAAAAAAGACTATATTAAACAAAAAGATTTAATAATTAATGAGTTAAAAAAGAATGGTTTCCATGTAAATATAATTAAAAGAAATATTGAAAAAATAGAATATAATATAAGTAAAAATGAAAAGAGTGAAGGAAAAAAGAAAGGTGAACATAGATATATAGGAATAAAAACAAATGAGGGACTCTTGTGATAGCTGGGCACAGTCACTTGATGGCATTGTTTATGTGCAAAAACACATAAAAATGCTGTTTACACAGCCGGACTTATTGCTAATACAACAGTTTGCCGGACTTATAGCTAATACAACAGTTCTGTTGTATTAGCCATTGCAGGCTGCTTGATGGCATTGCACAGAAATATTATGTACTGTTTTGTGCTTCACAACCCTTTATGTGAATTCGCACAATTCACAGTAGTCTACTATATCATCTGAGGGTGGTTGGATTTCAAGTAGCCACAACTTTTGAAATCTCCATAACAGTAATTTCATTTCTACATAAATCATGAAGTCTGACTCACTAAAAATTGTCACACTATAGTACGCTGGTGAGTCCATAAAACTCTACATTTCCAAAACAACCTTGCAATTCCAGTGTCAGTCATGCTCTTGCAAGCAAAGCTATTCAATTTGCACATGTTTCCAAAACAAAAGTTTGTGATTCTATGACATAAATCATCAATAAATAAAAAAAACGAAAGTTGAAAAAGTCAAAAGTTTTGATTTTATTTGACTTTTTTTTTTGGGCGGGAGGGGGTTGAGAAAAAGTTTGTCATCACTGAGACAAAAGTTATTTTTGGTTTGTTTTTTTGTAATTTGTTAGTAGGAAGAAAAACAACTGTTTCCAAAAGAAAAAAGATAGTGATTCTATGACATAAATCAACAACAAAAAAAATAAATATTTTTGTTTTGTTTTTATTACAAAAAAAGGTAGAACAAGATTTTATTAAAAAAAAAAAAGGTAATAGAAATAAAATATAATAAAAATTTGTTTTAAAAATCAAAGTTTTACTATATCAGCAGTAAAGATGTGTTTGTGTGTAAGGAAAAAAAAATTAAAGACATAGTAGAAAAATAAAATGAAAAAATTTAAAGACATAGAAAAAATCACTCATGGCCTGAAAATGTTACATTTGATTGTTTTTTCACAGAAACAACACCATCAAGCAACTGCCTGGCTATCAGAAGAGTACCACAAATAATAATATTACAGTGAATATGTTTAATAAAATTATAAAGAAGATTAATAAAAAATGCAAAAGAATAATTACTACAAAAATAGTTAATCAAAAAAGAGAAAACATTAAATTTAATATTAACAAATACGTAGGATATAATAAAGAAAATAAAGAAATAATTAATGGAGTATATGTGATAAAATGCAAACAATGTTTAGATAATGGGATTGATAAGAAATATGTGGGAGAAATAAAAAATTCTATAAAAACAAGATTAAAACAACATGTCAGATAATAAATCACTGGTATATATACATATGAAGAAAACAGGACACAAATTTACACAAAGTTCAATAAAAATGATGTTACAGACAATATTAAAGAAAGGAAAATAAAAGAAGCAATACTAATAAGAAAAATAAAACCAAAATTTAATAAGGATTCTAGAATTAGGATGAGATTGGTATAGATATAGTTCTTAAATGGGATATGTAGAGGTAAATATATAAAGAGAAAATTATTTATAAATGAATTATGGGTTGTAAAAAATGGTTACATAGGAGTATAAACATGAATATGTTTATAGATATTAAATATTAGGAAAAATTTAGCATAATATTTACACATAAAGCAATATATCAAAAAATGATCAAATTTCAAATCAAAACTTGTTCATAATGTTGTCTTTGTAATGTAATATATTAAAAATAATTCAATAAAAATTATTTAATAATACAACTTTTATAATAATATTATGTTTAATAAACCTCACCAACCCAGATTTCACTCCTATATCGGAGCCTTATCAAGATGTAAATACACTTAAAGTTATATTATAATTCTTTCTATTTTACAGCAACTCCATCTACAGACTTCATTTTACATTACAATATTAAAGATAAAATAAACATTCTATTTCCTATTCATTACATACATAAATAGTTATACATAATAGTTACTTATAAATTATAATCATGTATTTACATTATATAATCATATATTTATATTTTAATATTATTTATAAATTTCCTAATTTTCTCTTTCTTACATATTATAACTATACTTAATAATTTAAACTTAACATAATTAGAATGATAATTATCTATTTAAATATATACATATAATTTACCTATAATTATGCTTAAATTAAAATTTCCAGCTATCTAATAACACTCATTTTCCAGCCAATTTTACAGGACATTTAACTATATTCATATATTTTTCAAAATTCTCTTGTCTATACAAAGATTCATAACATATCCTCTCATCATACTTCTTTACATATTTAATTACTTCAATGTTTTTTCACAATTTATTCTATGTCCAGTATTTAAAAAATGTAGATAAATCCCTGATCTCATATCCTTTTTAATTGCTCTATCATGTTCTTTACCTCTTTCTAATGCAGTTTTCTCTGTCTGACCAATATATATCTTGTTACAAAATTCACAAATAATCTTATACACCAACCCAGATTTATCATTCTCATTATTATTTTCTATATTACATATCCATTTTCCTAATGATCCACTGTTTTATTAGTAGGTAATTTTTCATTTACCAATTCTTTATATACTTAATCAAAATATGGAATTGAAATCCATTTATTATTTATGGTTAATTTGTGATTATTATAATATCTACTATCTTCATTTTTATTTTTAAAAAATTTACTTATATTTTTCTTTTTATATCCCATACTAATATAATCATTTTCAACCTCCAACTTTTGTATAAATATACATATAAGGCAGTATAATATAAGTTTATAAGAGAATTATATAATAATAAAAGTTGAAGTGTATAACATATACATATAGTTCTAGTGATTATAGATATTTAGTTTAAATAATATGTAATAGAGAGAGGTAAGATGTAAGATTGGGGAATGGAGAATAAAATGGCTAACAGGTTTATCTGGGCATAATTGCTGAGATATTCTTGACTTCGTTTAAGGAGAAGCCAAAATACATCACATCACATTAAAAAGAAAAATGTTTTCTTAAAAGATTAAAATAAACTGGATAAGTTTAAAAGATTACAATATTTATAGGTTTTAGATATTAAAAAAATAATAATAGATATAAAATATTAATTTTAACAGAAGAAAGGATAAGGAAATAATAGATATTATATGATTTAAAAATTAAAAAGAATACTAATAAATGAATTACTGTTGAAATGACAATTATATTAATATAAAATTATTAAATATTTTATTGAGGTGGAGTTAATAAAAATAAAGTTTAAATTTATAAGGAATAGAAATAATTAGTTTATTAAAGATAATAAAAATGAATAATATATTTAGATTAATAGTTATTCTTGAATATGTATGTATATAGTTATGAATACACAGGTATAATTTATAATTATTTTCTATTTATATTGTATATTTTATTTTATATTAACTGGATTATTTTATTTGGATTTAATTATATTTATTTCAGTTTTATTAGGTTTTGTTATATATTTTATGTTGTTTTTTTGTATTTTGTTTACATTTTTTATGGTATTATTTATATAATTATGTATTTTATTTTATTTTGTTCATTATATCATAGCCCTGAAGAAGACTGCAGGCCAGTCGAAACATAAGTGTATGTGTATATATGTACAATAAAAAGTTTTTGCTAAAAAGTGTTCAAAGTGATGTCAATAAATTGGATTTATATAAGACATTACAGCAAAAATAAATGAAAGATGACTTTGGCAATATTTTTGAATAATTTAGAGAAATTAAAAACAGAAGTATCAAAATGACTAAAACGTATTGCTTACATAATATACAACTGCAATAATAATAAAAAAAGACATTGTATCATGGATTGAATGGATAAATTTTATAATTCATATAATCACTCAGCATTTGATTACAATTTGAGGTAGTCAATGTGATCATATATTGGTAAAATTATAATCATCACATGTTTATTGGTAGTGGCAGATTAGGAAATTTCACTTTCATATGAAGCTTCCCCTATTTTTTTAATCTGTTAAATAGCAATTTCATCCTTATAAATGATAAATATTATGAAGTTCAGTTATTTAAAGTATCTGCAAAAATAAACTTTAATAATCACATTATAAACATAGAATAGTAATTAATTTATTGAGTGCACAAAAAGCATATGTAAACACTTCAAACAGGCTATAACCTGTATTCAATGTGCTTTTAAATTTGTAATAATACAAGCATATGTTGCTGATAGAGGGAACCTTCCAAACCAGAACACAGATAAGAACTTTTATAAAGATAAGAGCTGCCATCTTATTTTTAACATAAATGTCCACTTATATAGGCGAATCTGAAGCATCTTGATTTGGAAGTGTGAAGTAGTAGTTTTCTCCACTGCTTAAAAGCACATTGATATACATTATAGCCTGTTTAAAGTATTTACATATGCTTTCTGTGTGCTCAATAAATTAATTACTACTCTTCAATAGTTTATAGAATTTCCAACATTAAAATCATAATATTAACTTGATGTAAATTGCAAGATTTTATGTAAGTTAATTTGTAAAGGAAATGGTGGACTTAAACAGTGGAGAAAACAACTACTTCATGCTTCCAAATCAAGATGTCACCTATATAAATTGACATTTAGGTTAAAGATAAGATGGCCGCTCTTATCTTTATAAAAGTCACTATCCTTGTGTCATGGTTTGGAAGGTTTCCTCTATCTGCAAAATATGCTTGATTATTACAAATTTAAAAGCACATTGAATTCTTACAGGTTATAGCCTGTTTAAAAATAGAATATTAAATTTCATAATGTAAATTTTCAAGATTAAATATATTCACATTTTATTTGCTGTAATCCTTTACCATTTGATTGAAAAGGTGGTCGGAAGTTCAATTTGTCATTAATATTGTTTTAATACAACTTAAATATATCTACCTTTTATAGATGTACAATAATGCTATCAATATAAAAACAATTTTAATATTTTCATTAAGCTACATAGATAGAAAATATTGAATCATGAAATCTAGTTTATGCAATAAATTAAGAATATAAATGATTTACAAAGAAATACAAAAGCAATCCCTCCATAATTCTACTTCTCAATTTTTAATTACACTTCTTCCCAAAAGAGTTTCAGGGTATTTTTGGTTTCATAACCATTTTGGTTTAATATTTAAAAAGTCAATAACTATTTAACAATAAACCTCTTTTTCTTTTTCTTCTTCTCAATATAAACCTATTATGTTTATATAACATACATATGATGATGCATATTTAAATAGTAATTAATACTAAATTAATTTTAATATTTAATAATACAGTATTAATCATTCTTGCTTATTTAAAAATTGATATTTTTCTCTCTTCACTTTTTTTCTTTATAGAAATCTATTTAAAAATTAAGTCATTTCAAAGTATTTGTTTGCTATTTGATAAAAAAAAAAAAAAAGGAAATTCAAAGTAATTAAAAAAAATCTGGAGTAAAGACAAAATAGACTCATACTACACACATTAGTTAGGTTTATCAATTAACATATTTGAATGAATTATGTTTTTTGTACTTTTATTTTAAAATTTGGGTACATTCATTTATTTATTATACCAAGTTAATCTTTTCTTAATATGTATATTCAAATCTAATAAAAAATGTTATTTGCATAAATTTTGCTAGAATAAGAAAATCTTGAAGCCATGAAATAATGCTCTCTCTTGAAATTGAATCTGAATTTTAAAAGTAGTTTGTCTGGTAATTGCACTTAATTTAAATGATACATAAAAAAGAACATCAAACGGTGTTACAAGTTTCAGCTTACTCACTGTTCTATAATTTTCGATAACAAAAAAGTTGGTCAAGCGTTGGTGGCCTAGCGGTTAAAGGTTGGTATAATATATATTTATATGCCCTAAAATATATAAATACTATGAGAAAAATTTGGCAAATTAATATTTTTCTTAGTTGTTTATTATTTTGAAATGATATAAATTATACTTTAAAATTGAATCATTGTATCTGTTTTCAGATACTAGTCAAAATAACTATATTTTATAAGACATGCATCTTATAAGCCAATAAACATCACATGACCACCATCTCTTATGCTTGTGTATAACTGTTGTTAAAACAGGCAAAACTCACTATACGTATGCCACACACAGCAAGCTAGAGTAATCAATGGATGCCAGAAGGCTTGTGCATAAAATCCCCATCTAGTGCCTACTCATCCAATATCCCCAGACTAGTTTCTGGCTTGTGGTCTAGCTTGCTGTGTGTGGCATACGTATAGTGAGTTTTGCCTGTTTTAACATGCATCTTGTGTCATATAAAAAAATTCTCACTGTACATATATATTAATACTTGTATATAATTTATAATTAATAAAGTTTATTATATATACAAAGTTTCAGACATATTCTTCATGAAAGCCTATCCTAATAAAAAAAATACATATCCTAAGGTTCCATATTCTGAATTATCATTGGTAGGGTAAAAATAAACTGTGAATCTAGTGGCCATATATTGCAATATCTTTTCCCAAAGGTGAAGGCCATATACTATCATAATTGTTTTTATTGCACTATGAATAAAAATATACTTTATTTCATTCCTAAGCTATCTACCATAAGCTTGAGTAATGAATGAATAGTAAGATTATGCCCACATTCATAGTTTTTGGCTATTGATCTTAAGTGCAATCAATATAATATTAAAACAGCTTTTTAAAATCATAATTCATTGTAAAGAGTCATATTCTTTATAAAACCTAAACTTGAATTACTGAAACACAAAGCAACTATCTATGAAGTATTATGTGAATGTCAACAGTGTGTTAATGAAACCAGCCATCCCATTGAAGAGTGATTAAAATAACAAGTTGATAATAGAAAGAAAAAAAGATGGGTAAAATGAGTCTATGTCTGTATAAATAAATCTACGTTTGATTGGAAAAGATAAAAATGTTGGGCAAAGGAAAAAATAAATTAAATAGCCATGTGACAATGGCGTGTATCCTTAGTGTGAAAATTCATGGTTGGAAATCACTTAAATCAAAGAGGATCCTCAAATATAAATATATGAACATTTTACTGCTACCTTTGACAGAATATCCTAGTTAGGGTATGATCTTAAATTCAATATTTATACATCTAAGAACTTCTGACCAATTCCCATGCTAGTATTATCATTGTTCAGAACAGCAATACTTAAAGAAAAAAAGAATATTACTTAAAAGTATTGTTATATATTAACCTGTGTGGTATTACTAACAGATGAATGTATTTGAGAAATTGAGATAAAGTTTAAAGTTTTCTTTAAAACATTTAACAATTGAAATTAGATGATGGAAATAGTCCAATTTAAAATTTCAACTAAAATATCATCATTACAAAACTTCAAACAAACCTTAAAATAGGGGTATTCTAAATGTTACATTTAAAGAATGATAAATAAAGTGAAAGATTAAAAACAAGGAATAAAATTTATTGGAAAAAATGAATGAAGAAAATATTTATATAAATTTATTGGACTATATTATTAAATATATATAGAACCATTATAAATATTTGGAAATTTTGCATAAAAAATATCGGAAAGAATCTAAGAAGTTACTAGATCATAAAAGAGAGGTAGAAAAGCCTGAGGTTGGAAAAGTTGGTTTGTTGTAAAATTTGAGGACTGCCTAAATAATTGCTGCTTGTAAATAAGTGAAAAACTTAATTGTAAATATATCATTAATTATTTGAAAAATTTATTTTAGCATATAAATTTTTATTATGGATATTTCTTCAAGATCCACATATTCTTACTACCACTTACCTTTGATGATTCACCTATTCTTACCTTTGATGATTCACCTATTCTTACCTTTGATGATTCACCTATTCTTACCTTTGATGATTCACTATTATTTCTGTTATGAGAATATTTATAATTTCATTTTTATTTTGTTACTATTTTCTGAAACTTCTATTTTCAAAATTTATTTGATTCATTTTTTAATTAATTGCTTTTCACATTTTATTTTCCATTCCTAAATGATGACACTATTATAATTTTTATGACCCTTGAAATATATATATATTTTCTTTCATCTGAAATTATGTTTAGCCATTCATTGACTGAAAATCTTAAAAAATTACTGAAAGTAAAAAAGCAAGTTTGTATTGTATAAACGAGGGATCGGCAGCTTTTTAGTGGTCATGGCAAATCTATGTAACAATGTTATTCTGCATGCCAATATAATTCTACCAATTTTATTATATGGTCTAAAAATTGATTAGGTTATAATGGGCTTCAAAATTATATATTTTGAATCCCATTATAACTGAATTTTATATTATTGGTCATTAAATATTTAAAATATATAGGATCATATGTGAAAAGTATGTTTTGTTAAATTATATTTTATTTGAAAGATATGCTTAAATGTCCTTGGGCATGGAGAAAATTTATCCTGTTGGTGCTTAAAAAATGTGCATTGTTTACGAATTACTAATTAATGTATAGTAATTCAGAATAGGCAAAATGCCTTTAACTTTCAATGGTTTAATTTAAAAAGCTGATTAATGAACTCTAACAAAATAAAAGAAGTATTTTTCTAGCAATCATCAAAAATATTCAAAGAAACTCATTTTTGTATTATAAAAAATCCAACTCGAAATTGGAAGTTTTTCATATATTATTTTCTTTAAAAATATGGATATTTGGATTTTTTTCTATGAGAAATTTGTTTTAATTACACAATAGACATTTAAAAGAAAAAAAAACAATGATTTTTAACTTCTTTGAGATGCAAACAATATTATCAAGTCTCATATATTTGTGGACTTCATTTATAAATTAACCCGACTCACTAACTATAAACTTTTTTTTTCCAAATAAACCTGCCAAAACTCAAAATATATTATTATCTACTTATGAATAGAAGTTTTTCTAATAAATTAATTGATATAATATTTTGCCTGAATATAAATTTTCTCTAAACACATAGTACCATACAAAAGCATTAACAATTGACCGTCAAAAATTCAGGCGAAATTAATTCTCCCTGGAAAAAAAATAATATTTCCATCCTATTTAACTCTTAATTTTATTGGCAACAGCCAATTACTGAGTGAATATTTATTGTACAAAATAATTAGTAAATTAAATTGAATCATAGTTGCCATTTACATGTGAGTCGCATAAGCAAAATGTAGGTGATGGTACAAACCCGAGTGCTGTAATTGAAATAATTTTTTACTATTCCAATTCAATTAGAGCGCTATTGATAAATTGTTCTGCGTGCCACAATTGGCATGCATGTGGTTGCTTACCCAATATAAACTATAACTATGCCATTCAAAATTACGAGTTGATATAGAAATGCAGGTAGAAATACCAATTAGTTGCAAAATACTCATGATGTTTTAGCTTTTTGAATTAAAACTAGATAACTTTATGAATAAAAAAATATTTCAATACAAGTGTTCTTGATATTTACATTATTATTAATTTTCTCTAAATTTAATATCTTTTTCCACTTTTAAATTATCAACTTCCTTTCTTATTCTCCATTTTCATTCATAACATTTAAAAACTTTTTCCAATATTTCTTTCAATTTTTTTTATTCTTGTATATTATAAATTCTTTAATAAATATATTTTGAACATTGTTGTCTCTATCACTTCTATCACATGATCACATTTCCTATACTAGCACATTAATTGTTGATAAACAGAGCAAAACTCTCCATACAGTATTGCCACCTGTGCTAAACAGAGTAATCAATGGATGCCAGAAGGCTTGTGCATAAAATCCCTATCCAATGCCTACTCATCCAATATCCCCAGACTAGTTTCTGGCTTGTGGCCTTCGTCAGTGAGGAGCTTTGGATCTGAGAGCACTGCATCTAGATCTTAGGATCTAATGCAACCCTCTAGCAACCACCTTTTATCTTAGCTTAACTACTAAACTATGAGAATGAAATTGAAAACACAAAAAATATTTTCAATCTAAGCTCAATAGCTTAAATAGTCATATGGGTCTGAACTCAGTTCAGCACCCATACATTTTAAGCTATTGAGCTTAGATTCAAAATATTTTTTGTGTTTTCAATTTCATTCTCATAGTTTAGTAGTTAAGCTAAGATAAAAGGTGGTTGCTAGAGGGTTGCATTAGATCCTAAGATCTAGATGCAGTGCTCTCAGATCCAAAGCTCCTCACTGACGAAGGCCACAAGCCAGAAACTAGTCTGGGGATATTGGATGAGTAGGCATTGGATAGGGATTTTATGCACAAGCCTTCTGGCATCCATTGATTACTCTGTTTAGCACAGGTGGCAATACTGTATGGAGAGTTTTGCTCTGTCTATCACTTCTATTTATCTTTCTAATTTTTTTACAAAATCATATCCCAAACCTTTCTTTTATTTTTATTCTCACTTCCTAATTGAAGTTTGTACTTCACATAAAACTGGCAGGCCAAATAAACATTTAATAAAATCTATAAAATAGCATTTTACCATTATGAAAAGATCTCATGGCATAAATTATACCATATTTGTCAGTCATGACCATAATTTGAGGTTCAAATATAGACCAAGAGATTCTTAAAAGCTTTTCATATTATAAATAATCATATTTTTTTCTTCAGATAGCTAACTTATAGATAACTTAGCTAGCCATCTGACATTGGTCAGCAAATAAGATTTTAGCTATTATTAGTTTGAGAATAAGGTTTAGGTTTATTTAGATTGGTGATTTGTGCAACAATGTGCTAAATGTCCTTCATCACTAATGAAAGAAATTTCACAATTAAATTGAAATTAACTCATAATTTATTTTTATTTTATAGAATTCTACTTTAATCTTTCATCACCTTTATTTGTATTAATTGCTATAAATGTAGGAATATTTATATTCAGTCCAAAATATGTTTTGTTGAACATTTTTTTAAGCTTATTCTTTGCTACATCACCATAATTTTGATATACTGAACTAAATACTAAATTCATCTTTATTAAAATAAATCATTTATAAAGTCATTCAAAAAAACTATTATAATAATATTGCATTATATTTTTGAATAAATTATTATTTTTTTAATTGGTTCTAAAATATATTGTATTTAAGGTAAATATTTAAAAAATTACATTTCTTACTCAAATAATCAGAATTAATAGTGACTATAGAATTAACAAAATAAATCATAACTATCATAAATATTTAATTTGCATTTTATTTATTTTTTGTTTTTAATGTGTGGTGTCTTTATTGAACCTAATTTACAGATAGACACATTTTTTTTTTTTTTACCAACAACATATAGATAAATTTATTTTCACAAATTTTACAACAATAATTTTTACATTTAATAAATTAATTATTTAATTATATTATCTCTCTACACATTTGGAAAAAAATTAATTCTCTTCATCTTCATCAGAATCTGTTCGAATTTCCACATCTAGAAACTGCAACACATCACACTCAAAGTCATTATCTGGTTCTGCATTAGTTTCAAAGGTTCTATGATAGAATTCCCTAAAAAATTCATATCCTAACACCGGTTGAGAATAGTTTCCCCTTTCCATTGCTTCATAAACTTTAGGTTCAAATTTTTTCAGATATAGTTTGTGAAGATCCTTCAGACAAAACATGGAATTATAAGTACGATTGTTTACAGTTTTAATAAAGCGATGGTGGGGATTCTGGAGAAAATAAGTCCTTATAAATTCTGCTAGTTGTTCCAGCAAGTTTTCAGGCATTCCATGAGGAATACTACACTTTGTCACATGCTTTTTGGTTTCCTGTTGAGGAAGGGAAACACTCGCATACTTAGCTATGCGAGATGCTCTTTTTTTGCCAATACCATGTAGTGACAGAAAAGCATTTCGACAAACTACTCGCTTTTTAGTATCAATTAATACCTAAAAAATAAAAAAAATTATTAATATTCTAGAATGATTCTAAAAAAATCTATAATTATATATAAAAAAATATTTATTGTCAATTCTCAAAAAGTCAATCATCATGTAATTATCAAAGAAACCAATAAATTATAACAATTTTATTCAATTCTTCAGATTCTATTTTTTCTCCTTTTCAATTTAATATTAAATGGAAAACTTTTTAGACTTCATTCATTCATTATAAAAGTGACCCATACTCCTCTAGAAACATTTTCAGAAGTATTAGCTCTCTTGTTAGCCAATAAAGGTTTTCAATTTTACAAAGAATTTTTTGGTATTACCAGTTAATAGAACATCCTCATATCGATAATCTTCAGGAATAATAATTTTGCTAGATTTAAGGGGTCATTTCTTAATAATTATATAATATATTTTCTCCCACTTCATTAATTTTAATATCATCTATGTTGAATTTATAAGAATATTTTTTAATATTAAAAGCTATTTAAAATATATGCTTACTTTTATACTGGTATAGAATCTTCATAGAGGAAAAAATCAAAATAATAAACATTTATCATTAATCACTGCCCCATGCAATATTAGATGTAAATATTAAATAAATGTATTGTAAAAATTAATTTTAGTATTCTTAGTAATTTTTGCTTATCATAGTGTGTTTCCCTGAAAATAACACCTATCCAGAAAATAAGCCCTAGTATGATGTTTCAATATGCTTATACTATAAGCCTATTCCAAATGTAAGCCCTACATATGATTATCAGTCACATACATGGTCATAATGAATTATATTAATGAATGTATAAATACACAATATTATTGACATTAATGCTTTAAATAAATGATAATCGACAATTTTTGACAAACATAATTTTACCAGTATAGAGAAACAATTTACTTATTACAAATCAGTATTTCAGACCATTTCTAATTTCACTTATATATTTTTTAAATACTTATTTTATTATTACTTAGATTTAAAATGCTTGATTTAGCTTTAGAGTTTCATCATAATAAGTTTTACATATTCTAGATAAAAGGAAAATTGGGTTGATTTCTTAAAATATTTTTTTTTCCTCCTAAAAGATTTCATTAAAATAATGGAAGTAATTTTAATAAGAGTTTAGCTTAAGTTAAATCAATCTTTTTCCTAAAAAAAGTTTTAATAAAAATACCCAAGCAGGGATATTACAAGTAATTTAGAAAGTGTTTACAATGTGCATATTTAGTTGTGCCATATACTAAGAGTCATCGTATTTCAATATGCCATATATTATAATGAACATACTTAATGTGCACATGTGAAAACATTTTCTGAATTTTTATCTTGCATTTTTTTTGTTGCTTTTGTGTAGACAAACCCTGTCACAAGTCTTCAATTAACACTTGATTTAATGGCAAATTTAAATAGAATAATATTCTGATTGTCAGATAGATGTTGCAAAAAAGAAAACTATTCTGGTGAATACAAAGAAATTGTGGGGGTTCCTGGGATAAGAATCCCACAGCTTTCTATAAATTAGAGAAATACTTAAATAAATATAGATTTTTGTACATGAAAAAATTAAACATCCCCTGAAAATAAGCCCTACAGTGCTTTTTGGAACAAAAATATAAAAACGGATCTTATTTTTGGAGAAACATGGTAGTAATAACAAAAATAAATACTGAATTTAATTATTATTCTTTCATTTGATTTCTTTTCCATTTAGCAATGAGAAGTAATCTTTTAAAGATCAACTATAGCAGGTAATTTTAAATAGTGTTGAAATTATACAATTGCTACTTTTTATGAAAGAAAAACACATATTCATAAATTAAATATAGCTATTGGTGTTTATGGAAATTAGCCATAATAGTATTAATTTATTTTCAAATATGTGTACACTAATCTATTTATTGTACTGCATTCTATATTTTTTTCAATGTGTAAATTATTTGAAAAGTTTTATTTATTAATTGCAATTTATACTAAGAAAAAAAAAGCATTTCTCCATTCTAGTTCCACAAGATGATAAAGTTGGTGATAATAAAAAATTACTTTCATAATTTTTAGATAGAAGTTGCTTGACTATAGGAAACACAATTTAGTGGAATTTGCCTGAAGGTTTGTGATGATATATATTATTAGATGTGATATGTTGGACTATTTCCATCATCTATGAGTGAATAGAAAATTTTAAACTTTATTTAAACTTTCCAAATGCAAACAACTAGTTAATAATAACACACAAATAGACAATGCAGGTTAGTAATTACACAATGTTTCGAGTAGTATTATTCTCCATTCTTCTTTAGATATTGCTGGCCTGATATGCATGGTGACAGTGTTTACATAGAAGTTGAACTCACATCTTTAGATTCTTGAATATTGAATTTAAGACAAACACTCTAACCAACTGATCTATTGCGTCAAAGGCAATAGATAGTAGAAATTTAATATATTTATATTAATATATTAAAAAAAATTGAAGGACTCAAGAGGATTTGAACCAACCCTATATAAATATATCAAATTTCTACTATCTGTTGCCTTTGACAGAATAGCTCAGTTGGTTAAAGTGTTTGCTTTAAATTTGATATTTAAAAATCTAAAGGTGTGAATTTGACTTCTATGCAAATACTACCACTGTGGATATCAGACCAGCAACCTCAAGAAGAGTGTAGAATACTACTACTTGAAACATTGTGTAATTACTAACATGAGTTGTCTATTTGTGTGTTATTACTAACAAGTTGTTTGGATTTGGAAAGTTTAAATAAAGTTTAAAATTTTCTATACTCACTTATAGATAATGGAAATAGTCTAACATATCAGATCTAACAATTTAATAGAAACTATATGAATTATTTTTACTACATTATTTATACTGTATCAGTATCAATAGATATTTTTGATTATTTAATCATCTTTAGTACTATTACAAAGTTTAAAAAATGAGATTAAAATGAGGGGTAAAATATATAAATCTCATTTTAGCATAATTTCCTTTTCCAGCTTTTTAATAAAATAAATTGAAAGCAATATTTATAATGGTCTACATTATATAGTAGTAAATAAAATTAAAAAGGTAAACCATGCACACACTCAGTACCTGTGTGTATGATAGTATCTGTACTAGTGATTGAGATATAACTGGTTAATAATGTGATATTTTCTTCTGTTCCACCTAATGAGAGTTTTTGAAAATGTTGAAACTTCACTACTGTGTAAAATAAAGCTGTATAAAATCTTTATTTTACACCAAAATTCAATAAGTTGGACTTTATTTTTTAAAATTTAATTTTATAGATAAATATTTTTAAAAATCACACTTCATGTAACACACATCATCAACAAAGTTAGTGTAAACACTTTCAGAAAATGAACAAACTGTTTTTTTATTTTTAATGTGAATGAGCGAAGTCTGATTTATGATAAATATATCAAGTTCTGCACTGAAAGATTTTAATACTGTGCCAATAGTTTTCTTTCATTATATTACAGTCAAGTTTAGTAAAATTTACTTCTAGAAATAAAAGATAAATTATTATATTGAAAGTTTACATGTGTATTTATTTTTGTTTTAAATAATAATCAACTAGTGTAAAAATAATCAAAACTATTTTATAAACAAGAAAAAAAAATTTCATTTATATAAAAATCTTTGCGTAAAAACTTGACCAGAAGGAAGTAAATGCCCAGGTGTTTTCTTCTATATAAAACAATGCAGTATTCTTTAGATTTAAGCCGACTGTCCCTTATATATAAGCCAACTATCCACAACATATTGACCTCTTTATTTTTTTCAAATAAAACATTAATAAAAGCATTATGGGAAAAATATTATTAAAAAAATGAAGTTATTATCATTTGCAATAATGTTAACACAGCATTTTAAAAATGTAAAATAATGATGTTCTTTTGAAATAAATAAAGAACATTTCCTAACAACATGAAGAGCAAGTTAGTTAACAGACTTCTACCAAATGAATTTCTTTCAAATTTTGTATGTTAAAAATCAGTGGAAATGCAATATGGTGAAATATTTCACCTAGATATCTGGTTTGTTTACTGTATAAATATTGACAGATTGAATTTTGAATGTATTGATATCAATTCAGTAAGTTTTTATATTGGGTATGAGAAGATAGGACATTTTTTAAATGCTTTTATTTAAAAACATTATACCAAAAATATTAATGATCAATTAAAATAAAAACAAATCTTATTTTTAATTAATAATAAGTTACTTTTAAAATGGATGAAATTGTATTATCTCTTCTATGTATTTTTTTTAAATGCTTCTTTCATAAACAAAATAATATTGAAATGGATTTTTAATCTTTATATGAATTTCCTTTAAAATGAATATCTGGGATGTTTTTATTCTTTATTTTAAATAATAAATATAATAAAATATTTTATAATAAAAGTTTTTATTTACTGTGTGAATAATAAAAAGTTAAATATATATGTTGTAACATTGTGGACAGTGACCAACTGTGGCCCTGCCAATATTACAAACTTCTTAAATTTAAAATTAAAGTGGTAAGATAGTAGATTAATTTTTCCCACGTTATTTTTATTAGTATATCAACTATTAAAATTTATATTTTATTAAAATGATAATATGAAAATTCTCAAACATTAATTTTTTAAAATAATAATATAATTATTTTAATGTAGTATAAATATTTAAAAAAAAGTATAAAATCAATTTTTTTTTCTGTCTTTAATAATTGGTAGTTTTCGATTACACGTATTGTGGCCACTAGGTGATGCTGCAACACTACCAAGAAGCCTGCAAATGATAAATTTCTATCCAAAAATGGCTGAAATCGATGGAAAATTAAAATTGAAATGCCTAAGGCAAGATATCCAAAAAAATTGCTGAAGTCTGTAAAATTAAAACAACTAAGACAAGACATCAAAAGTAAGTAAAAAAATCAAGTGAAATATGTAAATTTTAAAAAAGTACACACACACACAAAATCAATAAAAATACATCAAATACCCCCCTCCCCCAAGCGATAAATTGAAATGGCTCAAAAATAAGTAAAATATAAATTGCAAAAATAGAAATCACCCCACCTTTACTAATTTAAAATTATTGAAAAAATACAAAAGATAGATATGTAGTGTTTTTTGATACACCTGCTTAACTTTTATTATGATGTATTAAAACAGTTTTGAAAGAAAATGTTGAGTAAAAGGAAAAATTTTAACATTAAAAAATATAATTATACCAGTGGGCTGACTTTCTCTTTGTTCCAAATATGCATTTTAAAATTATTTCCAAGTTTATTCTTATTTTTCCAAGGTGTAGTGGAGAATTTCCAAGAAATAAATTACAGAAACAAATTTTAGCTTATAAAAACATTTCTCTATATATGTGAATCGGTTACTTCAAAATTGTCACTCTTTCCCATGTGTCAGAGCATCAGCCAGGATGTGAACCCGCTAACCCGGAACAACTGCTTGTAAAGCTGCTGTCGCTGACCTCTCGACCACAAAGAAAAGCAAATTTTGGATAACTTAGAATTAAATATTTTTAAAAAATAGCAAAGCTTAAAAATCTATAACCTTGCCATTCTTTCGCATTTATGTATGTGTGAAAACCCACATACCAGGTAATGTTTATATCTATTATTTAAATTTATAACTTTAAATTGGTTATTATTTATGCATGCTTTAACTAGATATATATCAGCTAGTATTATTTTAAGTACGCATTTATATAAATATATGTACATACATCTATTATTATCATTTTATTAAGTTGCTTTTAATTAATATAGGCTAACTTGGACACGTTTAAACTAAGAAAAACATACTACTATGAAACATAGTAGGTGAAACTTGATAAATACCATTTCAATATTAAAAATTGCAAAATGAAATGTGACATAATAGACCGCTAACATTAAAAAATATAATCGCTTGGAAAAATGAAATGTGACATAAAACACAACCCCTCCCTGGACTAATTTCTAAATTGGATTTGTAACATCCAAAATACCCAAGTACGACTAAGAGCATTACAATTCTTTTAGTTTATTTTAGCATTAAACTATTATAGGCTGATGTTTAAATTAATATTATTTTCACATATAAAGTCAATTAAAATCAAATGAGTTGCACATATGGTAAGTTGTTTACGAGTTCTAAAGTTTGTTTTCTAAAAATCTTTTTGCTGAATGTTGACCTAAGTAATGCTTTAAAAAAGAGACGAGACGGGGATAAAAGAAAAAATTAACAGGTTGTGAATCTAACCTCAGGTAAAAAAAATCTGGAAATCATCTTCAAAGATCGATAACTCATCTGGATTCACCGTCTTTGCTAAAAAAATAGTGTAAATCAAATATATAAATTGTAAACAAGTTTAAGAATGAGCAGTCTATAAACTAAAGTTTCAGCTTTAGCAAAACTTTCTTTTTTTTTTTTTTTACTTTTATTTATTTTTTATTAAAAGTGTGATTTTATGATGTCCATTGTGGGGTAGAAGACAACTATTGGCATCTGTCCTAAGGGAACTGTTAAGTCAAGATGGAAAAAGAAGATCCACAATACCTGCTCACCTTACCCCACTGATGGAAAAAGCAACCTAGATCATGCCAGCTACAAGCAGAAAGACCAGTAATAAACTTCTGCAGAACTCTATTTCAATTCTAAAATCAGGCTAAACTTAAAATCTAGCTATCCTATTATGTAAATGTGTACAACAAAAAATCTTAATCATTATTTAAATTTCTTAAGCTATGAAATAAATTTAAACGCTAAATTACAATTTTGTTATATCTAATCTTGTAAGTCTTGCTTGATATTATATAACTTTAAATTCATCTAAACTAAATGAAATTCACTTGACGTGATTATACCTATTTTGTTTTATCTTTGTTTGAAAATATATGAATTATGCTATGATTGATTTGGAACAGTTCAATATAAAATTTAGTTATTTAACATCGTTATAACTGTTTTTGGTGTGTGTGTGCTTTTTTAAAGTTTATGTATTTTGAGCGATGTTTTAGATCTGTGTGTGTACTTTTAAAAAATATTCCGCCGTTACAACTGGTTTTTTATGTCTCAAAGTTTGAATATTCTTTTTGCCTACTTTGACGCCATCCTTGTTGTATTTTTATAATGATCTGCAATCTGTTTGAACAAGCTTCTCCAAATAATTTTCATGCAAAAGTCTCAAAGTTTGAATGTTCTTTTTGTCTACTTTCAAATTGTCCATGATGTCTATCTTTTATAAGTACTTTTTTTTTGTATTTGTGAGTTTTGTGTGTGTGTGTGTTGTATTTGGTTTTTTTTGGATGTTACGAATCCAATTTAGAAATTAGTCAGGGAGAGAATATTTTTCTTAGTTTAAACCCTTCCAAGTTAGCATATATTAATTAAAAGCAACTTAATAAAATGATAATACGTAAATGCGTGTATATGCATATATTTATATAAATGCGTATTTAAAAATAATACTAGCTTATATATGTCTAGTTAAAGAATGCATAAATAATTACCAATTTAAAGTTATAAATTTAAATAATAGTTGTAAACATTACCTGGAGGTGGGTTTTCACATATACATATATGCGAAGCAAGTGGCAATGTTATAGATTTTTTGGCTTTGCTATTTTTTTAAATTATTTAATTCTAAGTTATCCAAAATTTGCTTTTCTTTGCATAAGAGTGACAATTTCGAGGTAACCAATTCACATATATAGAAAAATGTTTTTCCAAAAAAAAATTTGTTTTGGTAGTTTATTTCTTGGAAATTATCCAACCATACCTTGGAAAAATAATAAACTTGGAAATAATTTTAAAATGTATATTTGGAATAAAGAGAAAGTCAACCCACTGGTCTGATTATATTTTTTAATGTTAAATTTCCCCCCTTTACTTAACATTTTCTTTCAAAACTGTTTTAATACATCATAATAAGTTAATCAGGTGTATCAAAAGACACTACACGTCTCTTTTGTAAGTATTTTTTCAATAATTTTAAATTAGTGAGGGGGGCATTTCTGTTTTTACAATTTGCATTTTACTTATTTTTGAGTGATTTTTTAATTTGTATTTTACTTATTTATCACTTGGGGGGAGGGTTGTATTTTATATACTCCATCGATTTGCATGATTTTTTAATTTATATTTTACTTATTTTTGAACCATTTCAATTTATCACTGGGGGTGGGGGGGTGTATTTTTATGTATTTCACCAATTTCCACAATTTTTAATTTGTATTTTACTTATTTTTGAGCCATTTCAATTTATCACGGGGGGGGGGTATTTTATGTCTTTTTACCGATTTTTTTGTGTGTATACTTTTTAAAAAATTATGTATTATTTCACTTAATTTTTTATTTACTTTTGATGTTTTGCCTTAAACAAATAGATTTTTTTTACATGATTTTTTACTTACTTTTGATGCCTTGCCTTAGGTGTTTTAATTTTACAGACTTCAGTGATTTTTTTTGGATGTCTTGCCTTAGGTATTTTAATTTCCCATCAATTTCAGCCATTTTTGGATAGAGATTTATCACTTGCAGGCTTCTTGGTGGTGCTGCAGAATCACCTAGTGGCCACAGTAGGTGTAACCAAAAACTAACCAATAATTTTAGCTATTTGAGTTTTAATTTTAGTTTTGAAAAGTATTGAGAGAACAAAATTTTTCTTCAGTACATTACTTAATAATTTTTAATTTTAACTTTTGAAAAAGAAAAAGAAGGAAATATTTTATGCTTAGTAATATTTTTAAAATGCAAAGAAAATAATAATAAAGTTCTCAAATTTTTGTTAAATTTTATTTTAATTAGTTAGAATTGTTTTTTTCTTCTCTTTAGCTCTATCTCTAAATTAAAAATAATTAAAAGATTAACTTATTTATGTACAAGTACACATAATATTTTTGATCTGATTTACAATAAAAAATGAGGGAAATAGCTGAACAATTCTTTCTATAAAAATAGATCTAAATGGTAAGTAGTAAATTTTGATATGTAGAAGACAGGATTGTAATTGGTGGGAAATGTTTGTTCCAATAATAGGGGGTTAGGGAAAGCAGAAGATCTTAGGGTTTTGTAAGAGATCTGTTGTAATCAAGCTGGTGATGACAGTATGATTCTTAACCAAGCTGTTAAACAGAAGTCCTGATCAAGCTACTGAAGATGAAAATAGAATTTAACTGTTCTGAGCACACTATACGTTTAGCTGTAAAAATGTTTTCTAAAATGAAGACAACCATATGCTAAGTTTAGCTGAAAATTAAATACCATCTACCTCCATGTAACTTACTTAACTGGAAAAAATGTAAAAGAAAAGAAAATATTCCTGAAATATACAGGAACAAACCTTGTCTCTAACCAAGAACATATCAATCCCTAACTTTGTGTTTTACCTAACCTGGAAAATTATTAGAAAAAAATGAATAAATTTTAGATGTTAGTATGAATATATTGGAGGGCAGAATAAATAAATTAATTGTGTACATTTGCCTAGAATTGAAAAGCCTACAAGAAGAAAATCTACATCGAAACTGGAATTGCAAATGTCAAAGGACTAAAAAAAATATAACCATGATTAAAGATATTTTCTTTAATGTGCTCATTACATTTAAATTTAAAAAGGAGTTTGAAAATTAAGAAACAATTTATAATTTCATTAGTATACATTTTCAATTAAACCATGTTTTTATATATTATTTTCCCTCTAAAATTTGAAAGATTTTAGCCAATTTAAAATTCTATCTTTGTTGAGTAAATTTTTGTTTTTATAAATAATACTTATTTATAATGAATATTTTTTAAATAATATTCTCTTTTGAAACATTTTTTATTCATTTATCCCTCCCCTATTATACAAAGGATTAAGTTAATTTAAAATGCCCTTATCTCTAATTGAAAAGTTGTTTTTCAATTTTACTTATTGAAAATGAAATAACTAAATGATAAAATAGGCTAATTAAATTAATTAATGAAAATCAAATAGAGAATCACTTTGGCTATATTAAATATTTTTGACAAAACATATAAGATGAAAGTATCATATTATCATGTCATTTTTTTAATCAGTTAGTTTATTAAATACATGTTAAAATGTTATAGTGTTAATGTCTTTATTTCTCCAGCTATCTGTTTTTTGAATTGGCAGTGCATGTGATTTTATTTTATTACAGTTTAATGTTTTAGAGACTTAAATTATTCCAGTAAAATTATTTAAAATAAAGCTGTTATATTTATCTCTTGTTCACAGTCATGGTTCCTAGAGTTTTTGCTCCCTGAGCTAGTTTAGAGCATAATTGTTAGTTATATGGAATTAGAGATTTGTTTGTGTTTGATATCCAAATGATAACTCTGGATGACACAAAGATATCACTTTTGAAGTCTGTTCACTATATTTTATTTTTTATTAGACATTGAGTTTATAGTTGGCCACTAACTAATAATACTATATGGCCAGATTTTTGATGATGATTGTCATGTTTCAGTATCTCAGCATTATTTTTTATTATTAGTAGTAATGGATTAGCACTTAAGTATGTGCACTCAAATAATGTGTTAATTCTGCCAAAATCTTGGCAATAATTAAATAAGTAATCTGTTTATAATGGACCTATTTTAAATTTGATCACAAGTAAAATGATTTCTTATAAGCTGTTGATTTAATTATTTTTAATGCTAAATAATTTATAGTTTATAGCATATAACTACCTATTTTATTATTCTTTGCTGATCACAAGATCATCATTTTTACTCATTTTATCTTATACCTTTCACAGTTGATCACTGATTATTTATTTGAGGGGAGAATGATTTCCCATCTCCCCATGTCCCCTACCATCCATACCACTACAATATATAAAAAAATGTTTTTTAATAAATGCTTTTATTTATTGAGCATATTAAAAGCCAAAAAATAATTGTTTTCTTCAACCACAACTGGGATTTTATATATTTCATTTTGAAATAAAAATGTAGGGTGTCAAAATATTAATTAATTTAATAACTATTTACAAGTAACCTTTTCGTATCCATTGATTACTTTGACTTACATTAATTATTATATGAGGAAAGTTATTAAGAGAATGAATTGGATTTATGAGTAAGCACTTTAACCATCAACCTGGGCTAACTAAATTGTCTGCAGATCTTGACCTTACTACCACTTTGATCGTTAAAAATGTAAATATAGCTTTGGCTACAGCAAAAATTTTAATCAGCACATTTGTCATTAAAATATAACAATAAGATATTTCTATATGAAATAATGCATTTGAGTAAAGTAAGATACAGCATATTAAAACTTTCTGATACTAGAATTTTTTAACATATTGGCAAGTCTACCAGGCTTCTCATCAAAATACATTTAACATATACTATAAGCATATTTTTGAGTTGTCTCTGCAAGATTATATATCATTAAAAATAAATAAACTGATTTCCCTTAATTATTATTTTTAAGACAGATGATTGATTTTTATAAAAATGGATCTCATGTGCATTGTATTCTGAAATCAATATGAATGCCTCAAGCTTGTATTATGATCATAAGATATTACAATTAAAAAATAAATTTAATGTCAATGAAGAGGAATCGATCACATACAAAACAAACTTAAATAGTAAGCTTATTAAGAATGAATGCAATGCAAATAGCTGATTCTGTCATGCCAGCTATGTGTAACTAAATACTATAGGATAATGTTTCTTTTGAATATTTCAATTATATACAAGAGATTAACTGGGCTTCATGAAGTTATACAAGCTAATATTCTCAAATTATCTCTTACACACCAAATTATATAAGTATAACAATCAACATATATCTGTTGGAAATATCAAATAGATCTCCAGCAAGTTTAATGCTATTGTTAGTACTTGGAGGGGTGCCTGCACAATAGGCATCTAGCAGATACTTTTGACTTCATAAACATTTTAAGTCACTGGTTCTTAACTAGTGTTTTAAAAGCACTAGTGCACTAATTTTCTTTGAAATTATTACAAGCATTCTGCAAAATTATGAGTGACATACTTGTTATAAAACTATGCTTGAAAAACTTCAGAGTGCCAAGCATTCAGTTTTCAATATATACGAGATATATTTTTTGAGTAAATCATCTAGCAACTATCTTTGTTGTAGTCATTCATAGCTTATGATTCGATAAATTCCATTTTTGATATGTATTTCATTCATGTTATAAACAATATCTTTAATTCAGAATATCTTATACTTAAGATCACGTAAAAAATTTTGCTTATTAAATAACAACTGTTAATAACAATCATTCAACACTGCAGTTTCTGTCTTTAGATACTATGTGGAGCTAACAAATCCCTATTGAAAATACTAATCAATAATATTAGCATTTTTTGAATTTAATAAAATATGATAATATAACTAAAATTTTATAGCATACATTAATAACGAGAAAATATATAAATAGTGAACATGGTACATGAATAGTGAAAATTGTTCTATTTTTTTCAATTAATCAAACAACAAATTATCACTATTTATTAAAACTTCTGATTAAACAAAAGACGAAGCAATTCAATTTAAAAACTTTGATTGTTTATTTTTCATTTTTGAAACAATTTGTTTTCAAAGCAGACCATTTTTTTATGAACTAAAACAAACCCATTAAGTTATATTTTGGGTAAATGGTGCATATTTTCAGAGATGTTGATGATCACATATTGCATGTCACTATTTGGAAAAAAGATCTTGTGATGTCAAATGAACACATATTCTCTTGCATTGCTTACCAATTCTATGTGCAAGAAGTTTTTGACAGGTACTTTGTCTCATATATATTTGGATTTAATCACATTCTGCTTCCCACAATTGAGAGAGAAAATGCAGGTCTGACTCACGCATTCATCTGATAAACAGCCAGCCAATGCAAATCCACATGCCAGAGAATTCTGACTATCAAAAGCATTATATCAATTCAGTGATAAGAGTTCACATACAAGCTAAAGAACATTCTTGGATGGGACCAAATGCAAAATTTTGCTAAAGATTAAGGACAAACTCCATAAAACTGTTGCAGTCACATTTGAATCACATTCTGGAAATGTCATGGTAAAACAGCAGCAATTCAGATCACTTTCTAACATTTTTGAAGAACATGCAAGCAAGTTATTGCCAATAGTAAAAAAGTTAGACTTCCTTATTTGTTGTTGTTACAAAAAAGAACTCTTGATTACTCTGTTTAAATTTTGATTAGTTTTCTTTAAGTTTGTAGTGCATTATGCTAATTTTTGTTCTTATTTATTACACACACACACACCCAATACAAATTTGAATTATTCAGCAATATCCTATTTTTTTTATCAATAACTTTTTACAATTTTTATTTTATTATTCTTGTAAAAATAGACAAAATGTTACTATTACATTGTCATTATTTTCTTTGCTTTTTTAATTTTATTTTTAAAAATCATCCAATTACTTATATTACTTTTCATTAAAATCAATCAACACTTAGACGGTCGAAATATCAATTACAATCAACAATTCAATCTGTTATCAAGGCAACCTTTTAACAATAAAGGTGGTTAAAAGGAAATTGCCTTGACTGTAATTGATAATGGGATTGTTAGCCATTAGTAGTTTGTAATTATAAATTTATTTAAATGCACATTGATTACTTAAGTAATATTTACTAAGGCTGTAAATCTTAAGAATATGCATGTGAAATGCGAAGGTAGGGACCTCTACAGGTCTTAACCATAAGCTCACATGCCTATTCTTAAGGTTTACAGCTTTAGTAAATATTAATTATATTATTTTGTATAAAACATTCTTTATTTGAAAATGTTAAGTTTATAAAGAAGTATTTTCAATAGAGCTTCGTGGTTCCACATAGAAAATCAGAAACTATAAATAAAAACTTGTGCAACACTGTAACAATTTATTTCAGAAAGAATTTAATATTGTAATACCCTCATTGGATAAATTTGTTATTAACATGATTTGGAGCAAAATATTAATTATAAAGTATGTTCAAATTATGTATGTAGAAATAATGATACTGCAAATATATTTCATATTGAAAACAAACTAAGAAAAATTAATAAACAATATTTGAAAGATTGTTTAAAATTCTGTTTTACACGACCAATGCAGAAGAATAACACTTTCCACAATGTCATGTACATGAAAAAAAAAAAAGGATCCAATAACATAATTGTTCAATGTTACATCTTTGTTATGCAACATGCCAATTTTCTTTCAAAAACCAAAGATTACTGGATGGGCAAGTTAAACAAGTAAAAAAAATTGTAAAAAAAACATTCCATTAAAATTTCTACTAAGACATAACTTGCACCCAAATTGATTGCTGTAAAGTGAAAACTATATACTAGAATAGTGGAACTTATTATATATGTAAGTTATAAAATAATAAATATTACATTTGGTAATGAAGCAAAAAAAGAAATTATGTGAATTCATTATTCCATGATACAATAAAATAAAATCAAAATATATCAAATGAACTTTCCCAAATAACATTTCATTTTGTTTTTCAAACTGTTGAATTAACAGATACTTACATAATTAAGATTCAATCATTTCATTATTGAAAACAAAAGAGTGGATTAATTACAATGCTTCAGAGAATTTACTAAATACAACAGGATAAAATAGTTTTGACTCTATTTTGTCATATTTAGAAAAAAAATAAAATAGCATGGGAATTGTAGGATGGTATTCCTTTAATAATAAACTCTATGAAAGAATTTGTTACCCTTGCAAAGACAATCAATTCAAATATTATATATCACACAGAGAATTCATCTAGCTTCAAAAATATTATCAGTAACATTAAAAACATACTAGATCAGGTTTTAAATATAGTAAACTACATAAAGTCAAGGCTTTTAAAAAACATTCTTTTTTAAGAAAAAACTTCATATTTATGGAAATCTTTGCTTTTCTGTACTGAAATAAGATAGTTACGTTTTCAAAATGAATGTGCACTTGTTTTTGCAAAATGTTTTGAAAATAATATTTGGGAATGAAATGTGCCCATATCTAGAAAATGATATTTGGGGTTCTAAAGTAGTATACTTAATTAATATTTTAATTACTTAAATAAGGTTAATATAAATATTAAAAAAAAAATACTTCAACATATACTGATAAATTATTAGCATTTTAGATAAAAGTACCTCTTTGAAAAAATCGCATAACAAATATATATATAGTAGCTATGTTTAATTCTTTTTAATAAAAATGTCAAAGGAATTATTCCTGTTACTTTTCTTCCTTAAATACAGAGTTGTGAACTTTTATTGCAAAACGAATATTTGGTTTCCTTGCCAATTGATAAGATTCTAAAAATAAAATTATCTGAAATAACTCTTGAAGAATTTTAGATTTTTGTCCAAGCAGAATGGTGAATTCTCTCCATAAGAATATGAAAAATTTTGTTACAGTTTTGAACATGGTATTTGTATGAGATTAGTTTTTCAACATTAAGCAATACAAAAATGAAAAAATAAGAATGACTTGCTAAGATAGACATAGAAATGAGGTAATTCTATCAAATATTAGACCTGATATTGCTTAAATCTTTAAAAGCCAATAAATTTAAGTATTATATTAAAATAACTTGAAGAAATTGCATTTTTATATTATGTTTTTTTTAAATTGCTTTTTTTTTTTATTGTTATGTAATCAGTAGTCTATAATTTTCAATCAAAACATGATAATGTGTCCTTTTATTATTAATTCTATGGTTTTGAAATTGTTAAAATTCTGCAATTTTTTCTCAAACATGTTCTATGACTTTGAAAATGTTAAAAATCAATGCAATTAAGTATATGAAACTAAGCTCACTTGCCAGTTTAACTAATAAGCAAAGTTGCAAAAAAAAACCCTATGTAGTGAAGATAACACGCACACATCATTTAACGATAAAAGAAGCAAGCAAAGTAAAAAATAAGCTAATGTATATAATAACTGGATTCAAAGAAAAGATGAAAGCCCAAGACATATAAATGATGGAAAAAATAGAAACTTTGAAATTAATTAGAGTAACAGATAATAATATCTAAGAAAGTGCATAGACTGAAGAGAAATGAAAACTTACAATGACCAATGATAATGAACATGTTTAAATAATTAAAAGATAAAATCAAAGAAATGAAATAAAACATCTAGAATCAAATGAAGAATGTCTAAATGAAATAATGTGTCCATACACAATTGATAATCAAATACACAATGTGTAACAAAATCTTGAGAACAGCCAGAGAGAAATAAGAATTGTTCATAAAAATCAATAAAGATATAGAAAATGTAAGAAAAATAGGAGTAAGTCATAAAATTGGGAAAAAAAAAGCCCAAGAGGTAAGCAAAACAATGATCAAGAAGAAAAGATGAAAAACATTGAACGACAGATTCAAAAAACTATCAAAAAAATGTTTCAAAATATAAATTAGGAAGTTGTGATTAAAGTATGAAAAGAATTAATTTGAATAATTGTCCAGTATCTCAAGAAGATGCAAATCAAAAAAGAGAGAAAAAAGAGACACTAATATAAAATTGCCAAGTTGAAGTTAAGATTGGATAAAAGAACAAACAATAGAATATATGAATATGGATGAAATTTAAGAGAAAACAATGGCTAAAATAAAGAAGATTGAAATCAACCAAATAAAAATAAGAAGTCTACCTGTAACTCTCACAAAGATGGAAATAAAATACTATACAGGGATAATGGAGAGATGATTTCAGATCCCTAGATAGTGCCTAGTGCCATGAACCAGTTTTTAAAAATGAGAATTATTGCAACCTATGCTGGAAAGTCTACCATTGTACATAGCTTAAATATTAATTCTTATTAAGCGCAATGTCAGCACGTAATACTTAAATAAGGCTATAACCTTAGTACATGCGCCTTGGGTGCTTAATTTATTACAGGAGAGACCTCTACAAATCTAAATGCAAGATTTGACTTTATAAAGATAAGAGTGGCCCACTCTTATCTTCAACCTATTTTTCTAATTATATAGGTTATAGCCTTAAATAGCTTAAATCGATGCTGAAAAAATTAAATTAGCCATAACCTATGATCATTTGCAGGGCTTAGGTTTGGTGGGACTTATTCAATAAAACAAACAATTTTTAAAAAATTAAAGAAGCTATTCTGAATTGTTATTGGTTTGAAGAATACCAAGAGAAGATATTAAAGATTAAATGAAACAAAAAAAAAAAGAACTAGAGAGACAGACATACCCTTTTTCTAAAAACAAATAGTCAAACACCAAATGTTAACAATCAACCATTGTCATAAAGCCAAATAATATGGATAATGAAGCACAACTTCCCTAATCAAATGAACAAATGTTTGTTAAGAAAAACAATAGAGCAAGTAGCGGAGCTATTAAACACTTTTGACATAACTAAACCTTTTCTTAAGGCTCAGGATAAAAAAAGTGGAATCAACTTCCAAAATAATTTTTTTCCAAAAAATAAATGAGATGTATATTAATGTCATAAATATGGATTTAAAAAAATCAATTCCACCATCATAGGCAAATAAAATAAATAGGTCTGCTGTCAAAGGGCATAAATAATCAGATGGGCTGAAAATGAGCCAATGTCAACCATATCCACATGTAATATAAAAGCAACTATAGTGATCATTATCATTTTTGCAACTCTAATGAAAATAGCAAAAAGAAAACAGTAATATAAGATCTCAATAAAACAGCCCTCTCCTTGGGTTTTAGTAATGTACAGGGGGCAAAGGGCATGAAATTATACAAACAACAATTGCAAATGACATATTATTAGAAAAATAGGGTTTTACAATTCACATTCTAAAGTTATACTAAAATCTGAATATTACAGGGAATTTTTGTGAAAGCTTTAACAGATTTAGATAGCCAGATATGTAACATTGGAGGAAATCCATAAACAAATAATATACTTGAAATCAACAGATAGGCCTTTGAAATTATAATCACTCTAAGTAGCATAGGTCCATAAATGAAAACTGAAGTTATCCTCCAAATAAATATGGATTCTAAATCTTAATCCAGCAAAAAAGCTTAACACATGTTTTTTTTTTTTTTTAAATTTTAAATTAACCATAAAATGATCCTTGAAAACATTATACATAAGACAAGCTGCATTCTGAAAAATGACAGTTCAACTACAAGAGAGAAACTTAGTTTCTTACTCCACGTTTTAAATAAATCAGTATAAATCTGCTGCTTTCAAAATAGCACTCATTGACAAAAAATAATCACAAAATTCAAGAATCCAAGCTTGTAAAAGGGAAATGTCACCAAATTTGGAAACAAATTTTTTTTGAATAATACCCAGAATAATTAAAGATATTAATACCAGATGAATCATGCCAAGTCAGATTATATCCAATGTTACTTTAATATTAAATTGAAAAACAGATCACACAAATAAGGAAATGTTTTCTTGAAATGCTTATCATCTTATAATAATCAAGCTGCAGTGGATATTAAAAGTTTACTTCTGTAAGGTTGTGTAGCTTAAATAATGGGTTTATAAAAAATTTTGCAACTAATATAACATCCACATTACAGCTTTTGAAGATTATGCCATGGAGATGGTCTTCAAGCTGCAATTTTGGCTTAAAATAATATAAAAAGTAAGTTTCTAGATAAAATAATACTGTCTTATCCTGACTTTGGTAAGTCATTTTATGATAGTAGTGGGTAGGATCTAAGACCAGAAGACTAATGAGCAGGGAATCTTCTATTTTACGCAAATACTAAAAGTCAAGTCTGTCATTTCAGAATTGCAATAGTTTCCCTTAGGGTCTGAAGGAATTATGATTATAAAACACAAAAGCCTTGGACATGTGAACCACAACTACTTAACAAAAAGTCAATTTTTGTGGAAGAATTTATTACTACAGGATTTCAATTACATAATGAAAAATATGCATTAATGTAATAACGGACACACTGAGCCACATTCTATTTTAACCCAATAATCAACATGTATTTGCAGAATATACATATATATTACTATCACATATAAATCATGAAGCTAATTTGCAGCATTTACTTAAAAGGCAAAAAAAGAGCCTAAATTGTAGTAAAATAATTCAATATATTGAAAAAGAAATAAGACCAAATCTTCAAAAATAGTGTTATATGAAAAAAGTAATAAAAGGTATAAATTCAAAGATGGGTAACTAATATCCCACAAAGGAAGAAGGAAAGGAGAGAGTAGTGATGCATAACTGGATAATTTTGTACACTTACTACATGTATGAGCATTAATCCAAAAAAAACAGAACAGGTATTAAATATCTGTTTTTGTGTATGCCAGCATGGTATCCATACTCAGTAAAAGTGAAATGTGTCTGAGAAAAAAGTTTCACAAGAAATATTACATGAAATCATTAAATTCAATCATCCCACAGAGATTAAATGAAACACTAGCCATTAATTTTCTAAAAATCTTTGGCTCTATTTAGGAAAATGAGGTACTTGATGATAACAAACAATGCATTTTCAAAACTCATTTCCAGATATCCAGTATTACAAGTTAATGCTTGGAACACGGTCCACAATTAAAAAAGGTCAACTACAATTGGAAAAACAAAGGTGATCATTTTGGATCATAGAACATCCTTCATATCTTTATTGTAAGTTCATTCAGAAACACCAGTCAAATTTCTATGATCATGTGGAAACTAAGTTACTTATTCTTATTCTGAATGTATATATTCCAATCATCAAGGCTGAATGAATCAAATTAACAAGTGATGAACACTCAAATAAGTCCAGTGGCTTTGCTCTGTCCATCTATTATGTCTATTACATTAAGATTAGATTACCAACAATCCAGGAAGAGATAGACTCTAAGACTGACTGAAGAAAGCTTTAAAGCGATTAAGTCAAAAAGAAATAATAAGAAAAGGTAATCAGTTTTTTTTTTCATGCATTTCAAGTGGGTGATCCTGAATGATAGTCTATTTGAATAGAAAATATTCAAGAAATCATGAAATTTGTACAAGAGCCCCTATACAATTATTAAATGGCAATAAAATATTTTCCTAGTGTATGATGGTAATGATATTGAGAACACTACATTATATCACTATTTAAACTCTTCACAGAAGATTGGAAACAAAAAATGAAAATGGTGGAGTAAAAAAAAATTAGCAGTGATGCTGTAAAATAGTGCAGGGAAGGGATATGATCTATGGTGAGATATCAAAGTTAATGGCAAGTATATCTATGACATTTGTCCATAGAAGGCTATAGAATTATAGATATAAGTCAAGTCACATTCCCCCTCAGAAATGCTTAACTAATTATAAAAGTATAGTACATTCTTATGAAGTTATAGCATTAGTAAACATTTCCTAGCTAACTTCAACTTTCTAGATAAATATCTTGCTTATAAAAATTTTTTTTGGTAATAACAGTTAAAATGCTTCTCTCATATTCTAAATTTTCAAAACCCAAATGCAACTAGGTTAGTGATCAGCAGGGATGAAGTGTCCATGTATTGAATGGAATAAGTGCTTCTATAGAAAAACTCACTAAAACTTTCAAAAGCTTTAATTAAAATTCAATTTAAAAAATTCACTTTCAATTTTTTGGTACTTGGAACTTTATCCCCATGTGGCCACTAGAGGCACTGATTTCCGTGTCAACCATAGAAATATTCAGAGTAGGGGGCCGAAAGCAGATGATGCAAGTTCCAGTTGCTAGATGGCGCTTTTTACCATGTGTACGCACAGGAACCTTATGCCAAGTAACTGCCAGCACTACTGCCCGCTTTGTGGCGCTGATAGCCATATGCATACATATCTAGCTTACATCGTCTGCTACCAGCAATTACCAGCAATCTAGCCCACTATGTGCTGTTTCTCTGTGCTATGCATGGAAAAACTACACCGTTTAGAAGCGATATTGATACTCGCTTCGTAGTGTTGTTTTATATGCACATTCTTAAAAGATCGATAGCGTATAATGTGAAGGTGTGATTAATTTAGAAACCTCAACTATCATAAAGTAAATAAAGTGACCTATTGTAAAAATTCTAATTAGATTTCAGCTTTCATTGATAAATCCTGAGCTTGGAAAGTATCTACTAAAAAAGTATTGCCTTTACTTTTTTCAAAATTCTTTCATAATGTTTAGACGTTCATCTAGATATATCCTATATCAAAATTAACAAAACTTGCACACATATTAATTTTAATAAATTTATTTTTTACCAAAGATAGTAAAACTTGAATGGTTTATAAATCTATTTAGGTCTTATATTACAAATAATAGATGTATGTATATACATAAATTGTACTGTAAACTTCCTTTAAATTTGAACTGAATAGATATTTTGGTAGTTGTAAACTATTCATTGTACAGCCTGTGGTGGTGCTGTTTCTGTGTAAAAACACAGTCAGATTCTTAATCAATCTCATTCTATTTTTTGCTTTTTTCCTCAAATTTAAGCGCAGCCATCTTTATAATTCTTTTTCTATTTAACAAAGTATTTAAATATCTATACTAAGAACCTTTACATGTAAGAGGCATCTTTGTGCAAGATAAATTTTATCACTCACCGCCATCCCATGAAATAAAATTTGTAAAACAAAACAAATTGAATTCTATAAAATTTTATTTGACAAAAAACACAGAAACAGTAGAACATTTAATTAATTCTATAAATTTATTTAACGAAAGATACAGAAATGATTGAACATTAAAATATTCTCAGTTCCTTGAAATAAAACAAAATTCAATAAAATTTTACTTAACACAATATAGAAACAGTACATTAAAAAGTTATCAATTCATTATTTATATTGTTTACAACATTTTTTTATTTATAAAGAATTCTTATTGCTTTGATAGCCACAAAATTTTTAATTAAATTGCCAATGTTTATGATATCTAGAATATCATTTTCAATAGATATAAATGATAAATCAGTTAGGTAGTCTTCTTTCATTGTAAATAGTAAAAGATTTTTAATTTAGAAAAACTTTTTTACCCAGAAGTTACTGAAATAGATATTAAATAAAAGTTTCAATTTATTTTGATATATATATAAATTAAAATAGCATGAGGGGACACAACAGGTTTTATAAACCATTGTAAGATTTTCAGTTCCTCAAATATGACCATGCCTTCAATGTCCTGATTAGCAAAACTTATATTGTTGCAAAGTTTTACATCTATATCTTTGTAATGTTTTAATAAATCTTCATGACTCCATTTTTTAATTTGTTAAAATCATGAACAGATTTGAAATCTTCATCATGTTACTTTAATAAAATAAATCCCTCACTAATTGATATGGTAGAATCTAAAATTGCAGAAAAGAAGTTGATTTTAAAATGTTTAGCATCATTTATTGATTCATGTGAAGTTTCATATTAAACATTTTCATTTCTTTTTCTTTTGTATTTCTAGAAAAACAGAATTGATGTCGAATTGGTTTGTTACATCTGTTACAGAAGCAACAATGTTTTCAAAAATCTAATTGGTCTAGAGATTGATTCTTTAAATTGTTTGTAACAAATTCAAGATTTTCAGCAACTTTTTGTAGATCAAATGTCAGAGTCTATATCATTTTGCTTACAATGTTACCAGATTTAATATAGTGCCAAATATAAATAGAATACACAAATTTATATGAACAAATTTTTGAAATTAAATTATCAGATTAAACTCTAGAATCAATATCTTTGATATCACCTCTTGTAATATTTGTAAGAGCGTGATATATTTCTTTAATATTATTTTTAAGCAGTCTTATCGCTTCAATTTTACTTTTCCATCTAATAGCAGAAAGTGGCTCCACCATTTTACAGATAGTGAAAAATAATTATCTATAATACCTGTATTAGCCCCCAAAAATTAACTGTTTTAAAAAAAAACTTTAGCTGCATAATTAATTAACAAATTGAATGAATGTGCATTACATGAAATAAAAAAGTTCTTGAATTTATTTCAATAATTTTTTGTTGGAACATTTGATCTGCAAATTGGCACCATTGTTATGTGCTTGTCCATGTAAATGTGAAAGATTAATATTCATTAATCTTTAAAATTTATAATAAACTCGAATAAATCTTAACTAGTAGAGTCAATTACAGAATGAAAGCCCAAATAATGTCCATAAATTTCTGCAGTATTTGGATCATTATTGTGACTAACAAATCTAATAATAATAGTTAACCATTTGTTATGGCTTATGTTCAGTGTATTATCAAGAATTAATGAATAGTATTTTGATGCTTTAACCATTTCTAAAATTTTTTGTTTTATAGCTTCAGAAATAATATGAATGATTTCATTTTGAATTTAGTCACCTAAATAATGAGCAATATTTTTTTTTGTGTGTGTGGAATGTCTGGATTCAATGCAAATGTTCTGTCATTATTGAATCGAGTTTAGCAACAATTTCTATTAATTTTAATAAGTTATTGTTATCATTCTAAAAGGATTTTTAGAAGAATCTCTGAAAGTTAAACACTGTTTTGATAAATATTATATTATATAGATTAATTGTTCTATAAAGATCACCAATATTTTTTCTATTTCATAGTCTTTGTTGAAACAAATGAATTGTATATTTTTTATTTAATGACATTTTCCATTGCTATCTTTTGATCCTTTTTTATGTGCGTGGAACTTGTTTTATGTTTTTTTTAATATATCACTCATGTGTTGCCAGTCATTACAAATGAACTCATTAGTAAGTCATATAATACAATCTCCAAATAATTTGCAAAAATAACAAAAACTGAATTTCATGATTCAGAATAAATTAAATAATTTTTACAAATTATCTCTTCATTTGAAAAATAATGATAATAATATAATTCTGAAAGCTTGCAACCAAATGCATTTTTAATTTTCAACTAAACAATCTCTAATTTTTATGTTCATAATTTTTGTCCAAGTGTCCGGATCATTAATATTAAAATTTAATGAAAAATGAGACTTTTCAGGTTTTTCACTCTCAGAATCTTATTGCAACATCTGTTCTTCACTGTTTTCTATTGAAGAATTAGAAATTACAGAAATGCCAGCAGAGGAACTTGCTTCTTAAAAACTATTCCTTTCTTGATGTTAGAAATTTGTTTAATGATTCAGCCAATCTGTGTTGAGTCTTTTTAATGTAATCATCTTTTTCTGTTTTCAACTCCAGATAACTTGACATTTTGTCCATATTGTTTACTTGACTGTGTAGATATAGACAAACGAATATAAACCATAAGTAAAATAAGAAATCCTCTGGATAGAAAAAGTAATTTAATTTAAATAGCAGCAAATATATATTAAGTAGAATAGCAAATCCACTGGATGCAATGATTTAACTATGAGTAATTTAATTTAAATGGCAATGAATACAAATCACAAATAGAATAATAAATGCACCAGATACAATAACTCAACAGCAAGCAGTAATTTCATTTAAAGGGCAACAAATATAAATAACATTTTAAATAAAAAAACCTACAGAATGCAATGACTAAATAGCAAAGAATAATTTAATTTAAATAGCAGTGAATCTAAATCACAAGTAGAATAAATTCACTGGATATAATGACTCAATAGCAAGGAATAATGTGATTTCAATAGCAAAAAATAATTTCATTTAAACAACTGTGAAAATCACAAGTAGAAACCAAATCTACAGGAAGCAATGGCTCAAGTGCAAGAATTTAAATACCAATAAGCAATGAATATAAATGAAAAAAAGAATAACAATCTACAGAATGCAATGATTCAATAGGATGACTAATTTAAATGAAAGATGGGCCAAATGTGCAGTTAGTTTTCCATCTCTTTTTTTTTTTTTTTACCAATCTGTTTCCTAATTTTAATGTTAATTACACTAATTTGAGCATTTGTCAGAAGTGTAATGAAAACATTCATTTATCAATTAAAAAAAAAATCAATAGAGGTCAATTTTTCATCAAAGTAATATCCGATCATTTGATTGGTTTCACTGATCATTCACAAGGCTCTGAAGATTTTTTA
Source organism: Epiperipatus broadwayi (assembly GCA_028023455.1). Lineage (NCBI taxonomy): Eukaryota > Metazoa > Onychophora > Udeonychophora > Euonychophora > Peripatidae > Epiperipatus > Epiperipatus broadwayi. The sequence goes on along the minus strand of JAQFVV010000292.1, from coordinate 459,449 downwards.
TTACTTTTCCCTCTATTTTATGAAAGACCACATTTTAAAGAATATGTAATATTTTAAATATCTCATATTTCCATATTAATTCCTTCACATAATTTTAAAAATGAATCAATAAAGATTACATTAGTTCTATTTTTAGTGGATTTATTTTTGACATTACAGACATAGGCAAATATAAGAAAAGTCCAATTTATCAAACTTAGAAATCAAATGTTTAATTTTGCACCAGGGATAATGGAAACATGCTATAGTGAGAGTGATTTAATGCAACTAATTATATATAAAACAGAGCCTATATTTTTGTAAATGAAAAGACGTGATATAAATTACTACAAAATCTAATACATATAACTCTTTGCATATAATCTTATACTAATAAAAATAATGAATTATAATTGTGATATTTTATAAAAAAAACAAAAAAAAAAATCTTGTAATAAACTATAGACTTTTTACATTGGTGCTGCCATTCTTTAACTATCCAAAGCTTTCTAAAGTCACTGAAATCCATTAAATTAGGATAAATGTAAATAAATAAATTATCCATTATGAAATAAATATACTAAAAATAATAAATTACAACTGTGATAATATATTTTATACTATATTTTTTTTATATATCAAATATCATTACCATTACATTTATTCTAATTTAATGGATTTAAGATTTTAGGAAACATTGGATAGTTAAAGAATAGTGGAAGCAATGTAAAAATTCTGTGATATTTTTATTTTTTTATATATAAAATATATTATCACTGTTAAAATTCATTGTTTTTATTACAATATTTATTCCATAACAGACATTTTATTTTATTTACATATAATCTTATATTAACAAATAATTATTTTAGTTTAATTAATTTTATAATTTAAGTGGTCCATTGGGCTTACTAAAAGCATAATAAGATCAGTGTGACCTATAAAGATCCTATATTATATATTACCTACAGGGAGATCTATTCCCTGTGATAGAGTGGCCAATGGCATCTTCTCTTGCTCCATATCCACCTCTGAAGTCTGAATGACCTTGTTTCTTTTCTTTTTTTCGTTATATAATGGTTTGTTTCCATTATATTTTCTGAAGTTCAATAATCATAACAAGGCTGATATAGCTTTTACATTTTGTTATGACCATCCAATTATATCTGGATGTCCATACTTCCTGGTTTTCCTTGATTTGTCCTGATTTTAGCTCTCTTGTCCCGGTGTCTCGACATATTCTTTTGGGACTGTTAATTGTCCCAGTTTCCTTAACCATTCATTTTTATTTTTAACTTTTAATGTTAACTTTATATTTAATTTTTATTTTTTTATAAATTAATATTTATTCATTTAATATTTTATAATTAATTTTTTGATTGGTTGGTTAATCAGTAATTTTCCTCAAATGAAAGTGGCTTCCCATTAATTTGAAACATTCGTAATACATGATTTCTATTTGTGATTTTATTTTAATTAAAAAAAAAAAGGCATATGAATTTATTGCTCCGGAGTTCATAAGAAGTTCAAGCGTTAGACCTACAAGGGTCAGAATCAATCTTGGGAACCTCCAATCCTAAATCAGACGCTCTGTCGCAGCACAGAGTTTGTTTTAATAGATAATATATTTATACAAACAATTCTCTTTTGTTTATATTATGAAATAAATATGTTGTTAGTAATATAAATGTGATTATGTTTTGAAATTTTTTTATTTTGTATTGAAATGTACAGTAATCTGCAATGAAGTTGTTTTCTTCTGGTTGTGTGTTCCTATTATGCCCTGCAGAAATAATGACACTCTAAACTAGATCAACTTTAATTAGAAATAGTCATGAAAAGGCTGACAAATTTTAAATTTGGTTCAGATTACTTAACAACTTTAACTGGCAACAGTCATAACATGGCTGATATGCCAATTCCATTCTATTAGCATCACCAAGTTAAAAAAAGTTGCTTTTTAAAAATATATTAATTACTTTTAATTCAGAACTTCTCATACATAACTTGTTTACATTTTTTGTTAATAAAAATAGCTTCTCTTGTATTCATTCAATAATAAAATATTTATACTACTTTATTATTTAATTGTTTTTAATGCTTATTAATAATTTAACTGAATTATACATATTATTTTTTATAATATAGTATGACAATTAGAGGTTCAGGATTTATTATAGGAAGAAATTTTAAATTTTCATACTTAGATTGTTTATTAATAGATTATGTTTGGATAACTATAAAAAAAAATCAAACACTTGGTTTGTTCCACTAGATAGATTTCTTAGATACATTCTCATTAGTGCAATCATGTAGAGTTTTCAAATATTATATGGTTATAGAAATCAAGAGTTTCATTAAATGATATCATTATCATGAAATTTTTTAACACTTTCATATTCAAAATCTCTATTATCAGATTGAATTAAAGTTCCAAACTTTTGATTGGTCAATTACAGTAACAGCAGTAAATATATATTTATCTTTTAAAACTGTATATGCTTTAGTTTAGTTTCTAAAATGCAAATTAATAAATCATTACATTATTAAAGGACATGAAAGTTTTTTAAAAATAAATTTCTATTTATAATTGATGAAAATAATCTATAGCTGTAAACATGAAATGTATGTTTGTCATCCAATTATAAATTGCAGCTATATGTTATTTGATTTCTTTGTCAATTTACCTTCATGTAAAAGTAAATATTTTCTACTAAAATCTGAATTATTTTTCTAAAATAATTAATAATTAATAAATATTTTGTGAAAAAAATAATAAATGTGTAAAAAGAAAGGTTCTAAAACATATGTTTTCACTTTAAAAATCAAACTAAAGAAATAGAACTGTCAAATGAGATAGGCATTCTCTTGTGGAAAGAACAAGAAACAACCAATCAGTGCCTTGGAAGGCAGCCTGTACTTCATTGTTACATCACTAAATTTAAATATTATTGATTTACTAGTTGGGAACATTATTCAGTATACTTTTTCCTCAGGAAAATGGAAAGATAACATCAAAAATAGTGGTTAGAAAGTGAGTTAAAACTGTGAATACTTGAACGATATGTGAGTGTGATGCATACTCATAAAAGATTAAGAATTAAATATTTTGGCACGCAATAATATATTTTTCAAAATTGTGTTATTTACTAATTCTGTTGTCTTAAATTAGGACAATATTTTAGAATATGGATCAATTACAAGGTTTCAGTTAGAAAACAAACCACCAACAGTTCACATCAAAGGAAAAGTTGTATAATAAAATGTGTAAAAAAAATATCGTTCTTAAAAATATTTATATACTGCACATCAATGGAACTGATCCTAAGATCCCTCATTCCGGAGTACTGCTCTGAATCAAACAGGATATATGAACTTTGTAAAATATCACTGATAAAAGTAAATACACCACACCCAGAATTACTGTAATTATTATAGGGCAACATTTTCATTTATATATATATTTTATTAATTATAACAACAATATGGTGTCAACCTTTTTTACCCGCTGAAGAAGAAGCTATAAGTATCAATCAAAAAAAATCAAATCAATTTAGGCCTAGTACTTTCGAGGTTTACAATCAGAACATGTTTGAAAATCTAAACATTTATATATATATATATATTATTAGTTATCACAACAAAATGGCATCTTGTTCAGCTTAGCACAATGGTAGAAAATATATGTAGTATATTTCGAGGTTTGAGCAATTGTCACAATAAGTCTAAGTATAGAAGTATTGCGCTCATGTTTAAATAAAAAATATTTATATGCATTTCATATCACCATCATCTTATGAGAATAATTGATATAAAACCACTAAAACATCACATGATCCCCATTTTCTATACTAACCCAAACTGGCAAAACAGTAGCAAACTTTCCATACAGTAATGTCATCCAGTGCAAAACTTAGTAATCAATGGATACAAGGTTTGTGCATAAAATCCCTATCTAGTGACTACTCATCATGTAATCATGTGATCCTTTAATAGTTTTATATCAATACTGCCCATAGGATGATGGTAACTATGGTTTTTAAAAACCAAAGACACCAAAATGTATAAATACTGAACTGTATTCAGATCTATATGACTATGCAAGTGAATGAGCTTGTATTGAAAACATTATTGTGTTTTCATCTTTGGCTCACAGCTTTATACTTAATTAAATAGGTAAAAGATAGCTGATGGAGAGTTGCATTAGATCCTAAGATCTAAGTGCAGTACTCTCCGATCTAAGACTCTTCATTGTTGAAAGCCATAAGCTAGGAACTGATCTGGAGATATTGGATGAGTAAGCACTAGATAGGGATTTTATGCCCAAACTTCTTGCATCCATTGATTACTAAGGCTTGCACTGTGTGACACTATTGTAGATAGTTTGCTACAGTGATTCAAAAATGTTAATGCTTTCACTGACATATAATTTTTTTTAATTATTGCGGTATTTTGGTGGCCTGCCCCAACCATGATGAGGCACCTTTGTGCCCCACACATTCTGCACATTCACATGTGGGTCCGTTATATTCATTCTCTTTTTAAGACAAATATCTCTATTTTACATCTTTCAGTTTTACCCTTCTCATTAAAAGCTACAATCTTAGATTTTTCTTCACTGAATTTAATTTTTATACTTCTATCTGTCCACCCTTCACTAATAACTATTCCATATTTTCTATACTATCGTAAAAAAAATGCCATAACAACCACACACAAATAAAAAAGGCTGCCATATTGTATATTCACTTATTTCCAAATATATGAATATGCATACCAATTTTTAATCTTTCTATCTAAACTAATTCTCTTAGAAACAAAATAAATAAAGAGGTGGGGTATGAGTGGACATCCCTGCTTCACTTCATTTTTATTTAACTTCCGGTGATTCTATGTCATCAAATTGGTAATTAAAATAAATTATCCTTGACAAAATTGTTAATTATTCTTAATAACTTTAAATCCACTTTTATATTTTTGACATTTTTCCAAATCTATTTGTATCCATCCTATCATAAATGTTTTCTACATCTAAAAATGTATTAAATAATGGTTTATTTTTCTTAAAAGTCATTTCAATCGTGATACTATAAATTATCTTCTATCCTTCTCTCTGAAGCAATGTGATGTATTGTGACTTCTTTTTCAGAGTCAGGAATCTCTCAGCCACTATGCCCAGAGAAATATGTTAGCCACCTTACTTTACCTTTCCATTCCCCACCCTAAGTTTTTCCCATACTCTTCTCTATTCTGCTCCATCCCATTTCCACAACATAATTTTTCTCAACTCCATGGTCTTTATATCTAAATCCTCCTTATCTTTTTACAAACCCAGCATAAAAATCAAGAATATACTTTCTATATAATCACTTTGTTTATATTTATTCTTCACAACTTCATTATTTGTACCCTTTCTGCTTGCAGGCATTTACATTCAAGACAAATGCCTAATATTTTCTATGCCTTCCCTACATAACTTGCAGACTAAATCACACATTCTTTTCCATTTGTGTGTATATTCCTTTGTTTATTTTGATGTTTATTGTATATTCCCTTGTTGCTAAAGATCCTGATCGAGCCTTAAACAATAAATTACTTTTCTTGCTATTATCTAAATAAACTCGCACCCAATATTCTGTTTACTTCCATATATATTTAAACTCTTTTTATTCTCCATACTAGTTCTCCTTCTCTCCAACTCCCTATTTTTTATTAATGCGTCTATTCTACTATCTATCCCCATTCCTTGCCACTATAACACCCGACAATTATCCCAAATGAAAATAACAATGCTAGCGCCCTCTAGGACAGTTATCAATATAAACAAACATCCGATGTAGCAATAAAAATTTATAGTGAAAAAAAACATTTAAAATACAATATTTAATGGAAATATAATTTGGTGTATTGTGTGGTTTTTTCAGGAATTATTCATATTATGTTGATAAATAAATCATATATAAATAAGACGGTAAAAATATGTATTTCACTATCACAATGGAATAAATAAGTACTAAAATTAAATAATTAATTATCTTAATGATTAAACACCAATTTTTTAGCTCTTCTTAAACTCCCATTATTAATTTATTGTGTTCTAAGACTTTTTAGTTCGTGATAAACTGATGACATCGCTAAATTTTGTTATACAAGCGAAAATACACACATCCGTATTTATCTCCTTTTACAGATATAAAGTTATTTTGATAAATTAAGTTAAGTTCATATAAAACCAATCAGATATTGTTATTTGAAAATATAATTGTTTCTACGTATTTAATTATAACTATTAAATAATAACAATGACACAGTTTAGCATACAATGCACGAAATGAACTTGCATAAGAATTAGAAAAAAAAATTTCCTGAATGCAACGTTATTCACACCTACCTGATATTCAAATTTAGTTCGTTGTCGTCCTATTACCGTTTTAGCATTTCTTTTTTTAATAGGCGATGTAGTTATTAAGCGGTGTAAATATTCATCTTGTAACCTTTTGGATTTGAGTTCATTAAAATTTTTAAGAACCCTCTCCCTTTCGTCACGAGTAAACAATTCAAAACATTCTTTTTTGCAGAAACACGGTATTCCGGTGCGCTTAGCAAGAATTAATGAACCACTATAATATGTATATTGATTTGTACGTACAGCTCGTATTTCCGATGAGTCTTTTTTCCTATTGTCTTTAAGTTTAGTCGATGAATTTAACTCTGTTTCGGACTCTGATTCAAATTTTGGTGTAATAATTAAAACCTTGTCTGCCATATTATTTATTTCAGGACGAGGTTATATATCTATCTACTGCTGCCCTCCAACGATAATTTAAACATTTTATTCGCAAATTTCCTTTAAATTCTGCCTAATTAAGTAATTTTCATTTAACATTTGAACTCTTTCTATACGTACTTTTATATTCAGGCAAAATACGCGTTAGTTATTGCATATAGTCTAACATAAAGTATTATGTTTTTAAAGTTAATGATATATAGCAGTTTGTAATATTCTAATTAAATAATCATAAATGTATTAAAGTAGTAAAAGAAATTAGGAATTGTTATATAATTAAAAGATAACCTATAGTTTGTATTAAAAAAAAAGCATCCTGATTTAATTACTGTTTATAAAAACCCTTTATATTATTCGCTATACCAATAAACTTAGATATACTGTATATATATATATCAAGTCTTGTATAATGTTAAACGATTATCAAACAGTGTCTACAAGGAGTAAAGCTTATGTTCAGAGTTTTCATTATAGATGAATAAATGTGTGCAGAGATAAAACAATAATAGATCATATAGATAGATGTTTAATATTATTTGGGTAAATCTTCAAATGATTATGTAGTTGTAAATATTATTTGTAAGTAATCTTATGTATATATTATACAGGGAACTGGATCTGATATATATGCATACACAAATAACTAAACTGATATTGATATAAATGTTTTATATGAGATATTCATGCTATATTTCCTGATCATCATATATGCAATCATCTTTGAAAGTTTGGACATAATTTTCATTCATAAGTTTATACTTTTATTATTTTTTTATACTTGGGACTTCAAATATGCTAAGCCTAAATTTGAGCACTATTTTCTTCTCAGAAAGAACATCTATTAATATATTATCCTCTGGCAACTTTATCCAAGTTTTCATCAATAAAATCCCAAGATCTAGAGTGAATGAGATCAATAAGCTAAGAACAACATAGACAACTAAATACTTTAAATAACATATTCACATTCAATAGTAGTTTATGGATAGAACAAAATAATAAAGAAAGAATATTAATAATGATTAAATATAAATAACTATCTACCCAAATTATGTTTATTTATATTATAGTTCATAAATACATATAACTTAAGACAAAACTTATATAATATATTATAAAATATCCTAATCATTTTTGTTTAATTATTGAGGTCTCTTATTTCATGTATATAAAATGAAAAAGGTCTTATCATAAGCTTCTTTAACAACCCAGAAGTTTGTGTCTTCATCAGTAACATTAAAAAAAAAAACACAAGATAGTGTCTTTAGTATCAACTAAGATTAAGTCTATTTATGTTAAATTGATTCTGATTGACTGTTTCTAAGTACCAGTAATTTTCTCTTTCAATAAAAAGTCTATGTAACTGCAAGGCATGGGAAAATAGTTTTATTTTGGTTTAAATACAAGCTATATTGTACATCATTACCTATTTTGGAATCACTACAGTCATTTTTCATTATTAGAAGAGCTACATTATTCACGCTTCACCTAGTGCATTTTGATTGACTTAGAACATGTTTTTAGTATTTCCATCATACAAAAATTTATCATTATGGCCATGTATAGATTAGTACTGAGAAGTACTTTAAGAAGATATTCTTTAAAGATTAATAAAATAATACATTTGGTGCATCAAGAGACAACTGCAATAACTCAAAATCTTCCCACATTTTAATGACTTTCTTAATTTTATCAGCTATAGGATATTTATGCTGTGCACTATGATTCTCAGTCCATATTTTCTTCTCTTTCCTTATTTCATATATATACCTAATGTCAATGCACAATGAGAAAATATTTTTCCACCAGTCACAGCTTATTTTCTTTCTTGTTGTTTTTTTACATTTGTTTTACCTTTAATTAGATCTGATAATCACCATAATCAGTTATTTTCAAACATCATATTATAAGATTTGATTTTAGTTAAAGTATTAAATGGATTTCCAAAATATATTAAGCATAAAAATTACATTCCTGTTTTTGAAAATTCATATCTAAACTATTTAATTTGAATTTTATACCATCTTTACTTATAAATCTGTAATCTCAATTATATCTTCTTTAAGGGGGCATAATTATTTTATTTATTTCTAATACTCTTCTATGCTAATACTCACTAAAAAATACAGCTAATTTTTTATACCAATGCATTTTGCTTTTAAGCCACCCACAGTTTTACAAATGTTTTCATTTCAGTAAATTATTTTATAAAGGAAAAATATTATTACTTCATTTAAATTATATACTCAGTTTTAACAAAATATAATTAATCTATCAAGAGAATCTATTTTTTCCATTAGATTTTGTCGTTTGTTTTGTCTGTCTCAGAATTTGGGTTTAAATTAGATTGTAATAAAACAGAATGACACCGTATTTGTCTAAATTCATAGTATTATATATATTGTAATAGAATAAAAATGAGAATATGCTCTTGTTTTAATGCATCACAGATTTGGGAGCTATTTGTAATTGAATAACTATAATGACCATGGGAAATGAAACCTTTAACATAATTTGAAAGAAAATATTTCTCAATTGTTAGTCACCATTTGCAGCTATTTAAACAAAAATATATTCTGACGTTGAAAGTTATTTATAACAGAATAAAATTATGGATCATAATGCATTCTGAGTCATGGCCTAATTATTGATCACTATTTGTAACAGAATAAAAATTTGAACCAAGGAAGAGCATTCCTAATTTAATAATACCCATGAATTGTACACTTGTAACAGAATGAAAATAAACTAAGATAATGTGAATGAATATCAGTCAATGAATAACCATCTAAAACTTTTCAATAAAACACTGATAATAATCTTTGTTGTAAATTCATTAATTCAAATAGCATTTAGAACAAATAGAAAACAAGCAAAATCACTATTCTAAACTACTTAAAATATGAGCGTTATTTGCAATGGATTAAAGATAAAGCAATAAAACCAAATATTATCTTATAAATAATGATCTATGCCTATTATATAATCTGTTTATAATAAATGTAATGACCAAGAATTAAACAGATAAACCTTACTATTCCTTATGAGCCAAAACACTGTTTATTATAGTACAAACTTATACCAAAAGCCAAACATTATTTTATTTATATTTAAATGAAATAATTCATGGATGGATTAGATCTTAGAAATCTAAAATATCAAGGATATCTAAGTAAATAGATAACTCAATAATTGATTTCCAATTACAATCAAAATAAAATGTAATACTAATTCAGCTATACTATTTAACGAATATTAATATACTCTTATTAATTAAGTCTAATATAATAAGATTGAAGACTTAATAATAATACAAAATCTATTAACCTAATATATCTTTCTACTTTTACCAACTTAAAATATTATAAAATAAAAACCATCCTATTAAATAATCTTAAAATTTTCAATATCCAATTATAGCAATATATAAAATAAATGGTAGATTCTTATTTGATGCTTACTCAAACACAATTGAACAATTATATCCAATTACTCATCAATTTAATAAAGTTAGATTGTTAAAACTTTAGATGATAACTGTCAAAGCATATGAAAGATTGTCAGTGTTTATATAATCAAATGTTAATATTAAAATTTAATATTTAAATTGAATTTATAATCCACATAATGAACTTTAAATATAATTAAAGCAGATCACTCTAATTTGTTACAGAATAAAATATATCACTATTATCAGCTCTATGATTGGATAAATTTATGATTTTTATGACAGTATACTAACTTAATACCTATTCACTTTAATCAATAAAAATTTCAAACAATTACCCATACCACTCTATGGTGCTGTTGCTAGTGAAAAACAAATAGATATAATGTTACCGGGCTGTTTTTAAATTTTGTTGATTTATGTTTTTAATTTTTGGATTTGCTTGATTTTTATTTTTTTTGTTTTTTTTTTTTTTTTTTTTTTGTAACCGGTTTGATGTATATTTCTTAAAAATAAAAAAATGGTTTTTATTTTTAATTTTTTTTTTTTTTTGGCTTTTTAAAATATTCTGTCTTTTTTTTTTTTTTTAAAAAAAAAAAACAAACATTTCTTTTTGTCTGTTCTTTTTTATATATTTTTTAAAGAAACTTTTTTTGTTGTTGTTCCAAGCCTTTTTGATTGTTTTTGAAGAAACTTTTTTTTATTTTTTATCGAGAAACAACAAGGCTTTCTTGACAGACCTCTCTAAGACCTGTCATCATATTCCTTATGGCGTTTTAACACTTTTCCAACTCAGTTCTAATACGCTTCACTGTAAGCTGTTCCCGGCTTCAAGAATAAATTAGCCATACCGCTTGCAAAAAAGCGATTCAGCAGCCCACAAAGCCTGGTCCATGAGCGAATGACCTTCGTCGACATTGACGCAATTGACATTCCATTTCAGATGTTTGAGAATGCCTTAATTTCATTAAGCCATGACAAAGAGTTTTTCTGGGTGGATAACATATTTTTTTGGGGGATTGAAGGAAGGCCACTACATCTGCTTCTGTAGCAGGTAAATCTCAAAACTACAACGCCGAACAGTCATCTTCCATTGAACTGTTTTGATCTTGAAAAAGTATTGGAAAGTGGGCGACTTGATCGTGAACTGCCAAATTGTGATTTACACTTCTCATTTAGTGAATTCTGACCCCTGACAATGAAAGTAGGGGCATTTGAGAATTTGTTACAATTTTTATGAACTCACATCAATTACAATACATTTAAGCAAAAACATAAATAAATCTGTTCTAATATATTTTTCATCATTACAACTACAGAAACCTTTATATCATACACTGTACAATAGTCAAAAGTAATGTCTATAGAAAGTGTTGCATACTCATTACTAATAATGTTCAACATGCTAGAGATGTTGAGGTAAGGGTGCACTTTAACATCTTAGTGTTTGAACAATTTACAGGCTGTAAGATCTTTGAGCCACCTTGTAAACAGTATATTTATGTTCTTTAGCATAGAAACAGTGCCATCGTGTGGTGTGAATCAATAGACGATGTTTTACCTAATTACCTTTACTCATCTTCAATGATTATCATATTTGTATTTTTATCAATCATCAAATCAATTCATATATAATTTCTATCTTGATATAATTAATATTTGTTATTAACAAAATAATTTCAGTAAGCTTCTAATTACTTACTAAATATTTTAAAATGTAAAATCATTTAATTTATTTCTGTATAAAATCTATATCTGGTCAGATAATAAACATTAAATTCAATACAAAGAAAATATGTTCATTATACTTTCTTACCTAGTCTGTAGTTTTGTTTTCCAAATTATTTTGTAACTGCTTCAAATGAATTATGTGGTATAACGAATTAGTGAGTATCTTCTCATCCAAATATGATTAACCAATAAATTTACATTGTAAAATTGAATGATAACCAAGAAATTTGATTGGTTTTAAATCAATTCACAATTTATTAACAAATACATACAAATAAATATAAAAAATATATACAAGACAAATAAACATTTAAAATATATGCACATGATCTGATTATGCTTTCTGCAATAGGTTTTCAATTGACATTAACTTCATATTTAAATAGATAATTTCACATAAATTTGCAGCTATACATTGAAGAATATTTATACTTTCTGAAATATAAAAGAGTTCAAGACATATTTTATTTTTATATTTCATCCAAAAATATAGTTAATTGAAATAAAAATATATATGTATAAATAAATCTACATATTTGTTAATATGAATTTAAAAGAACAAATAAAATAAATTTATTATAATATAATCATTTTGAACATCTAATATAAGTGGATATGTGAAGCTAATTTGATACTTATGTAATTTGTTTGCTGGAAAGCTTGCCACCCATTTTGTTTAAATTATATATTTTTAGAGGCTTCCAATATATGGAATAAACAATATGGCTGACTCTAAATTATCATAATCAATATTTACATTTTTTTATTTATTAAAATGATAATCAAAAGTCCAAAGGGTTGTAAGTAAAAAAAATTTAAATGTAAATGCCGTAAAAAAAAGTAAAATGATTATCCTGTAATTTTGATAATATTCCACTGAAACACAAAAATCCAAAGAGTTGTAATTATTTTTAATGTAAATTCAGAACTCAGCTGTAAACTAATCTTAGTGCACTCACAATTGATGTTTGAAAACTTCTAGTCACATTTCTTTTCAGATAGGTATTTAGAACATATTTGCACATGACACCACCATTGCATTTCTGCTTGCACATAAAGTGTAATATAAGACTGTTATCATATACTTTTTAGGCAAGTATTATCTTGCAATTTAGAAAATATTCCACTGCATCTTGTCCTGTTGATGAAAGATATTCCAAATTTTAATCATAATTCCAAAAATGATAAAAGACAAAAAAGAAATGTTAAAAAATCACATATTAATGAATGTCAGCAAAAAAAAATAATGTTAGTTTTCACTAAGTTTTATCTGTTTGTCTCTTATTAACATTTGGACATTATGTTATGAATGGAATTTATTTAAAAATGTATTTGAATTTTTTAAAATTAACATTCAATTTAGAATACATTAGTTAATATTTTTTAAAGTTAACACACTATACATGTTTGAAAAAATAATTTGAGATAAAAAATGTAAACAAATACTTCAATCATGAAAATTATTTACATTTTTTTTCTCAAACATGTATAGTTTATTAATTTAAAAAAGTTTCACAAATGTATTCTAAATTAAATGCTAATTTTAAAAAATTTGAATACATTTTAAAATAAATTCCATTTACAACATAATGTCCAAATATTAATATGTTGCAAACATAACATGGTTAATATTAACAGTATCTTTATTGTTGACATTTATTAACATGTGATTTTTTTAACATTTCTTTTCTGCCTTTTATCATTTTTGGAAATATGATTAAAATTTGGAATCTTTTATTGTCAGAACATGATGCAGTGGAATATTTTCAAAATTGAACAATTGTACTCACGTGAAAATGTATGTGATAAGGGGCTAATATTATATTTTATGTGCAAATGGAGACACATTAATGGTATTGTATGGGAACATGTTCTAAGTGCCTATCAGTTTGAAAAAAGGAATATGATTAGAAGGCTTCAAAACATCATTTGTGAGTGCATTGAGATTAGTTTACAGTTGGTGTAGTGAATTTACATAAAAAATTTTAATTACAATCCATTGGATTTTTGTGTGTTCAGTGAAATATTTTCGAAATAACAGCGCAATCATGTTTTTTTTACTGCATTTACATTAAAAAGGTTTTAACTACATGCCTTTGGATTTTTTTTGTTTCTTGATCATTTTAGTAAATAAAAAAAATATAAATATTGAATATGATAACTTAGCCATACTGTTTATACAATGTATTGGAAGCCCTCCCTGAGCCTTTGAAAATGGATAATTTAAAGTAAAATGGGTGGAAAGCTTTCTGTCAGTCAAATTACATAAGGACCATTAATTTATAATTAATAAAAAAATAAATATTTGAAATTAAAATAATAATTATATGCTGCAAAAAATAAATTCAAACTTGGGAAAACACAACTATTTCATATTTAGATATATAAATAAATCACTACTTAACCTAAAATTATACTACTATTTATATCAATTAATACTATACATTTTAAATGAAGAAAAAACAATATAGGAATAATAATTATAAATATCAGCAAACAACCTGTGTAATAGTCTTTAAATATAGTTTTTCCAAAATAGTATCATAATTCTAATGTCTATTTCTTAAACTGTAATTTGATGATGTTTTGTTATTCCAGAAAAAATGAAATATCATGAAGAGTTATCAAATTCAAAGCACAATTTATTAATTCTGATATGTATTATATATCCAAATTATCTTTTCATTTAGCATATATTTGATCTATATAATGTTATAAGTGTGAAAACACTAATTTATATCCACAATGATGCAATGCAGATCTTCTTTCATTTAGCAAGTAATTCATAAACATTACAAATGAACAAATGCTAGTTCCATCCATGATGATGCTATGAAAATTGAACCAATTTCTATCTTGTGTATAAATAATTCATCAAGTTTATAAAATTTTAACAGCAGGTGAACATACAATTTGTGTACATTTTTCTGTCACTAGCATTTAGACATTATCATTGAAAGGTAAATAATATTATTTTTAAAAAGCAAAGAAATATTCAGATTTTTTAAATGTTATTAATTTTTGTTCTTTCAATTAAATTGTCACCTTTCACAAATTTGTCCATTGAATGGACAAACATTATTTCTTTTACCCTATCATTCTATCAATTTTTTATAATCATTTACTTTTAATGATTTGTTTCTATTGAAGCCAAGATACAAGAGGGATTGTTTAACATGCTTAGTTCTATTTATTAACTTTTTCCATTGATATAAGAGATACCATATTAACATCCTGGATTAACTCTTTTGTCAATTCTAGCCAGCATGACATAAATAAAAATCTTATTATACAATAATAACAATAATATTTACTAAGGCTGTAAACCTCAAGAATATTTATATAATCGATGTGTGTTTATATAAATTTATAATAATAATAATATGTAAATGAGATATTTATTTTATATAGTGTGATGTATATGAATTGTAATAAACTAAAGATCAGCATTTCAAGCTAATGCTCATGCGCTTTATGAATCTTAATAATAAATGAATACTTTCATTTCCAACACAAGATAAAGTCTTTGTGAAAGAATAGAATGAATCCACCTATTCTTTCAACCCAAATGCTTAAGTATGGGCAAATTTTAAGCACTGGAAATAATAATAAAAAAATTTCGCAATTACTATATGCAACAAACATTTACATTTTTAAAATACAATTAAAATTCTTTCATTCCAACATAAATTAAGCAATTAGGATTATATTCTTTCATGCTATAATGGAAATATACCTTTTATACATTTTCAATATAATAATATACAAGCACAAATATTCTTGAAACATTAAATCTATCACATAGTGAAAGTATGTTTATATTAGCAGAGTTGAGAGATATGTAAATCTCTGAGATGAGTTGTATAGTGGCAGATCCCTTTGTGATGATTCTCATTGTTCATGGAATGGTGCCATATGGGCATGTATTATCCACAATTCTGATAAGAATCTCTAGTGCCATGTGGTCCATAAAGAACATAGGCCACAGGTGAGCTTCAATGAAGGGAGCAAGTGAAGGAGAGAAGTATAAGAGATCAATGAGGGACTTGAACCATGAAGAGTAGAATGAGAAGGCAGACACATTATAAAGATGTCTTCCATTTATAAAGGGTGTTCAGTGATTTGAAGTGACTCCTTTCAAAAGAATCGTATGTGTGATTAAAGTCACCCAACATCAACATGGGGAATGGGTTAATTCTTAAAACCACATTGATAGTGTGGATGATTCTATAGATTACATCTGATACTTTGGTCATGTAAACATTTATTATGTTAAGTGTCCATCCATTTACATGTATAATGGCTATGAGGCAGTTAAAGTCTATTTGAATTATTTTGAAAAAGGTTATTTTAGATTTTTTATTAAAAAGAATTGCTACTCCACCAGATGCAGAGGAGGAAAAGGACTAATGGAAGTATCTGAATTTTTGAATTCTCTGTATGATTTTTTGATCAGACAGTGTATGAAGTTATGTTTCATTGTGGCAAAGAACATCAGGTGTATTATGCTTAAGCCAGAATGATAATGCTTGAATTCTGCCAAGAGAGTTCGTGCCTCTGACATTAATCGATGTTATGTTGAAGGTCATCGTTGATAGTGAAACAGCTCTCTTGTGTAAAAGAGTTTACTTGATTGAAATGTGGTCCAGTTTCTAAGACTATAATATTCTGTTTCTATATCAAATTGGTGAAGTGATGATGAGGTTCAGATTGTATCAGGTTTTTAGATAAGTTGAGGTCTGGTGGAATAGTTTCAGGAACAGACCTCAATGATAAAGATAAGTCTATGAAAAGTATTTATTATCATTTTCATGTTGACTTGAGGCCACTTTATTTTGAGACAAAGGATCAACCAATTGTTGCATGTTGATATCTTGGTCCAGTCTTTTTGGTTCATTTGCAAGGTTATATAAACTTGTTTTTTGGAGAACGGTCTCTTCATTTTTTCCCACAAGGTCTATTTGGTGGGGGAACATTGGTCTTTATTGTATCTCGAAGTTGACAACTTTCTTAAAACAAAAATATGTCCCATTCACAGATCACAAAGTCTAAAATATAGGGTTTCTTTTTAGATCTTTTTTTTTTTTAAAAAAAAAAAAACTAAAACAAATAATAAAACAATTTACCTGAACAACTAAAGTTTAATGTTTATATTTCTTTACCAAATAAAACATTTCTACAATATAAATGAAAAACACATTTACATTTAATTTTTTTTTTTAAAAAGGCATTTATTGTAAAGTGCAAAAATGTTTCATTTTTATCTTTAATTTTCTCTTCTGTTTTTTAACTATTTATGAACATTTATTTTATATATGTAAAGTACGCTTATTTTTAAATTTATCAATTAGTTATTCCAGTATTATTTCATGACATGTTTTATTGAAACAAGTAAACATAAAATGGAATGTAGATATCTGAGTACTCCAGTACCATATTTTTTTTAATAGGAAAGTGAAGATATTTAAATTCTGTGACAAACATGCACACTAACATAATATATTTTATTTTTCAAAAAATCATGTAAATTTCATTACAATCATTTCTTTTTATAATTATTTATCTTTACACTTTGCTTGGGAAAGAATTTGTGTTATTTGAGGGAAAAAATGTAATTTTTTATCTCAACCATTCTCTACATCTTTCTTTCTTATCATCTAATGATTATTTATTTCATTTTTATCTTTATGAAGTGGATAATCATAGTAAGAAGTCATGATTTTCTTATAACCATTCAAAGAGTCACAATTTATTTTCCATGAAAAAAGTAAGTTTGAATTTTGTCTAATTTTGCAATCGTGTTAAAAACAAAGTCATCAAAACAAAATATGTCTGTTCCTTTAATATTTTAAATGCTATAAAAATTTTGTTTCAATTTAATCGGTTGTTTTACAATAGTATGTTGAAACCACCAGAGGGCATTATTTCTGTGATAGTGCACAGAAATATGCCGTTTAGGTGGCCTACCACCGCTAGCGAGCGTTCTATTTCTAATGCGTAAGCCTAGAAATAGTCCGTTCAGTACGGGATGGCTGCTTGTGTCTATTTCTACGCTAATGCACAGAAACATGACATTGAATCTGCCACAGAAGCTATTGTGTCAGCTTACAGCTCAGATTTGTGCTAAGAATTTTCGATGTGCGATCACATTTCACTTTTGGATATAGTATCGGGTGAGGGTGTCTGGAATTTCGATTGTCAAAACTATTTTAATATTCATTAAGACCACCTCCCCTTCTAACTGCCATCTTTTAGGAATATCTACTAACAATTATCAGCAGTCTCATGTTTCCCTAGCCCCCATTTCCTACTCAAAAAAATTCGGCAAGTGTAGGTTCCAGTGTGTGATTCAGATGAAAACATGCTCTAAGTCCCGCTTCTGCAAGAACAACGGTGAGCTTCATCGAATGGCTGAAATCGGAAAACTTGCTGCGAATGTCAAAGATTCTCTGACTGCTGCTGCTGCTGGAAATGGGTTATCAAACAAAAGAGCTTTGAAGCTGCATGGGTGCTGTTCCTGAACAGCCCTAAAAGTTGCTTTTAATTGCCATAAATATATTTATGTGGGGTTTTGGTAATTACGGTAAAAAGTTGGTCAACCTTCGAGTCAGAGCATTACGTTCGCTTAGGAATTGTAACCACTCACCCCCACCACCTTTCCCAAAGTTGGACCTTTCGGTTGTAAATGTTTGGTACCGTTAAATGGAAGTCGATTTGGTATTTGTAATTTATTATAAAACAACAAAAATATAAAAAAGAAAACAAGCTGATTTTGTCATAGAATACCCGACTGCCGCCATTAAAAAAAAAATGTAAGTAACGAGAAAGAATAAAAAGTAACTACTTTTTAAAATTCATTTCGATCGATGTACCCATTTTTTTTTGTTTGTTTGTTTTCATTCCAAAAATTGTTATTTGATAGATAGTAGTTTTGGTTAAATGTGATCAACAAAATCAAAAACATACATATATAAAAAAAAGAATTCCTGCCCCTCCCCCCCAAAAAAAATATAAGTAATGAAAAGAATAACAAAAAAAAAAAATTAAGTACTTTTTTAAATTCAATTTTTTGATTTCTGCATATTTTTTTTTATTTGTTGTTGTTGTTGCGTATTCCAAAATTTATTTGATATTACTTTACTTTGAAATGTGATAATAAACAAACCTGGTGGCGGCCCCGTAAACATTATATTTATCTTTGTTTACAAACAAAGCCCATACTCCGAAGGTTTCAACATGCTATTGTAAAACAACCATTTAATCTTGAGTTTTCAAATGGGAATTTGAATTAAGAGCAAAAATTCTAATTTTTGACAATATGTGTCTTGGATATATCTTTATTCAAGTCACTATTTTCCATCTTTCAACCCAACAATTTTTAAATTTTTTTTAACAGTAATCTTGAAATTCCACTTTTCTTTTTTTTTCTATATCTGGATTCAATCATTTTTTTTTACTCATGATACACAGATTAAATAAGAAAAAGATGTCTTTTTAATATATTTTGACATTGTTGATGATTGGTAAAATCCAAACATTGTTGAATAGATAGTAGTCCTTTTCTATAAATTTTATTTTCTATATCTTCAATAGTAGTATTTGCTTCAATTATTAAAAAGATAATTTTTATAGTTACTGCTTTTATATATAATTGTCAGAGTGTGGCTCTCTTCTATTTATTTTCTTTCATTACTCTCCAACATATGATTAAAAATATCATCTTCATGCATTTTATTATCTATAACTTGTTCAACTGAGTGCTCTATTATTTTTATTGCTCCATAATAGATTGATCTAAGTACTACATTTATTTTTGGTTTGTTTCATAGTAGATTGATTCTACTCATCTCAATATTCTTCATAACTCTCTACTTGTATCAATTTAATTTCTTTTTTGTTGTGTCTCCATTAATTTTAGAGACCACAACACTATTCATATTAGTGGCAGATATTTTCATGGTATTTTCATTAGCCTTAGAATCTTTACTTTTTATATTCATTCCAAACATTTTATTCCAATCTTTTATATTTTTCTTGATTTTTTTTCCCAATATTGTCTCAATTACTTGCTGATTTTTTTCATTACTTTCTCTTAGTATTTTCAGTATAGTTTTTTTATATTCTTGATTTCTTGTAATATCTTTATTATCATTACTAAACATTTTTATCTCATTTGTGACTACATTAAATAGTGCACTATTTATCCTCACTCCCATATATTCACTCACCAATTTTGATGACCATACTTAAATCTAATATTTTACTTTATTTTGATGATTCTAAAAATCCCTATCTAACCAGTTTCTCTACTAAATGCATATTGCTAACTTTAGTTATTAATTTTTCTTATTTTTTACCCTATATACATACATATTGTTTTTTTTTTTAAAAAATATCACACATACCCTTAGGTAGGCTACTGAAGTAACATTATTATTGATATAGTTATATACCTAATGCTTAACTGATAAAGATGTATGAAATGATTGGAAAATTCAATGTTAATATTTTAAAAAAATGATAAAGAAGATCTTAAATATCACAGACATATCAAACTTTTATCAGTTCTATACAAAATGTTTACCAAAATAATTACAATTCATCTACAGCAACCTTTGAACTTTAATTGACAAAAAGAACAAGCTGTATTGAAAAGTGATTTTAATACAGTGCATCATATTCAAATACTGAGAAAAGTTATAGAAAGGACTAATGAATATGAGTTGTCATTATGCTTTGGATTTGTAGATTATGAAAAGGCATTTGATTCCATAAGCATTTCTTCAGTAATTAAAGTATTGGATCATTAAGGTATAGACCCAGGACATTGTCATATTCTGAAGAATATATGTAATAGCAATATTTAAATTACATAATGATATTAAAAAGATTAGCATTGAGAAAAGTGTATGATAGGGTAATTCCATATCTCCAAAACCAGTTTTGCAGGAAGTATTTTGTGGATTAAAATGAGAAGCTAAGAGAGTAAAAGTAAATGGAGATTATTTAAAATGTCTAGATTTTGCAGCTGATGTAGTTGTTTTTGTAAATAATGCTTTAGATATTTACAAAATGATGCAAGAGTTATCAGATGATGAAAGTAAGAAAGTAGGACTAAAGGTAAACATTAAAAAGATTAAAATAATGTTCAATAGATTTTCTCAAAACATTAAAATAAAGATTGATAATGATGACTTAAAAGAAGATAACAATTACAAATACTTTGGTAAGATTATTACTAAGATGGAAATCTAATGGTTGAAATTAATCATAGAATTAAATATGGTTGGAGTGATTTTGTTAGAAATAACTTAATATTAAAAGGAAATATGCCTATATGTTTGAAAAAGATTTTTAATAAATATATGTTACCAATTCTTATTAACAGATTGAGACTTGGACACTTAACAGAAGAGCAATACTGAGAATTCAGACAACTCAATGAAATATGGAGAGATGTATGTTAGGAGTAACAAGAAGAAATCGAAAACAAAATACCTGGGTGAGAGAACAAACAGTTGTTACTGATATTATTGAAAGAATTAAAAGACTAAAGCAGACTTTTCTGGACACATTACTAGAAGATATGATAATAAATGGACATTTGAAATTTTAAACTGGATTCCAAGAGTTTATAAATGACCTAGAAAAAGACCTCATGTGAGATGGATGCATGAGATAAGAGAGTGTTCTGGAATGTTATGAAGAAGAGAGGCTAGAATTCAAAGAAGATGGATTGAATTTGAAAAGACCTTCATTCAGCAGTGGATTGATAATGGGTGAAAATTATGATGATAATATTGCACTGTAAAAGATAATGTTGTAACAGATGTTTTTCAGTAATGATCCAAAACAAACTCACAAATAGGTGATGTTTACATATCCATGCTGTCACTGAACATCGATGAAGCAATCAGAAATGATAAAAATATTCTAAAAATCTTATAAGGAAAGAAAAAATATCAGGGCATGTCCCAATAAAAAAATGACTGGCTCTCTCTAAGTTTCCTGCAACAGTGTCTATGAATCAACCCCATATTTTATGCAGCAATATAGTTTAGCTATCCATAACAAACATTTTAAGGCACTGCAACATTAAATGTGACAGTGTGTTTTGTATCTGTATAAAAAAAATCAATGATAAAATTGTGTATTAATATTAAATTTGTTTTAAATCGGACAGAACCACTATTGAAACATTCAGAATAATTCAACTATATATTACAGTGAAGCTGAGAGTTTCAAAAAAAGTTTTCTAGTGATTTTCAAGTGATGACAGGAAGAGCACTGAAGATGATCCATGGCCAATCACATCAAAAACAACTGGAAACAAAGAAAACATGCAAAAAAATACTGAATTTTTTTGAAGTGATAAATCCGTGACTGATAAATTCATTGAAGCACTTACTGACATTTCCAAAACCTCTGTTCATCACATTTTAGTGGAAGATTTGAAAAAGATAATGTTTTAATGAGCTATGTACCTCACTTGTTGATAATTAAACTAATTAAGACATCCCAATGGAGCATTACAGAGATATGCAAAGAATTATATCTATAAATCTAGAATTCTGGTCAAATATCCTAATGGGTGATGAGGAATTGTATTTTCAACATGATTCATTAACTAAGCACCTTTGGGATGGAAATAACAAGAAGAAAAAAACCCAGAAAACTTGTAAATGCAAATCAAAAGATTGATCACTTTTTTCCCATAGACAGTATTCATCATAAATAAATTTTGGAAGATCAGACAGCAAATTTGAACTATATATTTTGTATAGCTTGGGTCAAAATTTTGCATATGTGGCCTGAATACTACAAGCAAAGCTGCTGATTATTGTACTAGCCAAGATTGTGTGCAGTTTTTGGCAAAAAAAAAAAATTGTTGTATTTGAGCATCCACTCTATTCACCTAATTTAATTCCTGATGATTCTTGATTTATTTCCAAAATTAAAGATAGCTATGAAAGCATAGCTCAATTCAAGACATCAAAAAGCTTGTAACAATTATCTGTAAATGATCTTGGCTGAGGATATCAAAGACTGCTTTAACCAGTTTTTCAATAGTTTCTAATGGTGTATTGAATCACAAGATTATTTTGAATTTATCAATAATAAAAGAAAACATATATATCATCTTTTAACAATTTATTTATTTATATAGCTCTGTTTTTTAATCTATAACAATCATTATATATCATCTCGTGTTTTATTTCACATCAGGCATTTTTATCAGAATGCAGTGTGTGTGTGTATATATATATCACACAATACTGTCAAAGCTTAAATAACACATGATACTATCAAACCCTAAATAAAATATATAAATTAAGATCTGTTGTAAAGCTAACCTATATTACATAAAAGATAGATTCCACTTTTCACTCTGTTCTAAGATTTTGTTGTAGATAAACAATAGTTTAAACAAATCCCATTCAGAATGCAAATTTGTAAGCTGATAAAAACCTCAAACTGTTACAATTATGTAGTATTTTTGATGATTACATTAAGATCTTAGATCAGAATGAAAGATTAAATCCATCTTTTACTTAGAAAGATTATCCTTATATCAGATTATAAATTCTAGGTTAATTTATGTATTGACTGTATCATGTGATTTACATTTAGAAACCATCTAGCTACTAGCAATTTATGGTTTATTATCTAAATGAATTCTTTTTTTTTTTTGAGAACAATTACTGAAGCATGCAGTTAACATTCAAAATGACAAATGGGGACTGTATTACCATTACAGTTAAGAAAAATATGAAATTAATTTTGTTCATAGAGGTAAGGAATGTGAACATTAGGCTGGCTTGAGTAATTATGACATCTGTCTTTACATAAATCTTTTGGAACTTATATATTAATCCAGCAGTAAAATTTTAGTCTTCATTACTTATGATTATTTATGATTGCTAAATATTTGCTAGTATATTTTATTTAATTAATTAATATATAGGGTATATGAACACAGACTTTCACATCAGGCATTTTTATTATGTCATAATACTGATACACTTGAACACATATACGTTGAAAAGATAAATAATCACCAATATACATATTTCATGCTAAACCAGCAATCATCAGTTGGTCCAGATTACCATCTCTACACATATATGCTATAAATGCTCAGATATATATTAAGATAAGCCAATCCTCATACTTTAATGAACAGGCTTCAATCTACTCTACTCTCCAACTCTTCAACTGTCCATCCAATTGAAATTAAGTAAATTTAATTTCAAAGATTTAAGGAATCTTATTTAACACAGTTGTAAATAATAACTCTACTTCTATTAATGCCAATTTATTTACATGGCAGAAGATAGCATCTTTAAAGCATAAGTAGACCAGTAATAGTTGGAAGTTAATAAAGAATGTATAGTAGATATAAAAATACTCTAGAGATCTTCAACAACTGATTTTTGAAAGTTAAATTTACTTACTTAATTAAATACTATCAATATTTAGCAATCGTAATGATCTGAATGAAGAATAAAATTTCACTGCCAGACTAATACATAAGTACCAATCATTTAATAGGTCATACATGGGTCTCGTGTAATCGATAATTCTCAATTGGCAAAATAAATTGTGGATTATCATACAAAAAGTTTCAATATTATGTAATGAAGACTGATATTAAAATTCTTATCTGAATTCAACAATCCCATTAGGTCCACTAAGAAAAAAACCTACAATTCTATCTGTTCATGGAATATTGTTTGTGTTCAAAAAATGGTATGTCAATAAGAAATCATAAGAGAATTCCCCAGTAGAATCCATGTAAAAATATTATAAGATAAAAGAGATTTTAGAGTTTATGTAGATCAAATCACCATAGATAGTTGAACCAAGTTCAATGGATTATTTTTTAAATATAAATCAGGCCTATAATCGGTCAACACAAATCCACTCCAGTTATTGCTGTTCTGTATTAATTAAAATCTTTATCAATTATTTGAAAAATAGTAAATAAGATAAAAATCAATTGAAAGTTTGAATAAAGATTGTTTAATAGGGGATAGGAGAAAACATAAAAGAAATGAACAAGATATTCTCTTTCATAGAATAGCTTACATAAGCCATCCTGAACAATTTCAAATAAAAACGCACTTTGTAATTTGTTTGAAAACCATGTATTATAAAGAAATAACTTCAACATACAAAAATTATAAAGTGCTAAAGAAACTTTTTAATACTCTAAAATTTCAAGCCATATAATGTCAGAACATAATGTGATCCATATGTACAAAATATTTTATTATCTTAAGAGAGAAGATAAGCTAGAATCCTCATTGATAATGATTTTATCTGCTTAATTAAATAGAAAAAAAGTGAAAGATAATTACAATAATAAATATTTTAAAAAATTGCATCAAATTAATTTCTTTTTGTATATATGTCTAATATTTGTAAATATTGTTGTTTTTTTTTTACAATTAAAATCATATCACTTGCATGTTAAATTGAAAAAAAAGTTTTTACTATTATAAACTAATGAAAAGTTAATTATAATTTGGTAAATAAGCAACATTAATATATAAAATATGTTATTTCATATAATTAAAGCAATTCCCAAAATTATATAGACAATTAACAAGATTCAAAAACATCTCAAAGAAAATATTATTCAGCCAATTAATTTTAGTTTCTCTTTCTATCATTGCAGAGACAACAGTTACATCAAATTGGAGTAATAATCAATAGGGACTCAGGCACTGTCTTCACAAATCACAGATAACAGAAGAACGTGTTGGTATTGGAAAAGTCTGTCCATAAAATGAAAACTGATAACACTCCAAAAACTCTTGCATCAATCTTACCTCTGGGGTGTTTGATATTGCCATTAAGCTACACGTTAATACTGTATGTATATGCCATTAAAGAAGTGATTGGTGAATTAAGTGCATAGCACCACTTCTCCAGTTGTAACTATCTCCAAATTTCTCATTGTTTATATAGGTATAAATAATTTATTTAAACTACTTAAAAATATCCTTGCTGTTTCACCAAAAAGTTATTATGTTTATTCAATCTTTTAACAGAATGATAAAATTGTCTTGGAGGATTCTTGATTTTCATGTTAGGACCAAGAAAAATAATGAATTAAAAAATGACAATTGAATGGTCAAGAAAGATAATTTTCCAGTCACATAATACACAATACTATTAAATTATTTTAAAACCTAATCTCTTTCTTTTATAGTAGAATTTAAATATAATTTTGTTACATATTTATTACTTTATTGTACCAATGTAGAAAACTTTCTGTTCTTAATCATATGTTAATTTTTATAAAAGGTGACTAATATAAGATCAGTTAGATTAGAGAGTGCTAATTTTTTATTATTATTGTTGGTAAAAATTGGAAAATCACTTACAACTGCAATTATGGTCTCAAATAATAAAATAATCATATCCATTACAGATTATTAAGATGAGATTTATAATAAAATGAATTGTGCTTCCTTGATATTCTATGGCTGGAAGATGTTTGTAATCATGAAAACATTTGAGCTAATGACAAGAGATAATTGTTTATCCTAATATGTGGATTTATAGATAGACAACTTTTATATATTGATTTCTGTCATAATTTTACTATTTAAAATTTTCTAAGCAAATATTTAAAATAATAATTATACTTAAAAAATAATTACATTGATTTTGTTACATTAAAATGAATTGATATTTCTTTACAGCCTACATTATCCATCTTTGATGCCTTGATGAACTTATTGTCTTATATTTTCTAAGTGCTGGAATTCTGAGAAATAGTAATGAAAAGATGTATGTATAGTGAGAGAGGCTTATATTCTCATAAAAGTTATGCTACTCAATATTAACTAATGTAACATCTAAGTATTATAAACTGAACCATTTCTTAGCTATAAAGAACAGCATTTTCAAATTAATACTATCCAATAAATTGAGAGCTGCAAGATAAATCACGATCTTTCCATTGGCATTAAAGAACCATCTGATAAATTGGTATATATCAAGAGACAAGATAGTGATAGATTTGTTAGTCAATCATAAATTATACTTTATTTCATGACATAAATTGTTCATGGTAAACATAGATATAATACTTAATCTACGGTGCCATTATAATATATTAAAATTGCTTTTCTATAAATTATTTAACATATAATATGAACATATATTCAGAAAAGCATAACAAGTATTATTATATACTAAAGAATTTGTTTACAAGTGTAAACTTGCTTTCCAGAAAATTAATTATAAATCTTTATCACTGCAATCTCATAAAAGTCCATTACATTACAACCATCTACCAGCACATAAACTTAGACCATCTTTTCTTACTATATATGCATTTTGTGAACATCTTTCACTCATGAGATGTGGGTTTTCATGCCCATGTATATAGTCCTATATTTTTCTATTATATCATTTTCTTGCAAGATAGGGGTATGTTTCTGTTCACTTTTAACAGCTTGTGAAGATGTAAAAGTGGCTATAAAACTGAATGTAGTTAGTCAAGCGTTGTTAGCCGAGAGGTCAGCGCAGCCGCCTTGCAAGCAAGTAGTTGGTTGCAGACGGTTGTAGGTTCGCCTCCAGGCCGATGCTATGACTTATGGAGAAAAAAAACTGAATGTATTTAGGATGGCATATAAATGTGGGATCTAGCTTTGCAATGAACAAACTTGTAAACAGATCATTTATATATACAAGAACATAAAATATTTTTGTTTCTATAATGCAGAAGTGAATTACTTTCAATAAATGTTTATTTTTAAAAATAGCACAAATACAATGGTTTATATGTTCCCAAAAGAAGCTAAATAATTTGTGGAGACTAGAATATATTGTATTTACATCATACGCATTTATTTATGTTAGATCTTTTTTAATTATAAATTACATATAGTTGAAATTAAAATGTACATTTTTACTTTGATCATTCTCCAATAAAATGATATTAAATATCTTTTATTTAAATTGTAAACACAGATACAGAGAGAAGTATAAATTCGAATCATCGTACGCAAACTTTTTTTTAAAAGTCCGGTGCAGCACAATCGCGAAAATGGTATAGTATAGTTTAGGCAATAATGTATGACAAGTATCCCTTCATCGATTAATAAATTGAACTGTTATTTGAACATTAGTGGCCCTTTCAAATAACTAACAATACAATTTTAAGAACAAATTTTAACAGAATAGCGACCATTTAAAAAATGTCAGCTACTTTTAGAGCAAAGACTATAGAATAATTGTATATATAAAAAAAGTACATTTGAATTTAAAGTCAATCTGAGAAAATTAATTTCAATAAGTGATTGCTGGTTTAGCATGAAATACTTATATTGGTGATTATTTATCTTTTCGACATGTGTATGATCAGGTGGGTCAGCAATATGAGATGGCATAAAGAGCTGAGTGAGGGTCGTGTGAAAGTCTGAGTTCGAATCCCTTATATATTATAAGTGCAGGTGTGGGTAAGCCTGTACAGTGTATTAATAAATGTTAAAATAAGTTGTTCCAATCTTTAATTAATCACATTATATAACGATAACAATAAAGATAAAATATTAATAATAGTGTAACTTTATTTGAACACCATTATCACGATATTGAAATGTTGGAGCTTCGAACCAGGAAACTTTTGTTCTATAGTTTATCAATTCATTACTGCTCTAAACATGAAATAGCAACAGTTTTTTTTTCCTGTTGACCAATATTTTTTTTTTTTTCACTTTATTCAGTTGATAATACGTCTAGTCAGCTTTTCGCTTTCAGTCCGCCACTCTATCACGGCAGTCTGTCTACTCGTTAACTTTATTTCATAGATATCCAAGAAATTTATCAAAACCTATAAAAAAAACATATGTTACGTTTATTAAGTTTCTTTTAATTAATATTTTGTATAATTTTAGTTACCCCAATTTCCAAAAAGTTGTTTTGCTTTTATGTTATGTCTAGAGGTCTTGCAATAATATAATTAATTATATTTTTAAACATAAACATACGTGCATTTTAAAATTTTATTTGTATTTAGAGACGATAACATAATACTTGCTTAGAGATGGAAAAAGTCCAGCCATGGCTCAGCATGTGGGTGATAAGTTCATTATAAGAAGATTGTTCTCACCTACAGTCTTTGGCCGATAGACTTAAATATTTCTTATCTGCAGGCGATGGAATTTTCATTACTTCGGGTTATATTTACAATAATACGATTGCAACAGCAACGTAACTGGGTAAAATAATAACTTATGGAACTTCAGATGAATAATTGAATTAGAATAACAAGTAAATGAAAAAACAATCTCGTATATTCAATTATTTTTACCACTACAATCCGAACGTACAAAAGACCAACAACGCCCTGAAGCATTCACGGCGAATTCAACAAACTTTTGTACACAATTCAGTAATAAATAACTTCATTTCCTCTTACGAGATTACAACATTAAAAAGAGGCACATTACTTGGTCGTCTTTCCTTTTTTAAAAAAGATTTCAATTTTTTGAATACAGTTGTTTTATTTTTGATTGAGAAAATTAATAAAATCAAGTTAATAGCAATAGTTGAAAGGCGTATACCGAGTATTGCATATAATGGACATTCTTTAATTTTGCATATAAATACTGTACTTATATTGAAATAAAGCCAACTTAATAAGCTGATGAGAATTATAATCAGGTATATTTTGAAGCGCCTTTTTTGCCTTTGGGTAACTTTTTGAACGATGGGTGTATTTTTTCTTACATAATAAAATGCAACTATAAACATTATAAAAGTATAAATAACGGCGTATAGGAATAAAACAAATGTCGTAGTAGACACAAAGGTATTTTTATCGTTAATTTTGCTAGATATAATGCTCTCAGTTGTATAATTGTTTTTATAATCGAGAAGATAAGAAAGATCAGAAAATTTGCTCTTGTTAATGGCATCGAAACTGGTAAGAACGAGTTCGAATAAAAAACCACCTCCCCAACAGTACAAAGAACGCCTTATAAATTGTTTTTTCTCCAAGTCTTTCGATAATCCGTGATCAGGGATACGAGGAAGCGTATAAGTATGATAACAATCCAGTGCTAACACAGTTAACCATAAATAATAACTGGCTAAAAGATAATCAATTATCCTCCATATTATCCTCTTAGTATTTTGATGAGATAAAAACACTTCAACTTCTTGAGTTAATATTAAAAGGTTAATCAATAAAAGAACAAAACTGACCGAAAATTGAATCCGACCTTGAAGAGATTCTAATACTTTGGAAAATTTTAGAACAGAGACAAATATAAAAGTAATGCAGACTGAAATAGCTGTTAAAACTACATTGAAAATTAAGAACTCTAATGGGTTCCACAATGAGATAAGGGAAGTATTATAAGGAATATCAACAACTGCTTTTTCTGTTACAATCTCCTTGATTAAAGCCATATCGAGGTTCTCCCAAACAATTTCGTGCTTGATATTGAATTGTTTTCACAAGTGGTCGAGACGACAGCTGCTTTACAAGCAGTTGTCCTGGGTTAGCGGGTCCTCTTCCCGGCTGATGCTAAGATACATGAGAAAAAAAAATTGCAAATATCTATTTTTAAAACGTATCAGTCAAAAATAACTAAAAACTTTAAATGCGCTCCTGTTTATTCACTCTTAAGTCAATAAAAAAATAATAATCGGCAAATAATATTTATCATTACTTTTGCTTTGGGAAATTTCTAAAGTGGAATTTAAATTATTTCATTGTTGCCTGAATATTAATTAAAAATTAAACAGAACAAAAAAAATATATTAATTCGAGCAATAAGTTAAAAATTTACTGATATAAAGTTTAGCTTTTTTTTTTTTTTAAACTAAAAAATTTAATGCTTTGTGTACACATTAACTTTTACTTTACCATGTCATTTCTTTTTTTTTGCACACACAAGCTGCAAAGATATATATATAAGATTACGGAACTATATATAAATAATTTGTGTTTATTAAAACTTTATAGAAATAATAAACACCTCCATACTTCCCTATTCTTTTTAAATTCATATAAATAAAGATACAATAAAAGACAATTGACCCCCAAGATGCATTTCGTACTGAACCAGCACTCATCAGTTGATCCAGGTCACTACCTCTCATATATATCTTTATTATATGCAAAGTATTTATCTAGAGTAAATTGTTACTTTTTCATTTACCATTGTCAAACTTCCTCCACTCACAACTTTGATGCCATCCATTTCTGATAAATATACTAATGATTATTACTAATCATTTTCGAAACTAGAGATTATCTCTAGCACAGATATAAACTTTAAACCTCAGTTAAAGATTAATATATCTGATTTTTTTAATCTGATTTTTTTAATTTTACACACACGGAGTTATTCACATTTCTCTGTCCCGTATGTATTAAAACTTCTAGAAATAATTTAATATACATCATTATCAATAATATTCTGGGTAAAACTGACTTATAGCGGTCTGAACACTTCGCCCTCTATTTTTTAAAAACTTAACTACCCCCCCCTAATAACTATATCCAAATTTAATAAGTGTATGTAACTATATCTAAGTGTAAATGTTAATAAAAAAAATGAAAAAAAAACCTTACATTTACATGCGTATTTTTCACTTATAGCGGTCTTTGCTGTATATATAACTGTAAATAAATTAACTATAAATAGAGTGGAGAAAGACACCATTAGAAAGATCCAACTTTAATCAGTTTATCTAACAATAAATAAACTCTGTCTAAATGGAAATATTAATAAATAAAAAAGGAATAAAACTTACATTTTTATGCGTACTTTTCACTTGAAAGGTCGTGGTTGGCAGACTGTACTGTCGCCACTAGAGGCGCTGTTTCCGTGTTTTCACACAGAACATACAGGGTAGGGGCCTCAAAAGCAGACGACGCTTTTTCTGCCGATAGGTGGCGCTGTTCACCATGCGTACGCACAGGAACCTTCCACAAGCTGGCTGGCAGCTTGCGTCGTCTGCTACCAAGAACCTAGGTGGCGCTGATTGCCGTAAACACATCTAGCTTATGTGTCGTCTGCTATCAGAAACTACCAAGATTCTAGCCCACTACGCGGCGCTGTTTCTCCACGTTACACACGGTAAAAACAGCAACCTCTAAATGCCTCATTGCTAACGTTTATGAACATAGTACTTAAAACATTCAGGGCCTATAATGTACAGGGGTGAATAATTTATAAAGTCATAACTATTTAAATATACGGTCAAACGTAATAATTTTACATTCTATTTCACCATTTCATGAATCGATGTATTTTTAAAGTATGACTTTGTAAAAAGCGATCTGTTTTTTTAATTATTTACTCTAAAAGTGGTTTTTTTTTTTTGTAAATAAAACAAAACGTGAGTTTCGGTCTGTTTTTTTTTTTTTTAAAAAAAAAAAAAAAAAAAAGCTAATTTTTTTCCCTACGGCAGTATATCGTTCAAAAATGTATTATTTTAAAAGATTATTGTTTGTAAAACTTTTTTTTTTACACTTTCAATTAATATTTTCAATAAATTTTAAAGTAATATAAATTATATTTCGGTTTATAGATTACTATTTCGAAAAATAAAGTGTTAGTTGCGTGCTGGGTATACCTTGTGTGCTTGTTACTCGCGAGCAATAATTCGAAGATATCTTTATCAAAACTTCCTCTCACAATAATATTAAAGGCATAAATATTTATTGAAATTGTATTTAAAATTTTAGAATCATTTTAATAACTAAAAATATCATATACTCACAAGGAAATTTCAAAATAATAGGTTTAATAAGTACCGTATGAGAAAAGTAAGAGTCAGAAAAAAAAAAAAAAGATTTAGAGCAAAATATATATACATTTAATATCTTTATTGATGGTTGGAATTTAAAAAGTTTCTTTCAAAACTGATGCTCGTGTTAGGCTTGTATACTGTTAAAATTAAAACTATTCGTCCTCATAAATAATTTGGAAGACATTGCCTGTCAAAATTGGATAATCATTGAAAATTATATATGATCTTAATAGCCTAAAATTCAGAAGCCTGATAGTACTGTCTTTGCCAGTGCACTGTTTCTTTCTTTCATTATTGATACATAAGTAAGAACAGGTAAAACACATTTATTAAAAATCTTGCTTTACAGACACGTAGATATATTTCCTTTTAGTATCAAGTTATTTCTACCAAAAGCACTCCAACCAAGTTTAATCCTATGATTAATTTCATCCATTATGTTTCCATATGTATTAATAATCTGACCAAGTTGTTTGTAACTGTTAACTTCTTCTAACTCATCATAATCAATCTTTATTTTCATATTTTGAGAAAATCCATTAAACTTTACTTTAGTCTTTTAACATTTATCTTTAGTCCTACTTTCATCTGATAACTCCTGCAACATTTCCTGCAGCTCTGAAGCATAAGTTGCAAAAACAACTACATCATCTGCAAAATCTAAATGACTTAAATAATCTCCATTTACTTTCACTCCTTTAGCTTCCCATTTTAATCCACAAAATATTTCTTGCAGCACTGCTGTAAAAAGTTTTGGAGATATGGAGTTACCTTGTCTTACACCCTTCTCAATGTTGACTTTAATAATCTTTGTTAAAAAATAAATTTACTGATAAAGATTTCATAAGTTTTCCAATCAGCTTCTAAAAGCTTATAACTAAATCCTCTCATTCATTCCCAGACAGAATTATTTAGACTGCAAGTGAGACTTTGTTAAGAGAAAGCAAAATTACGCTGGAAAATGAGACACCAACAATACAAATCTAATATCACTTATGTTGAGAGAAAAATCTATTAAATCTTAAACTAGACAAATCTATAAGCATTCTTCCTGCTAGCAAGAGCAATGTAACATTTGTAAATGGATAATAGTAATTATGATACAATAAGAGCTTCTCCCAACAGACTAAAAGTCCCATACTAGCTATGAATCACAACTGTAAATATTATTTAGAAAGCATCCCCGATCACAACTATTTCAATGATTCAGAAAAAATTAGATTGACATATTTTGGCAAAAATTCCACATCTTTGTGGTCATCTAAAATCAATAAAGGCCAGGTTCCATTAAGATCTATTGTTAATTCTGAAAACTCACTATATCAAAAATTCTAATGTTCTTCGTCCTTTGGCATAGAAGAGACAGTTCTATGTTAGAGATTCTAAGAAAATTGTAGAATTAATCAACATGAAAAGTGAAGGAACTAACATATTGGGAAATTTTGATGTGAAAAACTTAATCACAAAAGTACTCTGTGATAAAGCATTATCTAATGTAAAAAAAAAGATTAAATACCAATAATAGTGTACAAACCAGAATAATTCTTCCACTTGATAGTTTATTACACTTAACATTCTGCACAGCATACTATTATTATATACTATAGAATTCTTCCAACAAAATCAAAAGATGCTTTTTGATTCCTTATTGCTATCTCTGATCAGCAATATTTACATGGAAGAACTTGAAACTACAACCATAAATAAAATTCTATCTACAATTAAAGTCTGGCTTTTCTATGGCCATACGATAAAGCATTTCTACAAACATTCTGGATACTATCAATAATTATGTTCTTTTAATTAAATTCACAATAGAATTAAAACAAGAACAGACATTACAGTTCTTAATTTTCTTTTGACAAGATTCCCTCATAGCAAAATCAAAATTACAATCAACAGAAAACTCACACACTCTAATCAGAATAAAAATTCTTATTCAGAAACCAATAACTTGGAAAAAGAAAAATCATAAAGCATAAACTCTCATGAAAAATACTTATCCATCAGCTATCATTATGAAATAGCCAATTAAAAGAAACACCATAAAAACAATTATAGGTATTAAAGCGTATCCATAGATATTAGTAATTGCAGCTAAACTAAAGTAAATCTGTGATCAGTATATTAAGATTCCTTTCCAAAGTCATAAGTGCCCTATGAAAAAGTCTAACTTCTATAAAACACAAACTGCAAATATTGAAAAACAAAAACTGCATCTATGAAATACCATGTGAATATGGAAGAACATATATGGCTGAAATCATCTGACTCATTTCAAAATACGTAATTAAAAGAACAAAAAGTAATGATTAAAAAGAAAAACCAAATGGACCTAAAATACATTGGACAAGAAAAATAACAGGCAGAAAGTAAAAAGTAAAATTTGTATAAACCATTCACATTTATAGTAGATAACTTTATAAATCAGTCTAATGTAAATAATTCATAATATTTCAAAACTACTCATTAACCTTGCCCTTAAAAAAACTGGAGAAACCAAGAGAATCTTCATAGATAAATATATAAAATTTCTAGTGACTTGGTTTTTCAGAATAGCCTAATTAGTAAGAGCAAGCATTATCTTAAATTCACAAAACTAAAATCGAAGGTTCAATTTCCATGCTAGTACTTTCACTGGTAAGGCCAGCAACATTTGAAGAAGAGATGAGTAAAAAAGAGCACTCAAAATGTTGTAATAAATTAATCTGTATGCTTTGCTAACAGTTGAATGTATTTAAAAGTTTAAATAAAGTTAGATATCTTTTAAAAATATTTCATAATTATTAACAGATGATGGAAATAGTTCAATATATAATTACAGGTAAAATCCCTATCATCACAAATTCTTCAGATAAACATTTCCTGTTTTCAAGTCAATATGTATAATGCTTGGGACTGTTTTTGTTTCTCCAAAATAGTCTAAAGACTTATTTGAATTGAAACACCTAATGTAGTAAGGAATTTGACTGCAATGGTATGTTGACTAGATATTTTGAGGTTTTATTAATCAACTATCTGGCTGGGGGATTTAACTATTAATGGGATGTTGTTTATACATGTATATCATATTTTGAAATTCTGAAAAAGCTAAAATCAGTAACTTTTCCTAAATTCATTTATTTTTGTTTTTATAGAATATTTGCTTATCAATAGTTGTTCTTTATTAAAATTAAAACTGCAAAATTTTTATATGTTCATTCATCACCTGTGTTATTCACCTCCAAATCATAAGTCTTTGACTTAGTAAATGAGACTTATGCAAAGCATTACAATCAGAATGGCATTGCTTTGGGTGAGATGAAAATCTATCAGAAGATAAGTCTGTTTTATAGCAGTCAAGATAATTTCAGGTCCAATGATGTATATTAAAATCACTGTTATTAAAAAGCTAGTAATTGTATTTGAGTTGACCGAATGCCAGACCATTGATTCTCCCTCCCCCAACACAAATATTAATTTCTTGAATATTTAGCACTGCACATCGTGCTCTTGATTGAATGCCTCCAGTAGTTAAGTGACCAAATTTATACTTAAATAAAATTGGAGTGAATAAGGCATGGGCATTCACTATTTCATCCTAGCTCAGATTAATAAAAAATGATCAATGGTCAAAGATTTTCTTTGTCTGTTTTCTTTTTTTCTCCTGAAAATTTTTTAAAATTATTTGTTCCCTGATTGTTTTTAATTAAGATATGAGCATTGAAAGTCAGAAATCCAATGCACACAGTAATTGTTTTTACTATAAAGTGCTATTAAAATGGTTTAGTATCTTTGGACTTCTCCATAGAATTTCATTTATAACTTGTACTGCAGCTACACCTGAATTTTGTGACTGGGCAATTATGTAGCCTACAACTATTGTAACTGTCCAATTTTTGTATTCTTGAACCTAAATATTTAAATTATTTGACTAATCTCATAAAAATAAAAATTACAAACATTCTCAAATTGCATTAGGGAAGGGGGAAGCATAATTTGTGATTCATTTTAAAGATAATAATATACAAAATAAAACTCTAATTTTATTCATATCTAATTATGTACCAATAAAGGCTAAATACCTAAACATTTAATAACATCTTAATTCTTATGATATTTAAGATAATTTAGAGTTGAACCTAACAATATGAAAAATTAGGTAAAAATATTATTCATTAGTAACTCTTTTGTCTTACTTTCAAATAATTCAAATTAATGATACGAAAACAGATATAGAAAGTATCTTTCATATTAGGAACAAAGAAATTATAATTCTTTAACATACCACTCAAAAGAAAATTACTTCTTATATTTATTTATATTCATTAATTATAAAATTGTTAATTATAAAGCACCCATTACATTAAATATTAGAAATATACTTCAAATAATATATATAAACATGCTTTATAAAAATGTTTTCAATTTAATAATTCAAGGAAATTACTTTAATATGTTGACTTTCCCAGTATCATTATCTAATCTAATTGTTGCTGTTGCATTTTTATAAATATTCTTTAAAATATGACAATATCTTGGATCTATACCTCAATGATATCTCTAGAATTGTCATTATGATGTATTATAGCATTTGTGATCAAACAGAAAACAGTGGCAAACTTAAAGGAGATAATAAATATACTTGAATTTATTTACTGGTTAGAATCTCTACAAATTTTCTAATATAATGTTTGTGAGTAGTTAGGTGGTTTAATGAATCTATAAATGAATTTCTAAATAGACAAATTTTAATATATATCACCCAACAGAGACACTTAAATATTTACCAATTTCACAATATCAACTAATAAACTATAATTTACTTTGATTAATCATTAAGATTTGATTTAATGCAAGAAATTGTCTACACTCAGGAGGTTACAAATTTCTTGTCATCCTATTAATTGAAAGGAAACCCTTTGATTCCTCTTGGAGGCCTTAAAGAAACTGAGCAAGGCAAATTCTTAATGTCCACTCCATATGTTCTTGTCATTTGCAGCTGTTATTACTATGTGATTATTCATACAGTATATAAACATGGATGGGCTGCTCACCAACACGCATTAGCCAGCGCAACGAAGTTATTGGATTTTTACCTCTGAGTTTAAGATCAAAAAACACCATGGACTTTCTTCTCAGTTGCCTGATAAGGCAGAATGAATGCTTGTGTAAATGATAATATTTTTCCAATATATATATACAATTATGACAGACAAAAATAAATCATGGCCCTTATTCCCAGGAGACTAAAGTCACCAACCAAGGCAGCAGTTGGTGGCCGAAGGCAGAGGCTGCACAGAATCCCCATGCCTTTTTTATTTAGGCACTTACAACAGCAGATCACTTTCAAGTGAAGAAAGATTGCAAGAGTTAGAAGAAAAACTGTCTTATATTAAATGGGATATTATTGGACTTTGTGAAGTTAGAAGAAAAGGCGAAGAGACAATTGTTTTAAAAAGTGAACATGTACTCTATTATAAAGGCACAAATATTGGAAATACAAGTGGAGTAGTATTCATTATAAATAAAAAGTGGAAGAACAACATTGTGGAGATTGATGGTGTATCGGACAGAGTGGCAAGATTAGTTATACAACTTAATAGCAGATACCAAATGCAGATAATTCAGGTTTATGCCCCAACAAGTTCTCAAAGTGATGAAGTAGTAGAAGATTTTTATATGGATGCACAAAAGGCTTTTGGTCAGAGTTAACAACATTTTAAAATTGTTATGGGAGACTTTAATGCTAGAATTGGTAAACAAATGAAAGATGAAAGTGCTGGCGGTAATTTTGGTTATGTTAATAGAAATGAGAGAGGACAGAGACTTGTGGAGTTTGCAGGAAAAGGAAAACTTTATATTATGAATTATTTTGAGAAAAATTTTAAAAGGAAATGGACATGGAAGCATCCAAATGAAAATACAGCAGAATTGGATTATATTTTGACTAACAGAAAATACATATTTCAAGATTGTAATGTTCTTAATAAATTTAACAGAGGAAGTGATCATCGATTAGTAAGATGTGAAATACATGTTAATGCAAAACTAGAGAGACAAAAATTATTAAGAAAAACAATATTTACAGTTGATAATCCTAATTTTCAGAAACATTCTAATGAATTTAAATTAGAACTTACAAATAATTTTCAAGTATTAGTAGATTTTGAACATGATTCAGATTTGAATGAAATTAATATGAAAACAACTGATACACTTTTAAAAACTGCAACAAAAATAGCTGGTTGAAAAAAGCTGCACTTGACCAATAACATTTCTACTGAGACTAAAGAATTTATGAAAAAAAGAAGGAATATGAATATATACAAAAATGATGCATTAAAAAGGATTGAATATCTCAAATTTTGTAAAATGATGCAGAAAAGATTTGAAAATGATATAAGAAAGTATAACTGTGAACTAGCAAGGAAAGCAGCAGAAGGGAATGAAAGTCTCAAAAGTGTAAAACAACATTTTGGTATTGGTAGGAAATTCATATCTGCAATAAAAAAAAAGCTGGAATTATTACTAAAAAGAGAGATGACATCATGAAATGGATAGAAGACTTTTATAAAGAATTATATAGTAAATAGTAAACAGAGCAAAACTCTCCATACAGTATTGCCACCTGTGCTAAACAGAGTAATCAATGGATGCCAGAAGGCTTGTGCATAAAATCCCTATCTAATGCCTACTCATCCAATATCCCCAGACTAGTTTCTGGCTTGTGGCCTTCGTCAGTGAGGAGCTTTGGATCTGAGAGCACTGCATCTAGATCTTAGGATCTAATGCAACCCTCTAGCAACCACCTTTTATCTCTACTTAACTACAAAACTATGAGATTGAAATTGAAAACACAAAAAATATTTTCAATCTAAGCTCAATAGCTTATATAGTCATATGGGTCATTTTGGTGTCTTTGGCTCTTTTACAACCATAGCCACCACTATCCTATTAGGCAGGATTGGTGTTAAACCATTAAGCATCACATGATCATATATAGGAAATGTGATCATGTGATGAATTATATAGTAATAAAGAAGAAATACCTCCTATATCTATGACATCTTCTGAATTACCCAGAATTTTAAATGAAGAAGTGAGACATGCAATTAAATATATGAAGAACGAAAAGATTCCAGATTCCAGGTAATAGTAGAATTATAATTGATATATTAAAAGAAGCAGGGGAAAAAATAGAATTTTTTTTTTGCAATGTTATATACCAAATGTCTAAATGATAAAGATGTACTAGATGATTGGAAGAATGCAGTATTAATATTAATATTTAAAAAAGGTGATAAAGAGGATATTAGAAATTACAGACCTATCAGCCTTTTATCAGTTACATACAGATTTTTTACCAAGATAGTTACAACTCGTCTACAGAGAACATTGGATTTCCTCCAACCAAGATAAGCTGGATTTAAAAGTGGTTTTAGTACAGGAGATCATATCCAGGTATTGAGAGAAGTTATAGAAAGGACAAATGAATATGAGTTGCCATTATGTTTTGGATTTGTAGACTATGAAAAGGCATTTGAATCTATAAACTTTTCTTCAGTGATTAAAGCATTGGATCATCAAGATATAGACCCAAGATATTGTCAAATTTTAAAGAATATTTATAAAAATGCAACAGCAACAATTAGATTAGATAATGATACTGGGAAAGTCAACATTGAGAAGAGTGTAAGACAGGGTGACTCCATATCTCCAAAACTTTTTACAGCAGTGCTGCAAGAAATATTTTGTGGATTAAAATGGGAAGCTATAGGAGTGAAAGTAAATGGAGATTATTTAAGTCATTTAGATTTTGCAGATGATGTAGTTGTTTTTGCAACTTATGCTTCAGAGCTGCAGGAAATGTTGCAGGAGTTATCAAATGAAAGTAGGACTAAAGATAAATGTTAAAAGACTAAAGTAAAGTTTAATGGATTTTCTCAAAATATGAAAATAAAGATTGATTATGATGAGTTAGAAGAAGTTAACAGTTACAAACAACTTGGTCAGATTATTAATACATATGGAAACATAATGGATGAAATTAATCATAGGATTAAACTTGGTTGGAGTGCTTTTGGTAGAAATAACTTGATACTAAAAGGAAATATATCTACGTGTCTGTAAAGCAAGATTTTTAATAAATGTGTTTTACCTGTTCTTACTTATGTATCAATAATGAAAGAAAGAAACAGTGCACTGGCAAAGACAGTACTATCAGGCTTCTGAATTTTAGGCTATTAAGATCATATATAATTTTCAATGATTATCCAATTTTGACAGGCAATGTCTTCCAAATTATTTATGAGGACGAATAGTTTTAATTTTAACAGTATACAAGCCTAACACGAGCATCAGTTTTGAAAGAAACTTTTTAAATTCCAACCATCAATAAAGATATTAAATGTATATATATTTTGCTCTAAATCTTTTTTTTTTTTTTTTCTGACTCTTACTTTTCTCATACGGTACTTATTAAACCTATTATTTTGAAATTTCCTTGTGAGTATATGATATTTTTAGTTATTAAAATGATTCTAAAATTTTAAATACAATTTCAATAAATATTTATGCCTTTAATATTATTGTGAGAGGAAGTTTTGATAAACATATCTTCGAATTATTGCTCGCGAGTAACAAGCACACAAGGTATACCCAGCACGCAACTAACACTTTATTTTTCGAAATAGTAATCTATAAACCGAAATATAATTTATATTACTTTAAAATTTATTGAAAATATTAATTGAAAGTGTAAAAAAAAAAGTTTTACAAACAATAATCTTTTAAAATAATACATTTTTGAACGATATACTGCCGTAGGGAAAAAATTAGCTTTTTTTTTTTTTTTTTTAAAAAAAAACAGACCGAAACTCACGTTTTGTTTTATTTACAAAAAAAAACCACTTTTAGAGTAAATAATTAAAAAACAGATCGCTTTTTACAAAGTCATACTTTAAAAATACATCGATTCATGAAATGGTGAAATAGAATGTAAAATTATTACGTTTGACCGTATATTTAAATAGTTATGACTTTATAAATTATTCACCCCTGTACATTATAGGCCCTGAATGTTTTAAGTACTATGTTCATAAACGTTAGCAATGAGGCATTTAGAGGTTGCTGTTTTTACCATGTGTAACGTGGAGAAACAGCGCCGCGTAGTGGGCTAGAATCTTGGTAGTTTCTGATAGCAGACGACACATAAGCTAGATGTGTTTACGGCAATCAGCACCACCTAGGTTCTTGGTAGCAGACGACGCAAGCTGCCAGCCAGCTTGTGGAAGGTTCCTGTGCGTACGCATGGTGAACAGCGCCACCTATTGGCAGAAAAAGCGTCGTCTGCTTTTGAGGCCCCTACCCTGTATGTTCTGTGTGAAAACACAGAAACAGCGCCTCTAGCGGCGACAGTACAGTCTGCCAACCACGACCGAATCTTTTTTCAGCAAAAGGGTAAATGGACGGTGGGGGGAATCAAACATGCCAAAAATTACACGTGACAAAAGTAGTTCATAATTTTGATACTAGGGACTTTATTGGTGACACTTATGATCTCTAAATAGAGTATGAAAATGTAAGTTTTATTAGATTTTATTTATTAATCTTCATGTAAAAAATCCATTTATAGTTAGATATACTTTGCAATTACCTAGTGAGAATAACGTAATTCGAAACACGGATTCTGCCTGCAGGAAATGTAAGTGGTTTTTTTTTTATTTATTCATCTTTATGTAAAAATATTTATAGTTAATATACTTATTTATTTATAGTTATATATACAGTAAAGACCACTAGATATACATTTCAAGTGAAAAGTACGCATAAAAATGTAAGTTTTATTACTTTTTTATTTATTAATATTTCCATTTAGACAGAGTTTATTTATTTTTAGATAAACTGATTAAGTTGGATCTTTCTAATGGTGTCTATCTCCACTCTATTTATAGTTAATTTATTTACAGTTATATATACAGCAAAGACCGCTATAAGTGAAAAATACGCATGTAAATGTAAGTTTTTCTTTTCATTTTTTTTATTAACATTTACACTTAGATATAGTTACATACACTTATTAAATTTGGATATAGTTATTAGGGGGGAAAAAGTAGTTAAGTTTTTTAAAAATAGAGGGCGAAGTGTTCAGACCGCTATAAGTCAGTTTTACCATATTCTGATCTATGGATAAGTTTAAAGAGAAATCAGATAACAATTTCGTCCATTTCTCCAGACCATTCTCTTCATTGCCCGATCTTCAATTCTACATACCTCTTTCCATCTTTTATATCATCCAACAATGTCAATTGTTTCTGTTCTTTGTAAATGTTTTCATTCACCAATGCCTAGGGTGACGAGATTCATTCCAATCAAAAATAGGGTCATAATGACCAATCATTTTTCTGGTATTGCTCCTTTTTTTTTATTATATAAAACTCCATTACTGTGTATATTCATTGTTGTAATAATTAATAAAGCAAGTCATATATAACATGACATTACTTTTATGAGCTTGTAATTACAAAAATGCACATAGAGAGCTATTGGTACGCTCTCTATGTGCATCATTGTTGTAAGTATCCTTTCTCTTTGGCATGTTGTCTATTGTTTACGGTTATTAATATTCCAATTAATTTTATCACTATAGAAAATTAATATCAACAAAGAACTAGTAAAACTACACTGACACGATCTTTGTTTTGGTGTTGGAATTTGTCTGAAGTTTTTATATTACTGTAGAGACTGAAATGGACAGAGAGGGTCAAGAAAATACCATTTTTGCAATGAATTATTTATGTAAGACAAATAATAATTATGAGTATTTGAAAATCACAACATACAATGGTCCCGAAAAGATATTTCAGGGATATTGGGACATCTAATCAAAAATAGAAACAAAAGGTCATCCTACCAATGCCACCAAATATGCACAACACAATTTACCTTTCTGTCTCTAATTTTCCCAATTAATCTTTTTTTACTTATTACTTCCAAAACTTCATTTTATTTATCCAACTAATTTTTTCCATTCTTCTCCATGACCACATCTCAAAGGCTTCCAATATGTTCCATATTTGTTTACTCATTCTACACATTTCACAAACATAAAATAGTTCACTCCATATAGAGGATGTACTTAATATTTATCTTAATTCTCTCTTCAAGGGCTTATAAAATATGTATGTTTAATAAATGTCTACTTTGTCAATGCAATTTTTTTTTAAACTTCATCTTCACTTAATCAGCTAGCTAATATCTAAATCCATTTAAGTGTTGAATTATATAATAATAAAAAGGGAATTATAAGCTGAGTGGTTTTTATCTTTTTTGCTCAGCAATAACCTTCATTACAGGCTTGAAGCACTAGCTGTCAACCAACTATTCAAATATCTAAATCCATTTACTTATTAAACTATATAATAAAAATAAGGTTTTCCTGATACTTCTTTGCTCAGCAATAATCCTTATTAAAGGCTTAATGCTCTAACTGTTTTCTATAAAATGATTATTCATCTACTGATATCCTCTTCACCATTGTCACCTATAGTGATTCTCCATTAATTTGGAAGAAATGTTACTGCTGACCCAGTATTAAATAGGGTGACAATTTATTTAATGGCAATTAACACTTGCCATTCACTATCATAGAAATTGAATCATTTA
Organism: Epiperipatus broadwayi; assembly: GCA_028023455.1. Classification (NCBI taxonomy): domain Eukaryota; kingdom Metazoa; phylum Onychophora; class Udeonychophora; order Euonychophora; family Peripatidae; genus Epiperipatus; species Epiperipatus broadwayi. Next base: position 415,068 of record JAQFVV010000292.1, on the reverse strand, counting down.
ATAAAAGTTGATGCACCAGGCTTCTCTTCATCATTTTCTAATAGCAAATGCTGTCACATTGTCAGCTACTGCTTACTTATATTTATTTTGCTTATTCTCAGCTAACCTACATATCTCATTTTCATATCTAAAACCTGAAAACACTCTATGTAGTATGCGATAATTAAAATCTGCCATAACAATTTCCAACTTTTTTTGATGGGATCTAAAGTATTTTGTACATCCATATAAAAAAAATCATCTACTTCTTCATCTCAATGATATTTTGTTGGATCATATCTGTTTTTGGTATTTTCTCTTCAGTTGAATAACTAATTTTGTGCCTTTATAGTAAATATTGAAAGTACAAGCAAAGTGGAATTTATTATAATTAAAAAGTGGAGGAACAATATTGTGGAGATTGAAGATGTGATAAGATTAATTATTCAGCTTAATGGAAGATACCAAATGCATATTAATCAGGATTATGCTCTAACAAGTTTTCATTGTGAAGAAAATGCAGAGGATTTTTATATTGTAAAGGTATAAAATGAAGTATCAAGAGGTGGTGAATGCAGTAACTAAGCAAAAAATCAGTACCAGAAGCTCACAAATCAAACAGAATATGAATTGCAAGTTAATTACTATTCAATATTATGTTAATCAAGTCAACTTTTGTGATTGTACTTAAAAGAACCACACATTATAAAATCTTAGGCTAATCATCATGAAGCTAGTGCAAGCTTGAAGCATAATATTATAAAAGAATAATAATCAATATATATATACAAGTGCTAAAATATCTTATAATAATAAGCATATCAAAAGGAGCTGGAATCTTATATCAATACTGATCACTATCAATGCTCAAGTCTATGTGATGCCATAAGTTTACAGATCATTAATAAACTAAGTGTCATAAAATTGATAAAGCAAAATGAATGGACTTTAAAGGAGAATTTCATTACCTTAGTGTCATCTAAATAATTTTAAAGAGAACTCATTTATCTCATCTATCATTATTCTGAACTAGCTTCGGGATCTCAAAGAATCTAATGACTGTAAACAAGATAAAATACACACAATTAATATATTCTAGCATTAAATTACTTCACTGAAATAACTTAAAATAAAGTTTAAAAATTTATTAATTAAAAGTAATAAAAAAGCAAATGTTCTAATAAATACTTTACAATACAAATAATCATTCTGTTCTTAACTATTTTAAATGTTCAAACATATTGCAATAGATTGGAAAAAAGTAATAGAAGGTTTACTTATCATGGTTTAAATTGTAGTTAACAAAAATGCAAATTGTACGATATTATATATATTTGTATGCACATCTTAGCATGTATAGAAATACAAAATATTCCAATAATTAATAAATCAATAAATATTATATTTTATACACAAGTAATGAATGACTTTAGTTACATATGTATGCATATAGCTATATACATACAAACAAACATCATGATATATAAATAACATTTCATTTAATAATAAATTCATAAAATTTGTAGACCAATATTCTATTTTAATAAGATGTAATTACTTTAATGTTAAAAATATATATGACATAAGTGCTTAATGTGTGTATTCTAATATAAAATATTTCAATTATTAATTAACTTAACATTTAAATCAGACTATTTTTACAAACTAATTATGACAAATACAAATTTATTAAATCAATTCAAAATCTGCATTTTCACTTGTCAAAACACATTGTGCGTTTATCTAACTCTAAAACACCTTTTATGAATGATGTAATAAAATTAAAAAAATATATACTATTCTCTGTTTGAATCTATCATTACCAACTATTTCATTATTTTCCTAAATAATTTTTCTCTTTTTTTGAGTAACTTATTCAACAGTTGTCTTCTTTTAAAACAAATATGTATACTAGAGAGTAATTAAATATTTTGGGGGTAGTAATGGTGGTAGTAAAGAAAGATAGATTTCCATAAACTGTAAAGTTAATGATTAGAAGAATTTGTTATTTACAAGCAATTTGAAAAATAGTTTTTATAGACTGACAATATTTCTTTCATCTATGCTTCCATGCATATATAAATAACATATGAATAAAATATAACACTGGTGTCACAAAATAAATCATTTGGTTTCTTATTGTGACTAACATGGAGACTATTAATTGCCTCTCTACTGAAAGCTGACTTTCTGTATTCTAATCTAATAATAATCAGTCAGTCTGAACATGCTATTTATATTAGATATGATAGAATGTATAAATAAAAAGAATTAACAGTAAGTTTTTCCCTTTTGAGATTAACAAAATTAAGATATTAAATAAAAAACCATTGTTCTGTTTTTTTTTAATTTACATTCATCAAAATTAAAAATGTTTTAATTAAAATAAATTTTTCCTTAATCTTTTAAATAAAAATAGATTATAGAATTAATTGCATAGTTAATGTGTATTATTAAGAAAATCATTCTTATTTTAGGCAAAAGTATTTCTCTATTTCTAGTTTTATTAAAAATTTAGCTTTTTGTCAAAATCAGAAATAGAGAATTGTAAATAATTCACATTACTTTAAAAATAATAAATATTATTATTTAATTAACATTTCAGTTATTTTAGAATTTATTTTAAATAATTATATACATATTGTTCTGTGTTCATTTTTCCTTTTTTTTTAAGTTATGTATTTATATATATGAATCTACTATATTGTGTGCCATGAAACTAATCCATCTCACTATGGATGTAAAAAAATGTTTTTGATTAAACCAAACAACATTTTAAAGTTATCATGGAACACTTTAATGCTAGACTTGGTAAAAGATTGAAAGATAAAACTATTGTAGATAAATTTGGTTGTAGGAATAGAAATGAAAAAACACAGAGTTAAGGAGTTTTCAGAAAAATAAAAACTGTCCATTAAATTTTTTTTTTAATAAAAAAAAATACTAAATAGAAATTGGCATTGAAGCATCCAAATAAGGATGCAGCAGAATTGTATTACATTTTAAATAACAAAAAATATATACTTTAAAATATATCATGTTCTTAATAGATTTAACACAGGAAGTGATCTTCAATTACTAAGTATAAGATATGTGTTAACGCAAAATTATAGAGATTAAATTTATGAAAAAAGTCAGTGTTAATAACTGATATTCATAATTTTCAGAAACATTCCAATGAATTTAAATTAGAACTTGAAAATCATTTTAAAATATTAATAGCCTTTGAAGATAACTCATGTTTGAATGAAATCAATAAATAGATACATTATTAAGAATTGCAACAAAGATAGATGGCACTAAAAAGCAGCAATTTATCAGTAAATTTTCTACTAAAAAAAGCATTGTATGAAGAAAGAAAGAAATATGAAAAAAAGAAAGAATTTAATATGTAAAACTGATACAGAAATAGAAATAATATCAGTATAAGAAAATGTAACTGAAAATTGACAAGGAAATTTCTAACAGAAAATAAAAGCCACAAAAATATAAAACAATAGTTTGGTATTGAAAGAAATATTTTTTTTTGTAATAAGAACAAAAAATGGAACTATTACTAACAAAAGATGATATCAGTATTTTTTTTAAATGAAAAAAGTAAACATGTAATTAAATCTATATAAAAAAGGAAAAATTCCAATTAATGATGGGATTATTATTATTATTATCTTTAGAGAAGTAGATGAGTAAATAGAAAAATTATTTGCAAAGTTATATACTAAATGCATCAAAAATAATTATCTAGTTAAACTTATTGATAAATTATGTAATAAAAAAATATTAAAAGAATAATAAAGAAGAGAAACAATGGAAAAGATGTAAATAATTTTATATATAATAGTTATAATGTTTCTAGAGATACTTTTATGAAGATTAAAAAGATTATAAAAAGTATAAATAATAAATACAAGGGGGAAAGTAGGCTAATTATTAAACCAGTATATAAAAGGAAATTGAATTTAGGAAATTTAATTAATGATACAAAAAATATAGAAATTTACAAAATGAATGGAATTTATTTATTTGAATGTTTAAATTGTAAGAGGGGGAGGAAAAAGATTTCATATATTGGCACAACAAAGAATACATTAAAAACTAGACTTAGACAACATTTATATGACAAAAATTCAAATATTTACATACATTGTAGAGTTTTAGGTTATAAAGAATTTAATATTAAAATGTTGGAAAGGGTTAAAAATTACAGGGAAAGAATGGTAAAAGAATATTTTTACATAAAAAAATATAATCCTATTTTAAATAGAATTAATGGAGTAGATATGGAATCTAAAATAATGTATAATTAAAATGAAGGTTTAAATAGGTTTAGGTAAATTGTTAAAAGTTTTTTTGTATAAAAAAGATGTTTATATTTGTTTTATATTCATTTAAAGCTACAGTTTAGGAATGTAGTTTTGAGATGGGTTTTTAGATAAGATTTAAAAAAGGGATAGGTTATTTGAAATTAGGGTTGGTTTTTAAATTTGTATAAAAACTTTTTTGGATGATTTTAAGACAGATTTGTAATTAAATAACGTAAAAGGAAGAGTAATAAAAAATAGCAGTGGGATAAAGATGTAAAATATAATTATGTATGTTTAATATGTTTGTTACTGTTTATGTTAATGTAAGATGAAGGTATTTATGTAATTGAGGTTTATTTATACATATGTATTTTATATTGTTGTTGCAGATCCTTGAAAATGACTGTATGAAGATAAAAACAGTTGAAAGATTGGAGTTTTGTATTATATATATATATATACTGAAGCAGTCGGATCTAAGTTCGATCCTAGCTTCATGATATCTCACCTGTAGCCCACTGCAAATCCTAGTACTAACCATGAATTTCCGAATTCAATGGGGTTTTATACATTCAATACGTGCTAGTTTCCTTAAAAAAAATAGTATCATATAAATGTGTGTTAAAACTAACTAGTTTGACATTTAAACTAATCAATTCATTAATAAATTCATGATAAAATTATTCATGAATTTATATATATTATAACTGCATGGATTGTGCATATATATTTATAAATATTTAAATATATATATTCGTTATAAAGTTTCATTGCGTCGGGAATGTTTTATTTTACTTTTAAACAGTTTGTTCAAATTTTAGTGATTAAAAGCTACATTCTTTCGATAAGCTTTCAGATTGTCCTTTTCCAAAGACAATGGGGAAAGTTTTATTAATTAGCAAAAAGATAATAATTTAAAATGTAAGGACGGTTCCTAATTAAAATCGTTTTTTAGATTTATAAATTCATTTTCTAATTAGAAAATGAATTCAAAGTTAATGAGTTTGAAAGCCTTATCGAAGGAATGTATCTAAAATCAATTAGTAAAAATTTATAACTTTGATAATGCAAGAAGCTCTAGCCTGAAGGCATCTAGATTTGGAATAGGCGGGAAACCAGAGGACAGTATAAATAGCCTGGAAAAGTTTGGAGAAAAGAAGCCATATTTGTTTTAAAGAAGTGCTACTAGAATCTGTGCATCTTTAAATTATGAATTTGAATAGTGTCTCCATCATGGTGAGGGGCTAAACTTCAGGAGTCTGACTGCTGGGCCCAAAGTCCCCAGAAGATCTTCAATGTGGCTGCTAAACCAAACTTCTTCCACACCAGTCGTGCTGCCCAAAATCTGGAAGAATCAATCAACATGTCATTCAAATAATTTATAAAATGCGCACCTACATTTCATCCAACTGGACTCTGCCATGTGTAATCTAAGGAACCAACCATGAAGGAATAGTAATATCTTTCTTGAAACAACCGCAACTTTCTGGACAGTGTCCGAACTTTATTTTACACCACCTTTTAAGCTATCTACTGTAAAATTTTCTTTTTATTTATGCTATGTAGTAATTCTCTATTTTAATCTTTAGTCTTTAAAATTAGTATTATGTTAACTTCCTTTTTTTCCCCTTATGATGGTGGTTCATTTATCTAACCTTGCTATATATATTAAATAATCATTAATGTCATTTATTTCTATTATATGCCAATAATCCTTCGACTCGATGATCTCCTTTGTTTCATTTGCCTTATGCAAGTAATATAATATTAAGTCTTATAGTAATTCTCACCCATTAGAACTAGATTAATACCATTCTATTAATCATCGAGTCGAAAGAATTTATTAAATGTTTACTATTTTACTAATGGCTGATAATAAATTATTAGCTAGTTTCTAACCTATGTCCCCAGCTATTTTATCTAGTTTCACCAATATTTATTTATTCATATATAATGTTAAAATGTTTTTTGCAAAAGGGTCGATAAAGGAATTAATGTCAATATATTCTAATTCAAATTTTATACTTTCTATTAAATTCAGGGAAGGCAGGATGTTTAGGGCATAATTAATATAATTTTATAATTGCGTTAAATAATTTTAGTTAAAAGCTCATTTGACTTTAATTCCATGATCAGGCCATCACGTAGAGCATTTTTTATATAAATGGGTTTTATTCATTAACCATGATGATTACCAAGTCATCATTTTTCTGAATGTTGCTGGCATGAGCCATCTCCTGCCTCATGGGCTTGTCCTCGGTGATATTATTATTATTACTTTAATTCCATAGGAAGAAAGCACTTCCTCACTTGCTCGTTTTTATAATTGGAATACCAAAGCTTCGTGGCTATGACCTGACCTGGCTTTCCCTGTGTTCATCTCCTTGATAGGGGAAAGACTTGTAAAACACCAAGTCGCCTTCCTATTTAAATCACCGACAAGCCATTATTTTTCGTATTCATTTTTATAGCTCATAAGACATCAGTACCGTTTACTTCTCAGCTCAAATAAAGCCCCACTCTCATGCCCGTAAATCGTGATGAATTGATTTCATTAAAGTCGAACAAATTCTTATTCATTTCTAATTAAATAAGTTTTCTGTTAAATATTAAAGTTATGCCCTAAATACGTATCTTGCTCTTTGTGAATTGATTTACGAATGTGAAAATAAATCTCACATTCTTTCTTTTAGAATTAGAATAATAATTTCAGTCACAGCCAAATACCTTTATCTACCTTTATTTTCTTGTCAGGGCATAGACATATATAATCCTCCTAGAATATTGCGTAATAGTTATTGGCATATAATAAGGACTGCCATTCTTATTGTAATTATAAATTCCATTTAAAGACTAGAAGTAATCTATATAATCATAATCTAAAAGTTGAACAAAATTATTATTATTATTATTAAACATTTTATTAACATATTTGGTTTTTAACTTTCTTTCTTATTCAATAGTTATTTTAATATTTATGCTCGCTGTCTGTATTGGCAACCCGAACATATACATATATGAGTTGACTTAAGAAATATCCTTAATTATTTTATTATACATTATTAGTGTTAGATCAGGGGTCTCAAATCATCATCATCCATTGAGCTAGTTTCTTGGTGCATAGTCATGTGCCATCGACATATGTCATCCATTGATTCGATCTGAGCTCGTGAGTTGGATTTGAATTCAGTTTGGTTTGACTGAGTTTGAATCTGACTTTGTGGTTGGGTCTTGTTGGTGTGGGTGGTTTTTTGACTGGTACAATATATATGTTCAGTATTGATATAAGAAAATAAAGTTTTTGAAAATAAAAAGATAAAGATGCATAAGATGATTGGAAAAATATAGTAATAATATTATTATTAAAAATAAAGAACATATTTGAAATTTCATACTTATCAGTCTTCTATCAGTTTTATACTGAATCTTTATCAAAATAATTACAATTCATCCACAATAAACTTTTGATTTTAATCAAACAAAAGAACATTATGAATTTAAGCATGATTTTTGCATAGTGAATATTATCCAAGTATTGAGAAAAATTATAGAAAGGAACAACGAATATTATGCTTTGGATTTGTGGATTATGAAAAGACATTTGATTCTACAAGCACTTCTTCAGTGATTAAACCATTGGACCATCAATTATATACCTAGGATATTGTCATATTCTAAAGAATATTTATAGAAATGCAATGGCAACAATTAGATTACATAATGACATTAAAGAGATTAACATAAAGAAGAGTGGATGACTAGGTGACTCCATATCTCCAAAACTTTTTCTAGCAGTTTTGCGAGAAGTATTTTTTGTGTGTGTGCATTAAAATGAGAAGCTAAGGAAATAAAAGTAGACATTATCTAAATTATCTACATTTTGCAAACGATGTAGTTGTTTTTGTAAGTAATGATTTAGAACTTTAGGAAATGTTGCATGAGTTATCAGATGAAAGTAAGATAGTAGGAGTAAAGGTAAATGTTAAAAAGATTAAAGAAACGTTCAATGGATTTTCTCAAAATAAGAAAATAAATATTGATAACTCTAGAAGAATCAAACAACTACAAATAGCTTAATTAGATTATTATTAAGGATGGAAACATAATGGATGAAATTAATCATAGAATTAAACTTGATTGGAATGCTTTTAGTAGAAATAATTTAATTATGAAAGGAAATATATGTGTTCGAAAAGTAAAATTTTTAATAAATGTATGTTACCAGTTTTTATTTATGGATCTGAGACTTAGACACTTAACAGAAGAGCAATACAAAGATTTCAGACCACTCATCAAAGTATGAAGTGTTGAATGTTAGGAGCAACAAGAAGAGATTGAAAACAAAATACATGGGTGAGAGAACTTACAAGTGTTACTGACATTATTGAAAAAAGTAAGAGATGAGACTGGAGTTAGACTGAACATATTTCTAGATAAGATGATAATAGATAGACAGTTGAAATCTTAAAGTAGATTCCAAGATTTTATAAAAGATCTAGAAAAAGACCTCATGTGAGATGGATCGATGAAATAAAAAAATATGGCTGGAATGGTATAAAGAAGAGAGGTTAGAGATCAAAGAAGATGGATTACCCACCTTGCAGTGAATAAATAATGGCTGAAAATCGTGATGTTATAGTACAAAGAGCTTGATGGTATAATAGTACATATCTACACACCTGTTCACAATCTAGGATATGATTATAGGCCTAGTATGATTTCAGGTTATAAATAAATGTTTTTTTTTAGATTACTGATTGATTAGCAATTCAAATCACTATCTAAAATTAATTAGTAAATGGGTATCTAGTACAGAGAATAAAACAAGGATTAAAATCTTTAAAAACTTTTACTAATGCCTTTCATGTTTTCTTTCATTCACAGTGCTAATGAATACATTTTTCTCTGCAATGGGAAACATAGAATTGTTTTCCTATAATGTAATCCTGCAGAAGTTATGAAATAGTATTCTGCAATATAATGGTGAGCATAGAATTTAGCTGTCAGATGGTTTACAAATAAGTTTTTAATTTTTTATAAGTGTTAACATTTGCTATTACTTTGCATCTCATTTTGTATTCAGTGAGAATGATAAATAGGAACTAGACTATTCTGAATTAGTATGTGCATTACTTTTTAATTGCTTTCGCTAGCAAAACAATCTTACTTATGCAATATTTTATATAAGAAGAATTTGAAAGCAATACTTATAATCTACTTGTATCTAAATATAAAGGGCTGAGTAGAATTATCTAATAATTATATAAACTATTTTATCCTATAATTAATGTTTGCGTGTATAAAAAGCTGTGAGATAGTTGTGAAGTTTAGATTCCAATTAATATCTAAGCATTATAATGTCAAGTGGTATTTTGGTTTGTTGTGTCTTTTTTTGTATGTGTAAAAATCAGATTTGTGCTGATTCAAATGCATTTTGCATACTTTTTTTTAAAAAAAACATGCTTTCATCATTAGTTACACACTAAATACTGTAGATATTAATAAGCTATCATTCAATTTGGGAGATTAGTCAATTTCAAAATAGAATTATTTTGGTCTTGTTAGTCAGTTTAGACACTTATAAAAAATTTAATACAATAATTATATGAAGCATTTAAAATGTTAGTTCTAATTTTATAAAATAGAAACTTATATTATTTTGATTGTGGGGTATTATTTTTCTTTGCAAACTTTCTTTATGTACATAGCAGTGATTCCTAACCTGGGGAATATGTATACTGAAGAGTTCAAACCAGGATATAAAAAATGGAAAAAGACACTCGTATCGTATAATAAAATTTTATAATATATATAATTTGTAATGCATTTTGTTGAATTCATTGCATCTTTTGAGTATTGTACATAAAGATATAAGCTCTGTCAGATTATTTTATTATTCCATTGCCTTATAATCCAATATGTTGATTATCTATTTATATCTATAGTAACATTTCACTGGAATATAGTACAGTATTCCATCTCCATCATGTACTATTTTTGAAATTTCATTTAATCAGAAAATTTGACTGACGTCCTGATATTCCATATCATGATTCTTTAGCATTGTTTTAATAAAATATTCCATTGTCTCATATTTAATGGTTTATTCGCATAATTTACAATTTTTACATTATGAAAAAGACCCTTTGTTTTTATATTTATTTATCATTTTAATTCAATAATTAAATATTAGGAATCCCTCCCTTTATTTCTTGTAGCTATGTTTTTTTATTCAGTTAAAAATAATAATTTAATATTTATGAGAAAAAAATGTTTTAAATGTAATTTAAAAATTATACAATGGGGAATTAATAAAAAAAAAAATAATATTAATGCATTTTTATTCCCTAGGTGCCTCTATGCAATATTTTTAATCATGGTAGGCTAATAAATAGATACATGTGTTTTATCCAGCTTTAAGAAAATAATTATTTGATATTTATAAAAGAAAAAAAAATGTAATTATAAAAAATTAAAAACGTGGAATTTGTTGACTGTGATTGTTTTTTTTTTATGTTAACTTAGGCAATATACACCTGGGTCTCTTTTTACGCGGACTTATTTAACACAATCTTGAAGTTATGCGATTCATGTTTCATTGGAAGTCAAACTCCGGTAATGCGCTATTACTTTAAATAATAAATTTCGCATATATTGAAAGTAATAGCACATTATTGAAATTCAACTTTCATCTTAATAATTTCAATATTTTCAGTGCTTTATAATTGTAAGATTTTATGCAATAATGAAATTAAAATCATGATTTCCACATTTTATGTATACACCCATTAAATTTTACAAGATTATAATGTAAATTTGTTCAAACATTGTGCGTGTTAATTTTGCATTTTAAATCACATTCTGTTTTTGCTTTTTAAAAAAGAACGTAATCAATTATTAATCATTTAGTGTCTGCAAGTTTATTTTTAAAAGGTGAATAATAGCAGTGGGCACAATTAAATTTGACAATTAAAAATTAAAATCTGATTTTTAATTGTAATTAACAATTTAAAAATTACGGCAACTTGAAATTAATGTGATGTAAAACGAAATTTGATTTTTAAATGGAAAAAATTAAAGACAAAAATAAGAATTTAATTTTTAGTTGTTAGTTTTAATTAAATTTTTCTCAGCAGTGGTGAATAAATGTCTTTTTATTATCATAAGACTAAGTTCGTAAACAATTAATAAAATCATCATCTCAAAGATTAATTACTAATTACATTGTCAAAAGAAAACCATTAACACAACATGAGAGTGAATTTGGCACTAGTTGTATTTCCTCTTGTCAGAATCTGATTTTTTACCAGTTTGCAAATGGACGTGTTTTTCGGCAAATAGCGATAATAATTAAAACGTGTATAAAAATGCAAATTACTGTACTGTAAATTATGCATAAATACATATTATTTTAATAAAATTAAATATTATAATTTAAAAAAGTTTGTCTTGTATCAATTTTTTTCAATTTGAAATTTTTTATTAGTCATATTTTATTTCCTTAGTTTTCTTTTGCATGAATTTTAAAGTAATTTTACGTTGGTGCTTTGCTTTTACGCAAATTTTGAAATATCACAGACTGCACCCCCCTTTTTCAATGTAAGTTATGTCTATTTTTGCATGATTTCATTTGCGCGTGTGTTCTGAGGAACCTATCTATCGTGTAAAACAAGACCCAGGTGTATTTCAATTGGATATGATGTTGGTATGCCTTTGATTTCCCTTCACTTTTCTTCTGCTACTTACAGCACTATTTTGCTGATTTTGCATTTACTTGATCACAGAACTTGAATTAAAATATGTATTGGTTTATTAGTTTTAAAAAACCTGAAGATGTCAATGTTGTATAAAGAAAATTTCACAAACAAACTGACAATTATCCCACAGCATTGTTGATTGATAAATTCTTTGTTCTTAGGCTTCAAGAGCATTTGTGAGAGTATTTGGAAAATCCCTCATACTTTCTTATAAATGCAGAAAACAATTGTATATTTTTCATAAATTATTTAAATATTTATGTTTATTTTTGTAAAACATTTCTATAATTATTTTAAAACAAATATTTCCATAATTACACTTAGATTTCATTCAAATATGTTTTATTTTTAAAACTGCAAATTAAGGAATACATGGTAATGGTAAAAACAAAAATGATTAGTAATGAATTGAGAAATTGCATAGTATGGATTTTTTGTGATATTTTAATAATTGTAAATACAATTTTAAATTTTAGAACACAGCTTTATAATGACTTAATAATTTATTTGGTTTTAGATATGAAATTCAGCCAATAAAGATTTTGTTTTGTTTTTTATTATTAATTTTGCTATAAACATCCAATAAAAGAAGTTATTATTTCCTTTATATTTTTGATTTCTTTATTTTTTTCCTATATTTGACAAATTCAAATGAGATTTTTAAAGATGATTTTCATTCATAAACTTATATTTTTTTCACACATAATTCAAATTATTGAACTGTAATATAGTAAAAATATTTAATACTAAAATAAAATATTAAATGATAAATCAAATTACTACTAGGGAAATAATGTAAGATCCATCAATTAAAGGGTTAAGTTTTCATGTCATGATGATATTTTTCATTTAAATTTGAAAAAATCTGAAATAATATCTCAGGTAATCTATATAAAACTATTTTCATGACATAAATTGAGTACTGACCTGACACTCACAATATCTAAATAACATCAGTATATATTTCCAATAAAAAAAATTAATAAAATTTTAAATTCAAATGCAATAAAAAACTGTTTTTCCATTCCAAATTATCTTTATCAGAAGCTAAGTAACAATTAATAAAATATCAAAACATTCTATTTATTGAATTACTTCAGTTTCAAATTGTTTCAAGTTTATTTCAGGTCACATGCCTAAAATTGATTATGTTCATAGAGTATAACTGGAGATTGAGGTTAATGGAGAAATATTTGTAAAATATAATGTAGGTAATAGTGAATCATGAAATTTCTGATGTGGGAATTGTAGTTTGCTGATATAAAATTTTTTTTTCCTTAATGTAACATTCTTAAATCTGGTCTCAAATGGAGATTTTTATGCTTTTTTTAAATTATCTTTTTACGCTTTATCAATTAGCAATATACTATGGACGTAGAATGACCAATATTGCTTTTTTAAAGTCATTTACTACAAGTACACTATCTTTCACCCAAGTTGCATAATATTGAATTATTCTTTTTTAAACATATTTAGGTCATCCAATATAGCATCATAAAGATATACATATATATGTATGTTTTCATGTAGACTACAATTTTCATAAAACATATATTGTTGAATTATTAAAAAATGAGGCTACAATCTAAATATGTTAATATATGAATATATGTTGTAAGAGATGGCTTACAACTAGCCTTTACACCATATCCAATTTCTTTTACAATGTTATGAATTCAGACCAAGTGGTAGGCAAATAAAATATCTTATATACTTGCTTATACAAATGTAGTATATACATATATAAACATACAGATAAACTAATGTGTTTGAGAAATTAATTCTTTTTTTTTATCTATTGTGAGAAAGCAAACAAATTTGCTATACACATGAAGTATATATGCATATAAACTAATATGTTCATCTATTGGTAGAAATTAATTGTTTTTTAATCATTAATTAAAAATATTAATTGATATATTTATAGAACAGACATAATCAAAGATTAAAAGTTATATGAGGTCAAAATTGTTGTTAAATGATCGAATTTAGAATAATAAAAATTAAATAAAAATAATAATGATAATGTTTTATAATTTGTTTTTGTTTTTTTATTAAGTTGTAACAATAGGTTTTTAGCTGGCATGTGACAAGAGCAGCGTTTCTCTTCACTTAAAAAAGAAAAAATCTACAATTGAACCAACAGCAAATAAGTAAAGTTTTTATTTTTTTCTTTTAAAAAAAGCAAAAGAAAGAAACTTTTTAGCATCTAAAAACAGTAAAATTTTAATATTTATAGTTTCAAGATAATATAAAATCTTTATTTTGGATAGAAGAAAACTGGAAAGTTAAACTTTAATTTATAATTAGCAGGAATGAACTAATAACTTAATTTATTCTGCAAGCTAAAATTTATTATTATAGAAATAATGCAAAGGAAATCTGAAACTATTAAAAATTAACTGTTGACTTTAAAGCTATTTTTATATATATTTAAGCCACATTATAAATAACAGGTTACAAAATGGTCATTACAATGTGTCAAGGGTAAAGGACCAATGCTGTGGGACATTCCTAAGCTAGCTTCAATGTTATTATGGAATTATGAAATTATAAAATTTTCCATCAAGATGTCTGTTTTATAGAATGCTGGTGTACAGCAATCTTCCATGGATTTATATACATTCAGGAGAGATAACTTGTATGTCTTTATTTTAACCAAACAGCATGAAAGATATAAATATCAACAGGATTGGCGAACATGGATGGTATACAAGGAGATTGACATTTAAATCTATAAACTCTTAGTGGGAGATAAAATGCTTGCTTTTCTCAGGATGAATATAATTTGTTTTGATTCACGTGATTATTATTATTATTTTGCTTTTGTCATTTTTATTTGAAAGTTTATATATTGTAATTTTTTTTGTTGTATATTTAAGATTCATTTTTCAAATTCGATCACCTGCAATTTAAAAGTAGAAGCAATGAATAGATGTGTCATATGTTGATGTATTTTAAAAAGGGAACCACTTCAATTAATATGTATTATTTTTTTAATAAAAGTAAATTTACAGATTCCTCTGGAAATTCAACATTGATCCATCAAGGGAACCTCACCCCAAGTAAGGTTTTTATATATTTAATATTGAGGGCAAACTTTAGGACAACAAAACTATTTTGTTACTAATAAGTTTTAATAATATTTACTTGTAATTTTGTTTATTTCTGAATGCATAATTAACCCACTGAGTAAAACATCTTTTTTGTGTGTCTATCATTAATTTTTTTTACTGTGACTTACACATACATATAAATGGGAGTGGGACTATATATATATTTAATAAAAAAAATAGTTATAAATGTATTTACCCTAGCCAAAAATATCATTCTAATAATTACATTAATGGGATAGTTTTAGAATTAGTGAACTCTCATTTTGCTTTTCTTTTTTTTGTTTTATGTATATATTTAATGAATTATATAGTATAATTTTGTATATAATATACTTCAAATTATTTTGTTCTGTTGTGTGAAGCCATCAAGATGATAGAAAAACCATTCTTGATAACCGAATATTTATTTTATTATTTTTTGTTTGTAAATATGTATTTTATATGTTGTTAATAAATTAAGTTGTTTAAATCAATCTGATCTCTGTTTGATCTTCATCATCATCACTGTGCATTGATTCCACTAGATGTTTGATCATTACCATCATCACTGTGCATTGATTCTACTAGATGTTTGATCATCACCATCATTATTGTGCATTTACACCACTAGATGTTTGGTGATCATAATCATCATGTATTGCTCTTTTAAATAATTGATCATCATCAGTTTTTTCTATATCTATGTTTATATATAGGCATATTTGGTTAATAATTGAGTAAGTCCATCCCTGAAGAGAGCTGGCTGCAAGAACTCCCTGAGTTTGAATTCTGTGGTGTAATAGGTTCTAAAAAGGGAGATGTAATGTATATGCATTGGTCCAAGTTACATTGAAATATTGTTAGTAAATTAGAAGTTAGTATATTGAAAGTAGATGTGATTTGGAACTAGGCATTTCATTGTGACATCTTTAGCATCCTATTCGAAGGCCTAGGTCTGACAGTAGTGAGATGTGCTCCCTTTGTTATATGCCATTCCTGATTCAGTAACATCTGATGCACCCAAATGTGCCATCGAATCATAAATTTTGGATATGACTTATTGTGAGTTGGTTGATACATTGTATTCAAGTCATCCAACTACTGAGTCGTATTCACATTGTCATATGGTGTACCCAGTGGTTTTGTTATATCTGGCACCATCAATTTTGGGACAGTGGGTTCCATTATAATATAATATTTTTGCATACATATGTGTATATGCTTGGTGAAGTGTGATATATTATTTTTCTAGTTTATTATCTGGCTGAATGAAAAATAAAATCCCATTTTGTTAAGCATACATAGATATGTATGCAAAAATATTACATATATCATGAAATAAAAATTAAAATTATGTATATATTGTGCATGCATTCAATCTATTACCTACATTAAGCTGACACTTTAGTGAACTTGTGTAATCTGCCATAAATGAGTATTTTTCTTATTATCACATATAGAGAGAATTCAAATAGTGTAATACTTAGAAATGAATAAATATTAGTTTGGGTTAAAATATAAAAAGTGAAATAAAATAAGTTTAATACGCATTTTTTTTTCTAGATTTGTCAATTTTAATAGTAATAAATTTATAAAAAGTTGATGTAAATAATATGAATACCTTGAAAAAAAAGTGTTCTTACTTTTGTAAGAGGATTATCTTGTTTATTACATGTGTAAATTGATTAAAGATAATTAATTTGTATTTTTTAAAAAAAAGAGAGAGAGAATTGAATGAGTATAATCAAATTGTTTATTCTTAAAAACAAAACACGCATGCAGTAAAATGAGCTGCTTATTAAAAAACAAGGGATTATTATTAAATCTTAGTTATTTCATGAGTTGAGAAAATATTTAAGGCTTAATCCTAACAGCAACAGTAATTGACGATTTGGAAAAAAGCAGTTGCCTTAACAATTCCGCATAAGTTGTTTTATCAGTTCATTTTTAAGCCAAGCTTTATACTGCAATTGTATCACCAACCTCTGTGAAGTGAATGAAATCTGTGATATTTTAGCACAGTGATGATAAACCTGTGACACGTGCCAGAGATGGCTCTTTCGAATTTTTTAGGGGCACGTGAACTAATTACATATAATTTTTTATGTTTTAAATTAAATATTTCTTTTTCTTATTAATAAAAATTTACTGTAGACTAAAGGTAAAATAAATGAATATTATATTAGAATTCAATTTACAATTGAACTTTGATTAGAAGCAATAAATTATATTTTAAGTCAAATAAAGTAGTACCTGTATACTGTGGTATCATATTCTATAAACCTGTCAAATGATTCCAATAAAACTAGAAAGTAAACTCAGTAAAATATTTTATAACTCTTTGAAGTAAATTTTTTCAAATCTAAAGTAAAAATAATAAAATGATTTTCTGTCCTAATCTTTTTTCATCTAAATGTGTTGACACCATTCTTTTTTTTTTTAATGTAATCAAAATCACTAATAGCATAATCGACATTTTTTTTCTTTTTCCTTGAAGTTTTGCTGTAAAAGTGAAATGTAAAAATAATATATTTTAACATATAATAAATCTTTGATTTATAAAAGTATTAAAGCTCATTTAAATTTACTTTTAAATAAATTTATTATCATTATATTAATATGACTAGTGAAAAAAAAAAAACTGTCAAGCAGTAGAGAATTTCAAAATTGTTGGACTGCTGAGTATGCAATGAATAACAAAGGCATCAAGGCAGTATGTGTTTTATGATTCAGAACAGTTGTATTGAAAACATCATCAGTAAAATAGCATTATGAGACCAATCATAAATCGTTCTGTGAAAAAAGTAAAGATGAACAAAAAGAATATATTGCCCAAGCATTTAAAAATATAAATATTCAACCAACATCTATAATGGAATTTATCAAAAATCATTCAAATATAACTGCTGTTAGTTTTTTTTATTTCAAATGTAATTGTCAAACATGGGAAACATTTTAATGATGGAGAATATATGAAAGAAGCTTGGATGAAATGTGCACACTAGTTTTTTTTTGAAGTTTTGAAAACAAAGAAAAAAATATTCTGAGCATAAAGATTTGCCATTGGCTAAAAATACAATTAAAGAAAGAATCCTGCAAATGGCTAACAATATAACTTACCAACAAAAAAGAGATATAAAATCTTCTAATTTTATTTCCCTCTGCCTTGATGAAAATACAGACATAAATGGTTCAGCTCATTTGTCTATTTTTGTTCACTATTGTGTTGGGAATAACATCAAAGAAGAATTGATCAGTTTAACTTCATTAATAATAACAGTAAATGAATAAATCTCACAGAGGCAAAACTCTTCATACAGAAGCACCACTCAGTGTAAGCCAGAGTAATCAATGGATGTAGGAAGGTTTGTGCATAAAATCCTTATCTAATGCCTACTCATCCAATATCCCCAGACTAGTTTGTAGCTTGTGGCTTTCATCAGCGAGGAGCCTTGAAGCCACAAGCTACAAATTAGTCTGTATTGGATGAGTAGGCACTAGATAGGGATTTTATGTACAAGCCTTCCTGCATACATTGATTAATCAGGCTTGCCCTAAGTGGTGCTAATGTATGGAGAGTTTTGCCTCTGTGAAAAACAGCTTGTGTAAGCATAAAGAATGGTGATCATATGATGTTTGATGGTTTAAAAGGGATAGATATCTGCGACAAAGTTTCAAATATACTCACTGAGAAAGAAATAGATGGTGCCAAAATTATACCAGTAACTACAGATGGTACTTATGATTGGAAAAGAAAATGGTTTTCTCAGTTTATTTACCAACAGTATTGGACATTCAATTTTGGATTTTCATTGCATTATATATTAGCAGGTTTTATGTATGAAGGCTAGCTTTAAGCCACTGGATGATGTTATGACTGTTACACACTGAGTAAGGTACAACAATGTCTGGTGGTTAAATTGAGGAAAGATTCTTCAAAGATTTGGTGAATGTTTAGATGAAATTAGACTGTTTTTATATAATGAGAAAATCATTGAAAAATATAATGAATTAATGGATGTTGAATAGCTTTCAAAATTAATGTTTTTTACTGATATGTGTTCACATCTAAATGAATTAAATGTGAAACTGCAAGGTTATAATAAGACAATTGTTGTTAAATTGATTTGATCAAAGCATATAAAGTTAAATTACAAATATTCAACTGTGGTGTTATCTCTTACATCTTTGAATATTTTCCAAATCTAAAAAAAGTTGATGATTTACAATTGCATGAGAAGTCAGATCAAGTAAAATCGAAGCAAGACTTTTATCCTGTTATTCAATCGATAATTGGTGAATTTTCTTTAAGATTTACACAATTCAAACAATTTTCAAAAACATTAAAATTTATTTTATATCCAGACATAAAATCAATGGATAGTCTCAAGTTAGAAATTTTTGAGTGTTTTAATTTGGAAGATATGGAAATGCAATTAGTTCATTTTCAATCCAGTTCTTGTATGGAAACAGAAATTTGTTGATTTGAGGAATGAATTAGAACAATGGGAAAATGAGCGATTTTTGGACATATGTAAAAAGAATCCTGAAGAGGAACTATTGACTGCCTGTAATGCTATTCCTGAACATTTAATTAAAAAAATTAGTGACTGCTATGTAATCAATTTTCTCTTCTACATATGCATGTGAATCATTGTTTTCAGAAACGAATTTAATTAAAGACAGTTCAAGAAATAGAATGATAGATGAATCAAGTCTAACATGTACATTATTAAAAATGACAAAATATGAACCAGATATAAAATATTTTGCATCTAATGTTCAATAGCAAAATCCTCATTAAATAATATTTATTTATGTTGATTTTATATGTTTATTTCCAAAATTTTGTTTTAATTACTATTCATTTTTTACTATTACATTTTATTCAACTTGTGCTCTTCTAAATAAATATCATTCACTTGTATTTAGCTTATTTAGAAATTTTGTTTAATTATTATTGTTAATATTATTTTGTTTTATAAACTTTTAAAAAACTGCAATAATTATAAAAAATAGAGTCATATATCACATGACCCCACTTCTTTTTTAAGCTTGTAAAATATAAACAAAGAGCTTTGCTAATTGCTCAACAAACTTTGTGATAAATGCTTAGCAAGATAAAACATTTTAAATATCTCTATCAGAAACCACACCCAAACCCTATATCAATGGTTTCATGCTTTGGCACTTCTCAGTGAGGCACTAGGGTAGAGACGCTAGGGTAGTTTTAAACATTAAACCTAAAAATACCAACCCAACACCAGCCACACCCAAACTCCAGACCAATGGTTTTGTGCTTTAGTCTGGAGTTTGGATGTCATTTCTGAAAGAGATATTTTAAATGCTTTCTCTTGCTAAGCATTTATCACATACCTTGTTGAGCAATCAGCAAAGCTCTTTGTTTATATTTTACAAGCTTAAAAAAGAAGTGGGATCATGTGATATATGATTCTATTTTTTAATGACTATTTATAGTCTTTGCTTTAAGTATTAAGTGATGTTATATTGCTAAGACTATTAATATATAGTTTGGTTGAAGATCTCTCAGCCCCATATAGCTATTTGAGTTAGATAGCTGGGTTTGAAGACATTTAAGTGTCTGAAAATTTCAGATTTTCTACTCAATGGTTGACTTTTAGATAAATGCTGACTTTGGGTAGGTATTTTTAGATATAGTCTCTGAAACTATCCTAGTGCCTCACTGAGGAGTGCCAAAGCATGAAACCATTGATCTGGGATTTGGATGTGGTTTTTGATGGAGGTAACATTTTAAAAGCTTTCGCTTGCTAAGCATTTATCACAAAGCTTGTTGAGCAATTAGCAAAGCTCTTTGTTTGCAATAATTATGTTGTTTATATTTTGATTTAATAACTGTATGGCATGCCAATCATTCAACAAATGTTTGTGGGAAATTTTTGACATGCACATGTAAAAAGGTTTGCCACCACTATTTTAGTAGAATAAAAAGCAATTTTCTATCATAAGATTATGGATAAAATTCACTGCCCTTTTGGAAATTTAAAATAAAATATTAGATTTAAATCAATGCAGCAGTGTTATTCATGTGAAATGCAAGATTGCTTGGAAATTTATCTGAATGGAAGCCTTTTTGGTACCTGTCTTATGAAAGCCAGCTTAAATCTACCTTATTACACAGTCTTAAATGTGAATTTTTTTTCATTTATAGATGTATTTTGTTAACAACCAATACTTATTTTTAAATTATACCTAGATCTGAGGATTATGTAAAGTAAAAACTAAAATTTGAAGAGAAATGAAATAAAACATTTTGAAAAAAATCAATCACATCTGCTCAAAAAAGGGAAAACTAGATCACTTTATTCAAACAAAGATCAAATTGGATACTCTGAAGTATCCTAAAAATGATCTCCTATGTGTGTACATGTGAAAAATCAATTAACTGTTCAAGCTTGTATTAAAACAGTACATTCGTTTATATATATATATATATGAACTCAAAAATTAAGATCAGAGCTATTCAGATGAGAATTTTATTTTACCTAATTCTATTCAATTTTTTTTTTTAGATTTATAAAGAATTTTTATTTTCCTGATATTTTATACTTATCTATAATTTTAGGGTAAAAAAAGATTGTAAATATTTTTAGTGTATATATTTTCATATTAAACATTTTTACATTTTATTTATTTGTAGTGGAACATTTATAATCTGCATATCAAAGTTGAGTATTTTGATGAAGTTATTATTATAATAACTAAATTCTTAAATGATATATTGTAACAGTCAGAAAACGTGTGATTCGTAAACATAGTGCAGAATTCGACCACCATACAGAACAGCAGCACCATCGAGTAGCGAAGCCACCCGTGGTACTGAGTTCGAACATAGTTTATCGGTTCCACAATACAATCCACGAAACAACGCATCTGATGCGACATTAGTAAATATTTCCTTAGGCACGGTGGTCAGGGATATGCAAGAGACTCATGATTTTATTCTCAAGTTAGCCAATAATCAAACTAATATTAATTAAACATTCATATTTACATAATCGAGGAAATATTATATAGAATGGGTATCGAATAAATGAAACATAACTGCAGACGTATAGTTTAAAATTATTTATTAATACATTTTAATAAAATCATTTACTAATAATATGTTAGAGATTCAAAGCTTCAGTAGCGGAATTTGCGACATGATTATATTTTAAAGAATACATTTATTTATTTAGACATTATTTTATATTGAGGATTTCAGTAGCGGTATTTCCGATACTGAAATGTTTACAAAAGGAATTCACTTATTTGAAGGCATAATCTAGCTATCTAAAATTCTCGAGTAAGTATTTCTAATGCATGCCTGGAGGGATTTATACCTTTGCAATGCAAGAGTCTAAAGTATGGGTTATAAGAGTAATGGCAGACATATATTGATTTAAATAAAATATTTATTTATAACTAAGGGCAAACATTTATTTGAGAGTGAATTACAAAGATAATGCAGAGGTGGAGTGATATATAGAATAATAGAATTGAGTAAAGGAACACGTGGTACGCTTTAGAAAGGCGATATGGAATGGCAGTATATTGAAACTACAATGCCGCGAATGGGTTTATAAGAATGCCAGGCTGGTCTCTGCCTCGGCCCGATGAAGTAAGGTGTCACATAAGCATAACCATGGACAAGTGGTCCGTGTCGCAGTTGTGCCGGCTGGCTGCATGATGTTGTCAAGTCCTAGGGGAGCACCCATTATGCCCGCTTGTGTAAGACGACTGGGGTTAATTTCAACCCTGAAGAATCTGGAAATTTCATGGCAGAATGGGTCATCGCATCTCTAAAACATAACACATGTATACTGTATAAACGATTATGATGATATTTAAGTAGATTTCTGACTCGGCCCTACATTATCAACATTTACTAAAGAACGTTGGCGACTCTCAAAGAAATGTAATTTTCTGGAATTATTCATGATGATTTAATATATACAAAACCTATATAAATTGGGAATTATTATAACTAATACATCAGCCATTTGCGAAGTAGTAGACCCTGCATTACAATAAGTGATGCACTGAATGCGTGTCGATTTATATGAAAGTTAAGTTAGTTATGGTTTATAAGAATGGCGGGCTGGTCTCTGCCTCGGCCTGACAAAGTACATATTAATGAAAATGTGACACGCATTCACTGTTTCAAACGATAATAGATTTAAACTTTGAAAATAGAGACAATTATGAGCATGCAATAATTAAATAATAAATATAGATAAAATGTAGATTTTAAAATTATGCACCCAAGATAGAATGAGGTAAGCTAGATTAGTAGAGAAATTTACACATTAAGTTAATTATTCAGTTTTAGTTATACATATGGTAGTTTTACATTTTATAATTTAGATAAGTAATATGAAGAAGAGCTATAGCATATTATTAGAGTACTCTAGAGTTTGAACACAGACAGGTACCTGTTTTATAAGAAGTTTTCCGAGTCTATTGGTTAAGTCGCAAATAGTTCATGAGTGGCAATTCTTTCTTGTATTTAGATGTTTCATTTTACTTTCACAGCAGCAGCAGCTTTCTCATTTATTTCAGGCAGCAGATCTTCATGGTTAATTTATGACAGGCAATGGAAAGTTCGGCATCCGATAGGCCATCTCCCGATGGAGAATAATCTAGGTGCTTTACTCGGTCATACCTTGGCAGGAACAAATTATTTTGATATTTTTGGAGACTCTCAGTGATTGAGAGCAAAGCTAAAGTTTAAGTGAATGTCTCCAGCAAGTCTAAGATGGCCTCTTTTTTTTATCTTGATCTCTCACATTTTTGTTAAGATATTTTAGGTTCTACTTAATCTGCCCTGAGGATAATCAATGCATTTTGTTGGTTTTTAATTAAAGAAAGCTGCCGTTCTATTGTTTACATTTTACATTTACTAATTATACTTTGGAGAATTTTTCTTTAATTAATCTATTATCTATCACTGACAGATGCTTTTCAATTTCAAAGACAAAAAGGGAACATAAGATTATTTTAACTTTTAATTAAATATTACATCAGATTTTTTTAGAATTATTATTAAATGAAATTTAAACAAAGCAATAAATACAAACTTTATAATCCAAAATAAATGATTAAAATTATACAAAATCATATAACTAAAAGAAATCTAAATTATATTATTTTATCCCTACTTATTGCATTTAATTTGAGATCAAAATGTGTGCATGTTTATGCTGAATTCTACATATATTTATACATTTTAATATTACTACACACACAATTCAAAAAAAGGTGAAACTTAAGATTCGAATACGAATCTTACTGTTTCAATATCCTGTAGTAAAATGCTTATTTATGTCATATCCAAACATTTTTTACATTTTCTATTTTATCATATTAAAATATTTTGCTTTGTTAAAATTTAGAGTTCTTTAATATCTTTCTTATCTTTTTTAAGCCTCATTAGTAGTGTTATACTATATTAAACTTTATTATTTGACATTTGCAATAATTAAGCATCAATTTATTGATTACACATGTACTTAATTACTACATGTGAAGCTGTTTCACTATGGTACATAACAAATGTATAATAAAGTTCATTGCATTATGTGATGGTTACTATGCTAAACATTTAAGGTTATTTATGGTGCTCATAATAAATCCAGACTATCATCATCATATTAGCCTTAGACTGATCTGTAGATAGATAGTATAAGAAATTAGGGTATAATTATTTTTATTTTAATTGAAAATCATTACTGTTTTTAATTTAAATACCCTATGCTATTCCCATTTTCCATACTATTACAATATATATACATTATTTGTACATGATATATAAAAACAAATAAATTTCTCTCCTATATCAAAAAAATATTTTCATTAATTTAATTAGAAAATGAACAACCACAAAAATATAGCACTTTCTAATATAAATCACCATTTTTTAAATAGACATTAAAAAAAGGAAAAACTTTGTGATCAGTTTTCAGTCTGAACTTTAAATTAAAAACTAAATAAAACAAATTATTAAGCTATAAAAAAATTGCCAACTATCTGCATAGTCCTGAAATAATAAAATTATAAATCTAAGCTAAAAATTTATTTTCAGTACCAAATAACAAAATGCAATGCCAACTTGTGACATTAAATAGCTATTTCTTTAATTAATTTCAAAAAAAAAATTGCATGGACATTTTTTTAATCTATAATAATGTTTATATATATTCAACCAATTCTTAAAATGTACACATTTCCCAAATGTCTGTTTAATTCAGAAACAAATAAATTATAATTCTAAATTAAAGTTTATTTTTGATAATAATGGCCGTTTCCGATGTCTGATTACTAAATTATTACATCACTCAATATTAAAAACAAAAGTACATGATTGAGTTAAGATTTGTAATTCAGGTTTCTAAAAAAGTTAAGCTTATTCTTAAGCTGTATTTAAAATCAACAATTTTTTTTAAGTTCTAAAAGTAAAAAAAATTTGTGATAATTCTACTTTTTAACTATGATTTTAATACAAATAAAACAGAAAAATTGTATACAATAGCAGCTTTTACATCAGATTCCTAATTTATTAAAATAAGCCATGATTAAAAAACAAAACAAAATATATGATTTACCCATGATACATTTTCATAAAGAAATTAAAGTTATCCATAACCTAAATGAAAATCTTAATTTTCTAAAAAGCAGAAAAATTTCAGATTTCTACATTAAAAATTAGTTTTCCAAAAAAAAAAACCTCCCAATGTCATATTTCTAGCACACATTTTTATGATGAATGTTAATATATTTATAAATGCATAAGCATATGTTTATTCATGATATCAGCAAAATTAAATATTCATAATTGTATACCAAAATTGTATGCTTTTAAAAAATGGTGATAATTTTTATCTTTACATAAGATTACACAATTATATTTTTAAAATATATTTCTTCTTTATATAAGAGTTAAATTACTGAAAACCATACCTTTTTAGTCATGATTTACTCTCAATTCTGTATAAAATATAAAATTAAAATATTCAAAATTTTAAATTAAGCATTTATATTCGAAATATAAACAAAAAAAAAAAAATTTTTTTTTCATGAAATCTCATTTTTGCAACACAACAATTTTGAAAAAAAGTACTAAGAAATTTACATTTTTATTAAGAATAAATGCAAAATTTAAATAGATGTAATGTAGGTATGGATATAATTTTTTTTTCAGTTATTATTATTATTATTATTATTTAAGGCACACAGGTATTAAACAATACAAATAACAATTTAATCATTTGTTCTTTTTTTTTGCCATTAGTTTTATTATAGTATTCAAATTTATGCCATTTAATAATGCAAATTTTTTTTTACAATTAAATAAACATATGTAAACAATTTATTTCTTTTATTTTTTTTTTAATTATTTTTTAAGAATATTGACTGATAATTTACATATAATTTATGCCTAATACATTAAGTTTCATTGTTAAATATTTTCCATTTTATTGATATAATTACAGGTCTGTATTAGAGTGACTTTGTGCTTTTCTGAAAGTTTCTTGAATCTGGATTCAAATTTGAACTCAATATTTTGCATTAAAAGCAGATTACTTGTATAAAGAAATTACTCCTATTTTTTATCTATCCACAAATATATTTTTTGCTCAAGTTCATGGACAATATTCAAGTTCAAAAGTATAAGTATCTACTTTAATTTGTATTTTAATTTCATTTTTGTAATGTATAGCTAAATCTATGTGGATGAAAAATTATTATTATAAAATTTCAATGTGAAATAATTAGAATTTCATTTCACACCTTTTCTATCAATACCTTCAAGTTTATGGAAATTTAAAAATAAATTGTTATTATTGTTAGTAAATCAATATCAATTCATGTAGATCATATGAATAAAATTTATCTTACTAGTCAAAATTTTAACATGGTTTATTGAAAATAGTTTTGAGTATTCGTTTAAACAGTTTAAAATGTTTTACTGATGTCACAATCGTGGGTAACTGTTATCAACACCAACTCAAATTGTTATAACTTAATACAAATAGTAGTAATATGACTATTAAAAAATGTTGATAAGACAAGAAAAAGCAGAGTACGATAACAAAAATAATAAAAATATAGACTTTTTACATCTGAGGAATCAAGGTGAAATGTAGCATATATATATTTTTTCTTCATATGTCATAGCATCGGCCGGGACGCGAACCCACAGCCGTCTGCAACCAACTACTTGCAAAGCGGCTGCAATGACCGCTCGGCTAACAGCGCTTGACATGTAGCATATATTTCTGTAGGAAAACAACGATCAATAATTCAAAAACATTACATTTACCTAGTATCGTGAATTTTTTAAGCTAGATAAAAGCTATAAAAACTAAAGACAAAAATGTAAAAAAAAAAAAGTATATAGCTTTTGTTATTAGACTGAATCCGAATGTTCTCATTATGAATGGAATTTGGATTAGTCCATTATTTAAAAAGGAACTTTGATAGCAAGAGTTTTTCTTCTTCTAATATATTAATACCGTGTCATGTCAATCATTGTCATTCCATTTTAAACTTTTATTTATCAGGTGAAAACGAATTGCATTTCTTTTTATAAACATACTTATTAAATATTAGAAAGAAATGTATAAATTATTTCTTATTTTTATTTAATGTATAAAGTTTTAATAAAATTTAAATATGTATTTTTGATAACTAAAAATAAAAATTAAATTTAATTAAAATATTCATTTACGAAAGAAAAGAGTTAAATACATCTTATCATAACCGTATTTAGTGATCACGAATCATAGACAAACTTGAATATTAAAAAAAAGAAGAAAGATGTGCAATTAAGAAGAATATATTGATATTCATCATCATCATCAACCATTATCAATCCACTGCAGGATGACAGTCTCTCCAAGTTGAATCCATCTTTTCCGATCTTTAGCTTCTCTTCTTCACATCACCCCATGCACACATTCTTATTTCAATAATCCATCTCAGATGTAGTCTCTTTCTGGGTCTTTTACAATCTCTTGGAATCCAGCTTAAAATTTCAATTGTCCATCTATTATCATCTCTTCTAACAATATGTGCAGCCCAACTTCACTTCAGTCTTTTAATGTTTTCAATGAGGTTAGTAACAACTGTTTGTTCTCTTATCCATATATTGCATTTTCAATCTCTTCTTGTTACTCCCAACATGCATCTCTCTATACTTCTTTGAGTGGTCTGAAGTCTCTGTATTGCTTTTCTATTAAGTGTCCAAGTCTCAGATCCATAAGTAAGTGAAGCTATATAAAAATAGTTGACTATTATTTTATATAAAAAAATGCTAAGAGAAATTAAAGATCTTTGAAAGACTATATTTTATAGATGAGAATTAAATGTCTAGAATTATTTTTTATTGTTAACTGGAATAGATATTGTACCGGTCAGAATTGCATGTTCATCTAACAAGAATTAGGATCTAAGCAAAAGTACCTAGAGTTCAATCATATATGAGATACACAGGTCAGGGATACTCATGAACTCCGCCCTATTGCCCACCTCCCAAATCTATCACATTACAAACAACATTTCTGACGATAGCAACCTACTTTCCAATTATCTCCAGCCCAGAAGGTTCAGCAGAGACACAAGAGATTTAAGCTTAACTAAATGATGACACAAAGTAATAAGAGATGTGTACGCATGAACCAATAAAATCTCCAAAAGATAGGTTATTAAATATAAATTTATTTAACATGAAATTAATATTAGAAATCGATTTATATGTGAACAGCTAGATATAGAGATTTACACTGATTTAGAACCTTAATTATACAAAGAATACCTGATCTAGGTTTCACTTACGGTCACCTATGCATTCCATACTAACCTTAATAGCATAACAGGGTTTGATGGATATGCATTACTAAACATACGTGGTAAGAAATTTATTATATGAACCGATGCAGCTTAATATGCTAATATAATTTAATGGGTTTCTATTATTCATGCTATGACCTTCTTCAATCATTACATTTTAAACAATAAATGATCTAGCGAGCTTCGATTACATCTGGATTTTATTAAGAGTTACATTAACTATAAATCAGTTATTTTTGGACATTACGAGATGATTCATCATTCATTATTTACGAAGAGAATGAGGAAAAACATAATTATTTTAACATGGTCATATGACTTGGCATTTATAGTTTTATTAATAGTCAATGATTAACGTGTTTACTAGCGGTTAACGAAGGGTGGATAGCACTAATAAGTGATAATGTATATAAAAGGGCAAATTTAATCTATTCTATAACGAGAACTTTGGGAAGGCTTAGGAGAATCACATCATTATGGCTTACAGACATTTAAAATATATAAGGGAGTATGAACGATAACGTGCGGACCGAATGATAACGCTTGAGAGGACGAGAAGCTTCATCAACTTGACAACGAAGAATATAGGCTTATCCGCACTTGTGACGGATAGCATCCGAAGTGGTTGGCAAGATACCATGGTTCCGATTTGTCGAAGGTTAACCATAGCAGCACTTACCGAACCAACACAATCTGTGGGAGTCGGGACCTCCACACTCCGCCTAGAATTGTGCTATATGGATTCCAAGAATGAGAGAGAGTATGATAAAGAAACTTTTGATTTGTGAATGTTATCATCGGGACACGTGGTGAAGGCTTTCAGGTTTGTCTTAACCCTGATTTATATGGCCTTAAATGGTAATCAAGCCTAGCATAATGAAATAATTATATCCAAGCGATCCCAAAAAGGGGGCATACAATTTACTTAAAGAACTTATTTGGTATATTAATAATAGAATATATAAAACAAAATTAAGAATCCCTTCGTTAAACGCATGTTAATCTGCCCGGGAAATAAGTTACTTAAATCATCGTTAAATGGCGGGTTACTTATCAAATGAATCATTATTTAGAAATACATATCTGAATTAAATTTATTTATTACTCAATTTCTATAATACTAATCAATAGCATGAAATAATAGTACATAATATATTTAAATCTTGTCAAATGGCATAATATTAATTAATAAAACACAATTTAGGAGTACTTCTCAATCGGCGAATTTTATAGCATGGTAAGAAGACTTACGTTTACGGTTAAATATTCCTTAATTGCGGAATAGCAAAAATACAATAGGATTGATTCGCCAGATTGAGTTATTAGCATATTAAATTTGGTATGATTTGCACAATATTAAATAACGAAAAACTGCCGCATTTAAAATAAAAATACAATAAGAGTGAAAAGCTAGTGTTCAAGTTTAGAGAGTAAAATACAATTTAAATATAAAAGCAATAAGAAATCAAAAAGAGGTCATTATTTAAGCATTTAATCGGTGTAGCATTACCAATGGCAAAACAAGCAATTACATTTTCACATTACAAAGAGTACAAAACTAGAAATGTTTAATAAGACATACATGAGGTGGTTGGAATTAATCTTATCGAAGGTTGAAATTTACGTTTTATAGTTAAAAGGATTATTAAGACAAAAGCATTAGAGTTCAGTTTTGCGGCAGGGGATTACCTTTCTTTCCGATGACTTTACAGCCGTGAGCACATGTGTTGGTTCCATGTTTGATGAAATCTAGTTAATTTAGCAGTGTTTTGGCAAAATTATCATTTCAGTCCGTTCTTTATGTAGCATACAATTCATTCTGGCAGTATTTTGGATACGATGGCCTACAAGTATTTTGGCATTGGATGGATCTTGGAAGGACCGGGGAAGCAAATCTAAATACTACTCACTCATCATTTTGCAGTTCTGAGTGACGTAACTTCCCCCAGCAACAGGGTTAGAAATTAATATGTAGAGCTCCTTTAGTTTGGAAATGTGGTGGTATTTATACTCGTTCATTACTGCCTTTGGGTAATCCCCGGATGTGTTAACGGTTACAATGATACAGCAAATTTTGAAATACAAACGAGATTAAGTTCGAGAGAGTTGGTCTTAATCTATTTTATGATGAAAATAGACCTGCAGAATAAATGTTAAGTAACGTGAAATTTAAATAAATCTGTATCAGAATGAAAACAGATTCCTTCGGAATTTAAAATACGGTAAGTCTTTTATTTAATACACTCGCATTACACTCTCGAACTTTCTCTCTATTAGAATATATATGAATAAAAATATACATAGTATAACGCTTTTAATTATTAAGTTTTATCTGTTACACACACATACGCCTGATTGTTTACCGTAATAGAAATATATAATTTATATGCATATTAACTTTAGACAAGTAGAAGTTTACAGAGACATAAAAAATCACACGCATTGGTATACCTTCACTCCCTAGTGGTTTATAATTAAATGATTAGGTTTGAACCCATGTTTGCAGGTCTCAAACATCACCAGATAGTGAAGCCAAATGTGTGCAACAGATTTGAGTGCTTCAATATCAAGCAGTTAAATTAAAATATGGATATGGAGATATGCAAGAAGATTAGTTGGAAACTCTCTTTAATATTTTTATACAACAACTAGGGTTTGTATGGTTCAATGGGGCAGCAAAATGGCAGACTCTAAAGCTTAAATTTAGTCCAAGAATTGTATCCATAGCTGTTAGTTTTGGCACTTGAACCTGTTATAAATTCAGTCATTCAGTTATTTGTAACCTGTATAATTTTCTGGAGTAACAGAATGGCAAGCCTAAGTTCAAAATCAATAGATCACAGCTGAGCTGTTATAAATGATTGAACTTCTTGTGAATTCCGGAGCAATAAACCATTTGATTATTTTTGCAGTTAGTATGATCTTATCCATAAGATTGTAAGAAAAGAGTTAAATACATAAATTAATAAAGAAAAAAAGAAAATATATTATGGTTTTAAATATTATGTGAGAAATAATAATAATGCAGCTGGAAATATATGTGATAATAAGAGGAAATTGCACAATGTGAAGTAACTCTTATATAAAATAATATATATTGAGCTGTTGGCTATAAAGAAAATATATACCTACACACACATATATATTCTAAAAATAAATATGTACACCATGCATACTAAGAAAAGCTTGATTAATACTTTAACAAGATAGAATGCTGAGCTTGCTTTTGACTAACTAGTAATCATATTCAAAGCTATTGTTATCCCAAAAAAAGTTTAAATTTATAGAAGAATCACAAATTTTCTTGGATAACTATAGCTATGCATATGGCTACTTGTTAGTTGAAAGCAGGCTCAGCATTCTATGTTGTTAAAGTATTAAACAAGCTTTTCTTAATATAAATGTTGTACATATTTATTTTTTGAATTACATTTTCTGAGAAAAGTTTAAAAGGATTGGAATTACACACACACACACACACATATATATATAACAATGTTCCAAGAACTCAATGTTTTCTCTTAGTAATCCCATAGCATCTTCAGCAAATTCAAAATGATTTATACAACCAATCACTTGTAGATATAGAACTTTCTACTAAAACAATTCTCCTTCCTAATATCTTATCTAATAAGAAATATTGTGACCAAGATGATATCATAACTGATGCAGAAATGGATGAAGCCACAGGTAGAAGCCATACTATATTACTCTCATCTATTAATGAGGAGTGTAGGTTTATAATTGTCAAAATCAGAAGAAACATGCATCAAAGAAGAATAAAAAAACTCAAGACTACTATCAGCAAGAAAAGCATAGACTTAGTTCAAATTTACTCTGCATTTCTAATATTGAACAGCAGAAAATTTTAGCAAGAATAATACACACAAATAAGCTTTTAGATGTAAGAAAATGCCTACAGACAATTCTTTGAAATTAGAAGTGGAAAGCGATTTCCTCATCATGGGTGAATCTATAAAAGAAATAATCAAATCCAAAATTCAATAGATACTTCCCAAAAACTTTTACAATTTCCTACAGTCTAATAAAACTGCAAAGAAGTCAGACGCATATCATCAAACCCTGTTCTTTCAATATCAACAATCTAGGAAATACAAATGTACCTTCTAAAGACAAAGTACAAACAACTCATGTAAGTCTAAAAATTTTATAGGTGATATTTCTTAAGAGTTAAAAAAATGTAATAATCAATGTGTTGTTACATAATTCGATATTCAAATTTCTCACACTATATCTCTTACTCCTTTACCATAACTAATAAATACTACTTTTCTGACTAATTTTACTTCTTTCACTTTTTCTCCCTACACTACTTAATGCATATTAAAATTGTAGTAACTAATGTAAAAGGAAT
The DNA here is from genome assembly GCA_028023455.1 of Epiperipatus broadwayi. Lineage (NCBI taxonomy): Eukaryota > Metazoa > Onychophora > Udeonychophora > Euonychophora > Peripatidae > Epiperipatus > Epiperipatus broadwayi. Next base: position 381,686 of record JAQFVV010000292.1, on the reverse strand, counting down.
CAATTCTTCTCTGAGATTATTTGCAATTAAGAATTGAATCACACAGTTTACATCACATATTTACATTGACTAAACACCAAATAAACACTTTAAAATACCCTGGTAAATTAGGTTTGTTTAAGTTATCTCAGTCAAATAACTTGGTAGCTGGGGTAGAGGTTTTAATTCATTGCGGGTCCCCATTTCTATCTTTCAAAATTCTTTATCTTGGTAATAGACGAGTATAATTATTTTTATGCATACTGCCTTTATCATTAATGTAATTATATTATATCTATACAACAAAATAGAATTAATAATATAATTGATTAATCAAATAAATTTTAATCTTAGTATCAACTCTCATCCAATAATTCTAATGTGAAACTTTAACATGTCTTATGCAGACATTGTTTTTAGATTTCTGCATTGTATTAAAAGATATCTTATGAGTGCAGAAGAATTTTTCTTCTCAAATGCTATTTTCTTCTATATCCAAAAACATTTCGCTCCAATTGATCTCTTTTACTCACCTGACCTCCATTTTATCATTCAGCCATCTCTAACCCTTGTAAGTTTTTCTTACCATTTTGCTTTTTATGTGGAACTCAAACTCAATCTTAAACACCTGTTCTTTCTTTTTGCAATGCAGTGAGAGTACTACTAAAGTCAACTAGCCTGATTTGAGTCACATATATATTTTCAAAAAATCAACATCATAACATTCAATCCAATGAATGTTTAAATCTCCTTTGTCAACACTATTAATTCCATTAACAATTTTTTATATGCACAAAAATAAATCTCCAGTTTCAATGTGAAGAACACTATATATAATTCGCAAAAAAATACAAGTCATATCATGTGACCCTGATGCAATTATCCTCCATATTACATCTGAAACAAGAATATAAAAATATCCTAAAAATATCTGACTCCCATTCCATTAAAAAAGGCAAAAATATTCTTAGCATAGTCTCACAATTGATCCCAAGAATATATATATATATATGATGGGCCCTTAGCTATAGTACCAACAAGTTTACTTTTTCTTAAATTATTAAAAATTCATAACTGATTATTGAAAAAAATACCAACAAGTTTACTTTTTCTTAAATTATTAAAAATTCATAACTGATTATTGAAAAAAACAAGTCTCATATTTTTTATTATGTATTTTTGAAATTCATTGAAGCACCTAATATATCCCTTACATGTTTGGTCACAGTGATGGCAATCATGAAATTTATAAACTTCAAATTGCACTTGAATTAAACTCTATCCCAAATAGTACTCATCTATGTTCATACACAATCTCTAAGTTTATTCTCACCCATCTTAGCCATTTTACCATCTGTATCATTTACAATCTTTTAAATCACATTCCCACTCAAATCCACAAAACTGATTCATTATATCCAATCTTAATGGTAACATTTCTAAAAGGTATCATCACTTCCTATTCATTACACCATTACTAATTAAAACTATCAAAGGTCTAATTTAAAGACAAAATTCAATCTATTCTGTTTCCCAACAGTTCTGCTTACTAATTTGTTAAAAAAATAAACTTCTGGAACTGCTGCAGTTATACTCCTCAAGGTCATCATTGTAAAAGGCTGGTCCTGTTAAAATACAGCTGGACATTATATGCCATAACAAAGAAGAAATGAACATTTTCTTCATAGTTTTCTCCTTTATAGATATATCACATTCTCATTTGTTCAATTACACATTTTCATTCTTTTTTCTTTTCTTTCTTTATCAATGGCAAGAACAGAGAGTTTTTTTCCTGGTATCAGATATCCATCTTTATAATTTTTACATTGTGGTTTTTAAAGTTCATCTAAAAAAAAACTGTTCTCTTTTATCCAAAACAAATTGAGCAAAATTAAAATAAGAGTCCAGGCATTAGCACCTGCAGACATATTTGCAGTTATTTGGATCTTGGTCACATTACTGGAATCACTGTAATTTCTAGGCAATTATTAAACCCTTCTACAATAATCATATATCTTTTATTCATTTTGTTCAAGATGTTGAATGTATTTTATCTTTATTGACGAATTATTATCTGTAGTCTGATTATCTAGTTATTACATGTAATAGGTATTCGATGCAACTAATTTATTCATATCTATAATCCTTTAAAAATTGTTGTTGTTGTAGTAGTAGTAGGAGGAGTAATACTAGTAATAATAGTAATAATGATGATGATGATCGTGTTGAAATCTCAATTAATATTATATCTACCTTCAAGCCAAAAAAAAAAAGAAAGAAAGAATTTAATATACTTTTCAATACCACATTGTATAAAAATGATAAGAAACTGTACAAAATAAAAGCCTCTTTATAGCTTGAGTGAAAAATATGCAAAGCATATTTTAGGAAATAAAAATATTGTAAAGATTTGCTAAACTAAATTTATTGCTAGTTTCCCTCTACTATTATCAATTCCCTATATTTTTAGAAAATCTGATCAGAAAGAAAATTTTATTTTCATACTTTATATATTTTTTTATTTGATCTTCTAAACTGAAAGATTATTAAAATCTTTAGAAACAATAATAATTACAATGAAGCCACAATATACTCTGTTATCAATATACATGACTTCATTTATATACTATCCAAAAAAAAATGATGTAAACAAATTATAAAAGCTTTGAAATCAACAAGCTTATTAAATTTTACAAATCTTGGTATAACAGCTATCTACTTTTTCACTAAATATAATGTTCCCAAATGTCAAAAAAAAAAAAAGAAGACGAAGAAAAAAGCTACTTATGTATAAATCCTTGCTATCTTAGACATTTTTTGGTTAATTATTCATTTTCAGAGATGTCTAAGCATTTGTTGTTTTTTTTTTGTTTCTCAAAAATATTTTATCAAACATTTGTTTATTTATTAAGTTTAAAAAATGTTAAGAAATCGAATATAAAATCATGTTAATTTAAAAAAAATAATATACATTTTTTTATTAATACCATTCACAATATTTCATGAATTACTTTTTCTTACATACATGTATTATAACAAATATTAAATCATCCCACATGATTAAGAAATCCAGCACCGCCCTCTGTGATTTAATATTTGTATATTTATTTCAGTATAGCGTTATGCACTGGTATTATTTTCTATATATTCTAACGTACAAACCGCTAACAAGTTGTGAATATTGTCATGATTTTTTTCTGTTCAATTATTTTTCCTAACATTTTGCAAACATGATTAAAATTTGAAATCTATCAGTGACAGATGAAGATGCAGAGAAGTATTTTCAAAATTACAGAGTAGTGCTTGCGCGAAAAGTGTGTGCTAATGGGCATGATATGAAACTTTATGTGGAAAGCAGTGTAATCTCGAAACATGTTCAAAGTGAGTATTCTTTCATTTTTTTTTGTTTATTACAGTTATATTAAAGTTTATTTAATTATAATCATTTGGAGTTTTGTGTAATTTATTGCATTTTTATCATATTAAAAAAAAAAAAAAATCAGTGTAATATTTAATACGATAATCATCTTTAAAAAAACCACAGCGATATTGTTTAAAACGTGATGCCCCTGAAAATGGATAATTAATCAAAAAATGTGCAGCAAAAAAAAGTAAAGGAATTATACGTAAGTACTAAAAAATTAATGTTTTCTTTGCAATATATATATACAACTTAGTATCATAATTGTAAGCACATGTAGAAATCTTTTTCTTTGTATTTTTTTTCTTCAAAAAGTTATATATATATGTTTGTATAAGCATATAATAATATCCTTAGTTAAATATTTTGTAGTGCAATGAGTGATAAATCTGAAAATGTCATAAAGCACTTTTGTTAAGTGAGAAAATTTATTGATTTAGTAAGAAATGGCAAGAAGTCATATTCTGAAGTGGGCTATATATTTTTAAAAAATGAGTCATCAGTCAGAGAAATTATAAAAAGAGAAAAGCATATTCATGTCACTGTCATATGTAATCCAGATACAGCCAAAGTTCTAACTAAAGTAAGGAATAATTTTTGAGTAAACTTTAAATCTATGATTAAATGATAAGAATTATAAGAATGTTCCAGTTGTGGTTTTGTATTGCATCAAAAAGCCATAAGACTCTAGGAAGAATTTAGCCAAAAATCTATAATGTATATTTCCAAGATATTCACTGCAAGTAGAAGATGACTGTATAGATTTCATAATCATTATGGTCTTAAAAATATAAAAATAACTATTAAAGCTGCATCTGCTGATAACAAAGTTGCTACTATATTTTCATTAGAATTAAAAAAAAAATTAAAGATTTAATGCATTGTCTGGAACAGGTATTTAATTGTAATAAAACAGGATTGTTCTGAAAAAAAAAAAAATAGCATAGGATATATATATACACACACACAAAATGACAACACAGGCAAAGGCAAGAAAAGAAAAACTAACTTTGATGCTGATTAATAATGTTGCAGATTATATAACAAAATTAAGAATTATTTACAAATCTAAAAATCCCCATAATCATCAAAATAAAACTTTTCTGCCTACGATCTGACAACTTAATAAAAAAGCCTGAATTACAATAACTTTTAACATTATTGTTTTCACGAATGTGAATGATTGAACACTCACAATGTTGTAAATATTAAAACAAGTAGAACTCTCCATACAGTAGTGCCACTCAGTGCAAGCCAGAGTAATCAATGGATGCCAGAAGGCTTGTGCATAAAATCTCTATCTAGTGCCTACTCATCTAATATCCTCAGACTTGTTTCTAGCTTGTGGCTTTTATCAGAGAGGAGCTTTGGATCTGAGAGCATTGCACTTAGATCTTAGAATCTAATGCAACCCTCCAGCAGTTACCTTTTATCTCTACTTAACTACAAATCTATGAAATAGTCTGGGATATTGGATGAATAGGCACTAGGTTGGGATTTTGTGCACAAACCTTCTGGCATCCATTGATTAATCTGGCTTGCACTGAGTGGCACTACTTTATGGAGAGTGTTGCCTGTTTTAATAACAGTTATGAGCAAGCATAAGAAATGGTGATCAGGTGATGCTTAGTGGTTTAATATTGTATATATATATGTAAATGTGTTTTTTCAATTTATTAATAACTATTATAAATTTATGAATATTTTTTATATTATAATCATAATATATATGTATACTACACACATAAAAAATCATCTGTTATATATATATTGTAACAGTCAGAATCATCTATCTCGCTAACACACTGCAGAATTCAAACCCCAGACACGAAACTGAATATTCTAGGAAGGGTTGCCTTCTAGTTATAGTAAGTTCGAATCTAAAGTCCAAATTTCGTAATGCCATCTATGTGATAACGCATCTGATGCCACTGCTAGTATAACCTTTGACTGGTGCCTGGTGGTCAGGGAGAAACAAAGGACTCTATACTAAAAGAAGCTTGGGTGGCTAATTAACGTCTATGGATTTACAAAAGAAATGCAGAAAATATATATATAGACCGAGACAGTGATAGGAATCAAATAAAATAAGAGATTAAATTTATTTTTAAACAATTTCAGAAAATTTATTTATATAAAATATGTATATAATGCCACTGTCTGCTTATATGAGACAGGGACGCGTATTGAATAATTGTGGGCATTATATTCCAATAAATGACAAAAAGGGTTTTAAAGCAAAGTGATATATTCTATTCCTCGGGCTAATAGCATTACGATAATGTGCTTGATGAGATAGGAACATGTGCGAGGTGCTTTGAGCAATTATACAAGTTTAAGAAAATATTTGAAATTAAGTGCTATAAAATATTTATTGATTTCGAGAATAGCACGGACAAAAGCTTACTAAGCAACAAAGTAGGAATGTGATCAAAGCATTTATTTGAGAATAATAATAACAGAGTTGCATTGGGAGGTCAGTATTGCTGATAATGAATTTATTAAAGTTGGAGGGTGTGACACGTTTAAGTCACGGATGCTTTGTAAAATAAATATAAAAATAAAACAATATTGAACATCCGGAATGATTATGGAGGGCATATCACCGCTAACCCGTAGGAAAGTATTTTATGAACAGCTGAAACTTAGCGATTGGGTGACGATTGCATTTAATTCCCAGGTGTGTCGTTTGTGGACACACTCTGCCTGGAAACTGCAATAAGCGAAGAGCATGGACTTGGCCATGTAAAGAATCCTTGGAAAAGTAAAACAAAGCGGTCTCAACAACCAATTCATTTACCAGCAATACAAGACTAGTGTATATAAAACATACTGAATGAGTTTTACTTGGATTAAGAGAAATGCCCAGTCAAATTCCCTAAAATTCATTTAAAAGGGTCCGCACATTCTCAACGTCAATGATGAATTTTGTAATTAAGGTAGAACACGATAATTAAAATAGGAAAATGCATGCTTGCGGGTTTGAAAAGTAAGTATAGATTTATATATGCAATCATGCATTAGGGGACACATTTAATCATTGACCTCGCACATACTCTCATATTAGATTAAAATCAATAACATGTAGATTTTAAACTATGTGATTATATTATATATTAAAGAATAGAAGCGCCCTCGAACGAGTGATTTGCAAAATAATAAAATTGGAAAATTATTTAGAAATTTAAAATATGCCTTCATAGCGGCATCTTATTTTCATCAAAGGGAATAATTCACTCGGTCAAAGACGATTCTGACACATTATCATAATAAAATAACAGAAAGCTTAATCAATACAAAATATTAACCCAAGGATAGAGAGCAAAATGTTGAGTATATTTAAACATGTTAAAGAAATACATAATGAAGTTATGTGAAATATCAGAAAACAATTTAAAATAGCTATAGCATGTTAGTTATCACAAGAGCTCTTGGGTTAATTTAGGGTTACCTCTGAAGAAGCATTTTGGGTAGATGTTCGGCAGGTTTTATAATTCAGCAGCAAAATCTGGAATGTTCATATTTTTGCAGCAGCAGCAGTTCCAGGGTTCCTTATGTGATAGCTTCTGATGGTCTGGAGCAGCGGCCAGCTATTCTGAGGGGACATAGCCATCTTGACACCTCTACTCCATCATGTCAAGGTTAGCAAATTATTAGAATAGAACTCAGAATGATTTCTCTTAGAAACATTAGAATGGAGAACAAAAGGAAACCCTCCTTTTTGTAGTAGAAATTGACAATAGAACTGCCCTGGAGCGTTACAAAAATATATCGGACTTATCAGCTGTAATCAAATCTATCCGAATGTCTAAAGGAATTCAACATTAATTAATTTCTTTTGTTAATTTTCCTGTCGACATTCGAATTACAAACTAGATTTAATTAAAATTACTTTTATTAATTAAAGAAAACCTTAAGTGGACATCTGCTGTTTTTAGATAAACTTATATAACATTAACTAATTAAACTATTGTCCCTCATTTATTTTAACAGAAATATTTGGAATGACTTTTAGTAAATTAAACAAAAATTATTTTACTTTTAAATTGTATTATCTGAATCTATCTACTAAACGAATATTTACTAAACGAATTTTATTTTAAATCAAAATATATTACGACCGTAATATATTTGTAAATAGATTCAAACAAAATAACTTTAACAATTTATAATTTTGATATGTTTTAAAATGCATATCATAGTGTGTGCGCAATTATGACCTATATAACCTACTTTTTAATAAATCAAAATTCTGTGAACATATTACATAATCCATAATATTTTATTTTATTTGGGAATGAGTTATATATATAATATGAGCATTGTACTCGTGGTTTAAAATTAGGTGGGATTTTCGGTATATAAGCGTATTGCAGACACACTACAATAGATTGGGGTTCAAACTAAAGTATGAGGGTAGGAAATAGGTGAGAAAAGGTGAAACGAAGATCTGCAAAGCAGACCTTACTTTTCACATTCCCTTAGTGATGGAACAAAAAAAATTGTTAAAAAAAAGATCTTGCAACAAGTGTCCACCTATGAAGCCTGCATAAAAAAAATTTTACAAGATAACCCATAATGTACAGTATATAAAGATAATGAAGAAACGAAACTGAATGATATACCCGGATCATATTAATAAATCTACCATCTAGCAAACATTTTCTATTATCTCCCCCCTTCAACAAAATTTTATTTAACAAATCTAATAGTTTAACATTGTTTATATCTGATCTCCTTTCTCATTTATCCTGTGATATGTCCATTTTTTTTTTTGCTGTTGTTTTAAAAAAACTACTATAATCCTGGGTCTGGTGGGTAATAACTGCTTTTATAATTTGATGACTGCAGTCTCGGATTATCAGTTCTCTTTACCTTGTCTGGCAGTTCTTTGCCCCAGGGACTGAAATCCAGAGTGGTTAAGAATTCGGCCCATTTCCTCCACCTCTTTGATTCTGCTGCCCACTATCAGCTGTTGTATCGGTAACGGCATATTCTGTTGAACGGTACGTATAACATGAGTATCAGAAAACACAAACGTGCTAAGTGATCGAAAGCGATTGACCTGGTGAATGAAAAATTGCATATGTGTTTCCTTGATTGCTCCGTACTTCTCCTGGAAAATGTTATTTAGAATTCTGCTCTGCCGATCCTCACTCCAATAATATCTTAGTAACAAGCTACCGTAATTTGCAAAGTTGTTTGGTTTTTTCGCCAACATGCCCCACCAATCTTTTGCATAGCCATATAAATGATGGCTAGTATAGCAGTCTGTCATGCGGATCTGTTTTATAAAATTGAAAGAAGTCCCGCAGGCTATCCAGGTATGGGTGGGGTTTTTCTCACATTTCTCCTCGAAATATTTTAACAGTTAATATCTTAGCAAGTTGGGTTTGAACCCCGAAGTCTGGAATTAAGATCCTGTGGATTGTATCTATCTCACTACTATGCACTTGAGGAGGTGGTAGATCATTGTTAGAGGTCTGACATCTTTGGTTTAGGTCCACTGCCTCATTGATACTGTTTGTATTGTCAGGTTCTGTTTTCGCTATCAGGACTTCGTTGTCCAGGTATTGTATTAATTTTGCTCAGTTTGCTCTTGGCATTTGCTCATTTTTTTTCGATTTCCTGAGCAGTATTCTTCCAGTTTCCGTTGGAGAGCCCTATGTCCCTCTCTCATTTGTGCCAATTCGTCGAGGAGCATCCTGGTAAACATTTTATACTCCGCTTCTTTTCTTTGGGCTTCCTCTTCCTGCTTTCTTGCCCTCTCTTTGCTTCTCTTATATAATTCCATTAGATAATCCAGATTGGAATCTTCCTTGCTTGTTTGCTGGACAGGTCTCATACTTATTGGAGGAGATTCAAGAAATCCGGATGGGTCCGGTTCTTGATCATCGTGGTTGTTGTCCATATTATCCATGGCCTTGGATGATTATTATGATCGATGATGATGATGATTTTTTCTTTTATTTTATTGCTAACTATTTAATATATCCTAAAAAAAAAATTTTTTTTAACGAATAGGTGTACTTTTAAAACACAATGTATAGCACTGATAAAGAAAATTTTTAAACTGTTTTACGTTGAGCTTACTAAAACTAATACGGTTAAAAAAATTCTATTATTATTTTTCCTTGTTTGACTCTCTGTGATTACTATTATGTTTGATTTCAAAATTTTATTAATGGCTAATAGGCTATCTCCCTCACGGTTCTGTTGGCCTAATTGCTGCTTTTACATTTATCACTAAAACCCCAACTACTGCCCTCTTACTACTGCTAAAATTTCTCACTTAAATCTGCTGCCAACATATATATTTTTAACTGCCCATATATATAAAATTTCTTAAATTTTATGTGTCAAGATATTTCGCTAACATATATATTTTTAAACTCAAGCAATTTTATTTATATATGTTAACATTCGCTAGATCCGGGTATACTTATTTCGTTCCTCCTTATTTAAGATTAGCATACATATATATTTATTTACAAAATTATTGATCCGATTCACGTCTCATTATTTGGTCTAAGAAAAATTTACACACGTTGAAAAAAACAAATATACAAAAGAATTTAGCCTGGTGACAAAATTTATTTTAGAAGTAACTCCGTTTAGTGAAATTACCCTTGGGCGCCATGTCACCAGTTAAAAATATCCATAGACTGTTAGCTTCCCAAAATTAATTTTAAATTATTCCATTTAATAAACTACGGGCACTCGTTAAAACATTCACATTTTTTTATTGATTACAACATTTGATTTATGATTATTTCTGAATTCCATACGATAGCCTATTATATCTAGGTCATTACCATACAAAATTATTATTATGCTATCTTGTGCATAGAGCCAATAAAACTTTATTTTGAGAGTAAAATACAAGATTTGAAATATTCATAGATTGTCACAATATTCACTTGGGACAATATTTAAGTAATTCACACCATGCATATATAGCATGACTTAAGTGAAACAACAAATACAGATAAATACAGATGGCTCGTATCACCCTATAGCAAGTTTGGACAAGTTCTGATTATATAGAATAAGTAATTGAATGCCCGAGTCAAACAAAATATATGAAATATACACGCAAATAAACAATAGATAATATAGAGTTTGAAAAATATTATATACATCAAAAATATAAAGGATTTGGGTGATTAAATACGAAACAAAATGCTAAAATTAAGCTACAGGGATGTGGGTGTTTAAATAATGGAGGCTCCACGTTTGGGCAAGCCATGGACCCGGAAAAAAAATACTATGTAACAGTCAGAATCGTCTATCTCACTAACACACTGCAGAATTCAAACCCCAGACACGAAACTGAACATTCTAGGAGGGGTTGCCTTCTAGATATACTAAGTTCGAATCTAAAGTCCAAATTTCACAGCGCCATCTATGTGATAATGCATCTGATGCCACTGCTAGTATAACCTTTGATCAGTGCCTGGTGTTCAGGGAGAAAAAAAGGACTATACTAAAAGAAGCTTGGGTGGCTAATTAACGTTTATGGATTTACAAAAGAAATGCAGAAAATATATATGTATAGACCAAGACAGTGATAGGAATCAAATAAAATAAGAGATCAAATTTAGTTTTAAACAATTTCACAAAATTTATTTATATAAAATATGTATATAACGCCACTGTGTGCTTATATGAGACAGGGACGCATATTGAATAATTGTGGGCATTATATTCCAATAAGTGACAAAAAGGGTTTTAAAGCAAAGTGATATATTCTATTCCTCGGGCTAATAGCATTACGATAATGTGCTTGATGAGATAGGAACATGTGTGAGGTGCTTTGAGCAATTATACAAGTTTAAGAAAATATTTGAAATTAAGTGCTATAAAATATTTATTGATTTAGAGAATAGCACGGACAAAAGCTTATTAAGCAACAAAGTGGGAATGTGATCAAAGCATTTATTTGAGAATAATAATAATAACAGTTGCATTGGGAGGTCAGTATTGCTGATAATGAATTTATTAAAGTTGGAGGGTGTAACACATTTAAGTCACGGATGCTTTGTAAAATAAATATAAAAATAAAACAATATTGAATATCTGGAATGATTACGGAGGGCATATCACCGCTAACCCGTAGGAAAGTATTTTATGAACAGCCGAAACTTAGCGACTGGGTGACGATTGTGTTTAATTCCCAGGTGTGTCATTTGTGGACACACTCTGCCTGGAAACTGCAATAAGCGAAGAGCACGGATTTGGCCATGTAAAGAATCCTTGGAAAAGTAAAACAAAGCGGTCTCAACAACCAATTCATTTACCAGCAATACGAGACTAGTGTATATAAAATATACTGAATGGGTTTTACTTGGATTAAGAGAAATGCCCAATCAAATTCCCCAAAATTCATTTAAAAGGGTCCGCACATTCTCGACGTCAATGATGAACTTTGTAATTAAGGTAGAACACGATAATTAAAATAGGAAAATGCATGCTTGCAGGTTTGAAAAGTAAGTATAGATTTATATATGCAATCATGCATTAGGGGACACATTTAATCATTGACCTCGCACATACTCTCATATTAGATTAAAATCAATAACATGTAGATTTTAAACTATGTGATTATATTATATATTAAAGAATAGAAGCGCCCTCGAACGAGTGATTTGCAAGATAATAAAATTTGAAAATTATTTAGAAATTTAAAATATGCCTTCATAGCGGTGTCTTATTTTCATCAAAGATGATTCTGACACATTATCATAATAAAATAACAGAAAGCTTAATCAATAGAAAATATTAACCCAAGGATAGAGAGCAAAATGTTGAGTATATTTAAACACGTTAAAGAAATACATAATGAAGTTATGTGAAATATCAGAAAACAATTTAAAATAGCTATAGCATGTTAGTTATCACAAGAGCTCTTGGGTTAATTTAGGGTTACCTCTGAAGAAGCATTTTGGGTAGATGTTTGGCAGGTTTTATAATTCAGCAGCAAAATCTGGAATGTTCATATTTTTGCAGCAGCAGCAGCAGTTCCGGGGTTCCTTATGTGATAGCTTCCTATGGTCTGGAGCAGCGGCCGACTATTCTGAGTGGACATAGCCATCTTGATGCCTCTACTCTGTCATGACAAGGTTAGCAAATTATTAGAATAGAACTCAGAATGATTTCTCTTAGAAACATTAGAATGGAGAACAAAAGAAAACCCTCCTTTTTATAGTAGAAATTAACAATAGAACTGCCCTGGAGCATTACAAAAATATATCGGACTTATCAACTATAATTAAATCTATCCGAATGTCTAAAGGAATTCAACATTAATTAATTTCTTTTGTTAATTTCCTTGTCGACATTCGAATTACAAACTAGATTTAATTAAAATTACTTTTACTAATTAAAGAAAACCTTAAGTGGACATCTGCTGTTTTTAGATAAACTTATATAACATTAACTAATTAAACTATTGTCCCTCATTTATTTTAACAGAAATATTTGGAATGACTTTTATTAAATTAAACAAAAATTATTTTACTTTTAAATTGTAATATTTGAATCTATCCACTAAATGAATATTTACTAAGCGAATTTTATTTTAAATCAAAATATATTACGATAGTAATATATTTGTAAATAGATTCAAACAAAATAACTTTAACAATTTATAATTTTGATATGTTTTAAAATGCATATCATAGTGTGTGCACAATTATGACTTATATAACCTACTTTTTAATAAATCAAAATTCTGTGAGCATATACATAATCCATAATATTTTATTTTATTTGGGAATGAGTTATATATATATAATATGAGCATTGTACCCGTGGTTTAAAATTAGGCGGGATTTTCGGTATATAAGCATATTGCAGACACACTACGATAGATTGGGGTTCAAACTAAAGTATGAGGGTAGGAAATAGGTGAGAAAAGGTTTAACGAAGATCTGCAAAGCAGACCTTACTGTTTCAATATATATATATTGATATTGGTACTGTTCAAGTGTTGACTACTTTCATATATATATGCATAATTAAAAAGTACTATAGACTACAGAACAATAAACACTACTTATTGTATTGTAGTCAAAACTTGTGAGCTATTATATACAATATATTATAAATGAGAATAGGATATGGGGGGAAATGTGAATGCTGTGACAACTGTATAAGCATTTAAAAAAAAATCACTTTAATAATTCAAAATACTGTGTATATATATATATTAATTATGATGAGCTTCATGACCTATAAAATGGATGATATTGAAAATAAATTTATGAATCATTATTTTGTAAAACTGTTATTATATTTTTTTATTTATAAAAAAAATATTTGAAGTTAAAGGCAAAGTTAAACCAACATTTTTAAATACTAAGTAATGTATATTTAAAAATATAGTAACTGGATAATATTTAATTTAAGTATAACTTTAAAAAAGACAAAATCTGAAATTTATTGGTTTATGATAAAGTCTCTATTGAAAAACAGACAAAAAAATATTTTATAATAGAATACTAAGATTAATTAGTAACACTTAAATATAGTAGTTTGTTATTGCTTGCTACTTTCTTAAAAAAATTTATTTTAGCATCTCAAGTTTAGAATAAGTTATATAACCTGTACTAAATGTATTTAGATTTTCATTAAACTCTTATCTTGGACATCTCCTTTTTGTGAAATGCTGCATTTACCATTAACTAGATAGATAAATAAATAGATAGATGAATAAATGGATGGATATGATAGATATACAGATAGACAGACAGAGACAGATAAATAAATAGATAGATAGCCAGACATATAGATAGATAGATAACTAGACAGACACACAGAAAGATAGATAAGTAAATAGACAGATATATAGATAAGTAGATAGATAGATGGATAGTAGATAGATGGGCAGATAGGTAAATGGACAGATGGATAGAGAAAATAATAGATAGATAGACAAACAGATAGAAAGATAGATAGATGGCTAGAAAGATAGATAAATAAACACTTCATCTGCAATATAATATTTAATTAATTATTTGAACCAATAAATCTTAAACCATTTACAGTATTTTCTAAACATTATGCATTAATAAAAGAATTGATCTATCTCTGCATGATGTGATTTTGGCTTCACACTTATCATCTTAATCATTATCAACTACTTATCAATATAGCAATACTAATCTTATTTAAATATCTCTACAATGCTCTAATTGATATTATTAAAACTTGGAATAGTGAAATTAGCAGCATAGTTGAAATGGCCTTATTTATAGTGGCTTAATGTAAATGTACAAGGCAGATCTGTTTAAGTAATAATTTCACACAAAGAACATTGAACACATGTAAATATCTTAAATATGTGCACCGTATTACATCAGCACTATAAATATGCAATTCCTTAGAATTATATTAAATTTTCATCCATATCTGCAGAATTTTCTACACTTCTAAACATCACCTATTGATAAAAAAAATTGATCAACCTCTGCATGACATTCATTTCAGGCTTTACATTCTTTAGATGGCTTAGAAGCATTGCAAAAATCCATCAGCATAAAAATATCAATACTATTCAAATACTGCTATAATGATATATTGAAACTTTAATGTTGAAATTAATACTGTGTTAAATAAATTATATATGTATAGTGCCATGAAAGTGTTTATTTACATATTTAGATATTTATCTATGTGCATGATTCTTTATGAGAAAATTAAGTTTTAAACAGCTCTATTTTATATAAAATTAACTTCAATATGCTACAAATTTTGACATTGAAATTTTAATATCAGTTAAAAATAAATAATACAACTGTATATAATATACTTTTTTACACTGCCTTGATAAGGACTCGTAAGAGTTGAAAGCGCTTGGAAATATTATTTGTTATTATTTTATTTATATTAAAGAAGCTCTGTATTAACAATTGACACAAATTGTTATTTTATTTTAATATTAGTTAAAATATTATAGTGATATTTATATGGAATTTATATTGCTGTAGTGATGGACTATCAGACATTTCTAAAGCAGCTAATGAGCTTGAATCTGAATTATGTATCATGCATAGATTTCTCAATTTATTTTAAATAGATAATATGTAGAAGAATATAAAATATAATGTTTTAAGTTTGATATTTACAATCGTAATGATTTTTATTTTATTTTAATCTGAGAAATGGAACTGTATTTTTTTGATGATTGTAAAAAAAAATTACTTTCATTTTAGTTAATTCATTTATCTGGGCATTAATAAATTAGTTTATGATAAAAAAAGATATTTGAGAGTCCACACATAAATAAAGAGCTTTTTTAGTATGAATTTTATTAGATAAATGAGCTTGAAGTGATTTGGCCTCAAACGTGTCTTTTTTCTGCTTTAGACATATCATTAAAGTTTAACATTTTCAAAATTTGGTTGTTGGTAATTGTAGTAATATTCTGTGAGGAAGCAAAATTGAATTCTTTAGAGATTATTGGTAAATATTATTTTATATTTATATCTCTAAAAATTTTTTTAACACTCTTAAATATACATTTAACTTTGGAAATAATTGAAAAGTCATCATTTTTTTTGTTGTTTTTTTTTTATTTCATTTGGGAAATAGTAAAATGATTAATATTAATCATTGAACTAAAACTCAATGATATTATTATGCCATTTTACAAGAATAACAATATTTTCACAGGTGATTATTGATTTAAGTCAATATCTTTTTAATGAAAGCAACGATAGCCCTTATATTTTCTTATCAACCTTTTTGAATAATTTTTTCCTCAGCTATTATGGATTAGATGAATACCATTGGACTGATAAGTTATTTTTAATGCTCTCTTTAGGAATGTTTTTATTATTGAAATTCATTTTATAGATTAA
Source organism: Epiperipatus broadwayi (assembly GCA_028023455.1). Taxonomy (NCBI): domain Eukaryota; kingdom Metazoa; phylum Onychophora; class Udeonychophora; order Euonychophora; family Peripatidae; genus Epiperipatus; species Epiperipatus broadwayi. The sequence goes on along the minus strand of JAQFVV010000292.1, from coordinate 365,423 downwards.
TACTGATTTAATAGAAGTCATTTTACTGAGAAATAATTTGAAATATTAGCATTTTCTCAAGATATCTTTTTTATACTAAAATTATAATTTCTCTTATTCAATTTTTTTAATGAATATGGTAGTAATCTGAGAAGAAGAGAGCTGACAAATGAAATATTGATTTTTATTGTCTGGTTACAAAGTTCTTAGTAAAAAAGTTAAATTTTGGCATATTACTTATCACACTTAAATTAAATATGAGAAGGTGAATTAGTACTTGGGTTATCAATTATCTTCATTCATGAGTTTAAAGATGTTCTAAAGTCAATTTTAGGATAGAATTTAATAGACATTGTATACAATCATTTATTATTTAAGAGTGAAAAGGATAAATGTGTATATTAATGATTACAATTATAGCAAAATATAAAAAAATATTAGTTGTTCAAGTATTCATTAATGATTTTTTTTGTAGATTTAATACATAAGGATTGATAAAATATATAACAATATTATCACCAGATCTAATGTTAGTTAATTAACAAATTACATTTCCACAGAAGCTTTTAAAAAATCCAATTCACAATATGCAATGAATCATTGAATAATCATCTTTTAGCAATAACAAAATGAATGGAATCCAGAACAATTATGAAAAAATTCATAGATTAAAATTTTATTTGCAGATATAATTTTATACTATAAGTAAAATGATTGTAGTAACAACAGATTTGTTATATTTATTGTTGATAAAATATTATACAAGTTTTAAACAAACAAAAATACAATCCTTTGATTCTTTTTATTATTTTCTTTTAGATTTTATTTTTAAAAAATGATTAACTAATCACCCATAAACTTTTTATTTTTAATCTTCAAGGTCATTGAAATTTGATATAATGAAGTAAAATATAATTATATGATAGATAATTCGTAATGTAGTGAATTACATGCTAATATAAGACAGGAATTTCTAGTTTGAAGGAGCTTGTGGTGTAGTGATTAGAACTCCTATTTTTTGTGTTCATGTCTGGATTTAAATCTATGAAAAGTTTTTCAGATAACTGGAATTTTTTAGCAAGCTTAGATTTATTTTTAAGTAATCATTCCTCAACTAATCTAGTTATAATTGATAAATAATTAGTTGGTAAATGGATATTTATATGTTATTAAATTAATAATAAAACCAAGAGAAAGTATACAAAAATCTCTAGTATCTATAAGTTGGTAGCTTTATGGGTGTTTTTTTTTTTATCTTCACTATTTCTTTATAGAAATATCTGGAGAGGATTGTGTCCTATTATGGTCTATTTAACACTGTTTTATTTTTATATATTTATTATGCTGATTGCATTTAAAACTTTTTAATATTATTTCTATAACAGTTTGGATTTTATTTGACAGTTCAAGAAGTGACATTTTTGGTGATTCTCTCTAATAACTACAGTGGCCGATGAAACCTACATGTACGTAATAATTAAATGTAAACACAGAATGTTTCCATATATATAAACTTGATATATAAAATGATAAAAAAGTTACTATTATTATGCAATAAAAATAATATAAGAATATTAAATAAAAGCCTTATGTTAAAGAATCAGAAAAGATTAAAAGATTTTGTAAACAAATAATTGTTTATCTTCAGAAAAATTAAAAGAAAAGTTTTTGACGTGCAAGTTTTATTAAAAAAAAAAAACTTTTCCCAAAAATATGATTGCACAATTGTCAGTTATAATAAATTTTAAAATATTGCTTTTGATTTATGTTATGTAATTACATATCATAAATTAATAGCTATTTATTTTGAGTCTACCTGAGACATCTCATTCTGTCTTAGCTTTAAAGATATCAGTGAAAATCAATGAGTCTGCTAATTTATAATGCTTACATTTTAAACTATGGAAATCTGTTATTATGTATACAATGCAACATTGAAACGCTTTAATGCCTTTAAGCAATATATATGATAGACAACATATGGTTTATTCACTAAACTTAATATTTATCATTACGATGAATTGAGAAATAAATATAACCAAGCTTTTATTTAAAACAAAAAAAAAAAAAAAAGGGCAGAAAGTCACAGGTAGAAGAAAGGATCATATTTCAAGGTGTGAAAAGGCAAAGCAGCATTTTTTGATAAGATTTTGATCGCAGGTATATAAACAAACAAAACAAAAAAACCCAATAAATAAATGCAAGATATAACAAATACACATTCATATATATAAGAATTGTATATTTTGTTGATGTTCATAAATTAAAAATGGGTGTAAATATAATTAATAATTTCTTTTCAAAATTTTTTATTTCAGAGCAACAACAAATTTATATTCTGATTGCAAGTAAAATACCATTAATTTGAAATTTCTGGAACTAGGACTCTTTGGATTTAGGAATTATTCAGATTTTAAGAATATATGCTTTACCTTCATAACTGTAATTCTAAGATCTGTTAAGACAGAATAAAAAAATAATCAGTTCACTACAATTAGGTTTATTAATTTGTAGATATTTAATATGTGTATGTTTTTTATTTCCTAATTTTATTTATAAATTAATATACAAATTATATTATTAATTAGATTATCTTTGATATTTTGTTTGGACAATAAAAGATTTTGAATAATAGCTATTCGCATTAATGGTATTTTGATTGTACTTAAAATTAGCTTGTAAACAACACTTTGATTATAATCAGTACATGTGACCTCTGATTTGATAAAATACTTAATTTAAACAAAATGATTATTTTAGTCAGAATATCCCAATCTTTTCAAAGCAAAAAAAATCACTCCAAAAATTTATAAGAAATAATGGGCTAAAAAGAATGGTTCTGAAGAAAATTATATCAGAATGCGTAACTGTTGTAATTCAATTTATAAATGTGACATTATTTAAATGTACTTATTTTGGTGACATCATCTAAGAGAAACATTAAAGATATTAATCATTTTATTAAACTATAAATGTTGATTTAATTTTTTTAGCTTAGATATAAACTTTAAACTCAGTTAAAGATAAATATATCAGTTATTAATTTCTAGCATGAATATCACACATTTAACCTCCCTCTTTGTTTTACTCATGTAAGATGCATCAAGAATCTGGGACAACTAATGGAAGTATGTTTTTCAGTAGTGCCACTCAGTGCCAACCAGAATAATCAATGGATGCCAGAAGGCTTGTGCATCTGGTTGGCACTGAGTGGCACTACTGTATGGAGAGTTTTGCCTGTTTTAATAACAGTAATGTGTTAGCATAAGAAATATAGTGATCATGTGATGTTTAGTGGTTTAAGTATGTTTTTCCAGAAATCCATTTTGTCGATCATTTGATTTTTATATGTGTCTTTATCCATATATTTTAAGAGTAATTTTAGTGCAGAAGTTTTATTATGCATTGGTGTATTACAAATAACTAATGTTATTTTTTTTTTATTAGAAATCTTTTATTAAGAAAAAAAAAATCACATTATATTAAAAAGTAAAAAACAACAAGTAAAATAATATGAAGTGCATAGTTATTTCATATTGATAGTATTTGTAATATTAAAACACAAGTGCCCACAGCTAACTAATTATCATATGTTAAATTATGCTACTACAGCCAATGCTTGAATAAACTAATGGAATATCAATAATCTGTTGTCAAGGCAACACTGACTTTTTAGACTATTATTGTCTAAAATATAAGTGTTGCCTTGATAACAAATTGTTCATATTTTATTAGTTTATTTAAGCATTAGCTGCAGGGATGTGATTTGTAATATTAAGTATAATAAATGATGCTACTAGTCATAAAAATATGCAAATGCTGATTTGTTAGTATGCATAATCTGATTTATGATTGGTATTTTTATTCATGCCATGATCTGAAGATTGTCGAACCTGGCAAATCACAGAAACTTTTTCTGGGCACATGCAGTTTAAGATCTTTATTTTTCAGATATCCAATCAATCCATAAAAAAAAAAAAAAGACTAAATGCATAAAAATTAAATGTACCTATGATAAATATCAACATTTTGTTTTATTAGAATTGACACACCCATAGACAAATTTTATTTTGACACATACTTGTTACCTTCTACAGGCAGGTGACAAAGAAACCATGTATCAGTAAAATTATAGGATTTGAAAACTATGGTAAACTTGCATCATCTAGTAACTAAAAAAGCACAGTTTAATTACCAATGATTAACATGTTTACTAAAACATTTATAAGTATATTTATTTCAAAATACTTTATATTAATATTTTATGAAAGATTATTTAAAAAGTCACATAGGAAAGAGAAAGATGAATAACTCCATGTGTATAAGAAAAAAAAATCAGATATATTAATCTTTAACTGAGGTTTAAAGTTTATATCTGTACTAGAGATAATCTCTAGTTTCGAAAATGATTAATAATAATCATTAGTGTATTTATCTGAAATGGATGGCGTCAAAGCTGTGAGTGGAGGGAGTTTGGCAGTGGTAAATGAAAGTGTAAAAATTTATTCTAGATAAATACTTTGCATATAATAAAGATATATATGAGAGATAGTGATCTGGGCCAACTGATGAGTGCTGGTTCAGCACGAAATGCATCTTGGGGGTCATTTGTCTTTTATTGTATCTTCATTTATGTGAATTTTAAAAGAATGGGGAAGTATGGAGGGGTTTATTATATCTATAAAGTCAAGTTTTATGAATAGTGCCAATACGCAAAACAAACTTTAAATTCCCTACTGCAAAAAAGAGGCATCTCCTTGACAAGTATTTGTGAGAACTGGATCAAGACATTAAGTCATAAGTTGGTTATTCCCAATAAAAAAATGTATTAAAAACCACAAAAAATTCAGAAATATTTATTTAAGTTAAAACTTACATTTTAATTATTAATAAATTTGATTTATAAAAACTTTTTGCGAAAAAAAAAAATTATTACTATTATTGTAAATATCATTTTTTGTTGGTAAAATGTGCCAAAGTGCCTTGCAGTAAAGGCATATGTTACTTCAGGCATTTTCTTAATATGTATCTTATTTGAAATTCATATTACGATTATTATAATCTAAACAATAGCAATAGTTTTTTAATTAATGTAAATGATTATTAGAAAACGACTTTTTTCTCCACATAAACTTAAACTTTAAATAAAAAAAATTTTCAGCTAGATTTCTTATTTTAAAATATTTTATATTTATAAATTTTATAATTTTATAAAATAATCATTTGATCGCTATATCATTTTATTATTGGTATTTAAATGTAACCATTGTTTAAAAAAAATCAACTTTTTTATTGTTTTTCTTCATGATCAAGTTTCTAAGCCAAGCATTAACAAGTGTAATATTATATTATTAGTTATCACCAAAAGTCAGATTCTACATAACTAATAAAATTACCTTCTCATAGACTCTCTATGGTTCTTCTTAAATTCTATTTTCTATACTCTTTTAACTTCTCATGCCATAGAGCTTTGAAAGCGCTAAACTTTAAATAGATTTAATAATATATAACTTCTTTAACGAGCGTTATAATAAATAAGCGCATAATTATTGATGTCATACTTTTTATAATTTTTTTGTCTCTAAATACATAGCCAGATACAATTTATTTTTTTAATTTTGTCAATAAATAATCTGTATCTTTAAAAAAAAAACATTTTTACCATAATCTTTCAAGAGTATCTTTTTGATTCTTTTCCAAATCCATAATTTTTAAACTCTGCCATTTCTTCTCATGGTTATTGCATCTTCTTCATATAAGACTATATGCAGATAAAGTAAACATTTACAAACCTACTTCTGAAATAACATTATTTATATTTGTATTTAATTATGTCGTGAATTCAGTCTTGACTTCAGATATTCTTATCAATTGCATTACTTTAGAATGTTCAATAATTTATTTGATTTTTCAGATTCTCCAAAATCTCAATCATAAAAGATAATAGAATTGATCCATATTATTTCTAATTATTTTTCTTTTTAACCTTTAATGTTCCTAATTTAAAATATAAAAATAAAACAAGAGAGTTTTAAATAGAAGTATAGGTTATTAACATAGTGTTTCCTACAAGTTAGCACAGCAATACAGTGACCAAACATCCCAATTTTCCAGGATTTGTCTCTATTTTTGGTTAGATGTTCCAGTGCTCCCAAAATGTCTTTTTGGAACCATTGTGTGTCCCGATTTTCAAATATTCATATTATTTGTAATACATAAATAATTCATTGCAAAAATGATAGTTTCTTGATCCTCTCTGTCTATTTCAGTCTCTACAGTAATATTAGAAAAACTTCAGGCAAATGTCAACATCAAAACAAAGATCTCTATTATGTTGTATGGCTGGGTTCTTAAGCTATATGCACTTTCGTGTCCAACCTCACTTTGGAGCATGCACAGTTGGATTTTTGTAGGTTAAAATTTGACTTGTACTTGCACCTGCTTCGATTGACAGTGTAGTTTTGCTAATTCTTTGTTAATATTAATTTTCTGCAGTGATAAAATTAATAGTAATATTATTAACCTAAAACAATAGACAACATGTCAAAGAGGACATGTACTTACAATGATGAATATACATAGGAATGGAGTTTTTTATAAAAAAAGATGCAATGATTATGAAGCAAAATTTGAATTGTGTAATGTTAACATTAGTGTTTCACACAGTGGCAAATCTGATATAAAAACTAATTTAAACAGTGAGAAATACAAAACACATTTATCAGGGGCATCAATGTCAAAAAATAGACTGTTTCATATATAAAACAAAGTGCAGAAGGAGACAGCATTGCAGCAAATGAGTTAATATCAGCATATTATATCATTCAGCTTTATCAATCATTTTGTTCAGCAAACTGTGCTAATAATTTACTTAGTAAGATTTTTCAGGACTCGAAGATTGCTCAAAAATTTTTATGTGGACAAATTAAAACTATCATGTTAATTATGCAATTATTGGGGCCATACTATAAAAAACAACTTTAAAATGATTTAAACAATGCTAAGTTCTTCAGTATATCCACAGATGCAACTAATCATAATGCAACTAAAATGTTCTCCTTGATTGTATATTATTATTCCAAAGAAAATGAAATTCAAGTAAAGTTACTTAAAATTTATAATTTACCAAATCAAACATCAGCTGTTATTTATAATTTAATAGCAAATTGTTTCAAAGAATTTAATATTGATTTTAGAAAATGTATTGCTTATGAAACTGCTAACACTAATGCAAATTTCGGTAGATGGAATAGAAAAGGAAAAAATAATGCATTTTTTAAATTGTATGAAAATATTAACAAAAATGTAATGGATTAAGTTGTACTGCTCACATTTTGCAAAAAGCTGTGCAATCTGGTACTCAATGGGTACCTTGTGATATTAAAGTCATTGAAGTAAAATTTTTCAACTATTTTTCCATATATACAGTCTGAACAGAAAAGTTAACAAAGTTTTGCGATTTCGTACATATAGAATATTCAACTCTCATTTCACACTCTAAAACTCGATGGTTAAGTTTGTGTAAATCAATTCAAAAATCACTGAATTGTACAATGGACTGAAATCTTATTTTTTATCCGAAGAGAAGCCATCAATAATTTTATTACAATATTTTCAAATTCCAATAAATGATTGTTATCTTTTATTGGTGCATAATTTTCTGTCTATTTTTAATAAACAAATTCTTAAAATTGAGAAGAACAATATAACCATAATAGAAGTAATAAAAATAATATATGAAACAATTCAGATGATGAAACATGAATTGAAAATAAATTTATTCCACACTCTGTTGAACGAATGCTTTTAAAAATTGATTGATCTATTAGACACAGAAAAAAATTTCTTCAAAGAAGATGTCCAAGAGCTATATAAAAATTCTTTAGCATATTTGTAAAAAATTACTTAAAATTTTAACAAATTTACATGTTTTAGCTGGATAGATTTAGAAGAAATACCAACATGGAATAATGAACTCTACACTGGTATTGGTTTAAATAAGATTGGTATATCCATTAATGATAATCTATTAATAGATCAGTTTGAAATATTAAAAATTTTTGTCTCGAGCAAACTCGAAACAATGAAACTGTTTGACTTGAAAATACATGTTGCAAAGGTTGGTCAAAATTTTTTACATCTATAAAATTTACTGAACAAATATGCCAATATTACTTTGCATTACCTACTCATAATGCAAATATGGAAATAATTTTTTCTTTAATAAGTAGTCAATGGACAAAGGAAAGAAATAGAATGAATTTGGAAACTCTAAATTGTACGACTTTATGCAAAATATAAAAATGAACTGTGTTGAATTTAGTGATTACATTAGAGGTAATAAAGCTTATTACAATCTGTAAGCAATAGCTTGAAATATAATAAAAATATGTATTTTAATAATTGAAATTTTTTAAAAAAATTCATTATTCAGTTTCCTTACTTAAACACATTGTTCTGTTTCGATATAAAGTCATCGGTACTATGTGTCATTGGTTGTACAACACACAAGTAGAGAACACTCAGGTAGAGTCCTGGCATAAGCTACATTACCAGGATTCCTGATATTGGGCCATAAGAATGATTGATCATTATGCCCCGATTTTTGATTGAAGTTCTGATTTTTGAACTAGTCTGGTCACTCTACACAGCAACATAGAGGTCAACTCAGAAGTTAATAACATTTGCACCAATTTTAAGCTGAAGAAACTAATAAAAGTATCTCAGTTTAGTTCATTCAAGAAACTGTTACACTTAATAGGTCATTTACGAGCTCAAATATTATATGACTTCTGAACAATTAACCATATAATGAAGTCAATATTACTAATCTTAGGGCAATAAATATAAATGTGAAAAAAAAATTAATGGGTTCCTAAATGATAATGTTTAGTAGCTGATACTTTATGTAATAGTTTGAGATAAGCATTTGGTTTTTCTATCATTATATAAAATTTCATGAATTTTGATTTAAAAGTTGTAAATTTGTTACAAACAAACATTATAATGCAATCAAACTTTTACCTCATCATATACACGTCTATTTTATATCGATCTTTTACTTTTTTGATTCATAAAAATAAATGTTATTTTACAGATCCGGCATTATTTTTAACTGTTATTTTTTATTTTTTTCACATTCATTGATAATTTATGAACCTTATGCTTTTGTTGCGTGTGTGTGTAGACAAATTTATATATTTTTTTTAATTTGAAAAAGCATGTTTATTATTTTATTAAAAATAAATAAATAAATAACAATCACGTTTTCTTTCCTTTAATTCTTAAAATTCAGAAGTAACTAATTTATTTTACTTTTTTAAAAAAATTAAAAAGTTCATGTCAATTTTATTTTATTTGCTACTTTTTTTTTTTTTTTAAAAAAAAAGAAACTTTGTTTTGTCTGCATTGTTTACGTTTTTTAAAAGAAAAAAGGCTTATAATTTCATAATGCAATTGAATCATAAAATTTATCAAAGCAAATAAATGGTCAATTAAATTTTTTAGAAACATTTAACTTTAATGTTATGGCCATTAAATGAATTTTTTATTTTTTAAGAATTAATAAAGCATTAATACCTATTTTGTAAGCATGTGTAATATTTTCCCTGTGTAATGGATCATGGGGTCATGGATCATGATCCAGCTTGGGCACTTTCAGTCCTGAAATAATTTATGAATTCCTAAGCAGTAAAATATTTGATTATTTTTTATCTGTTGTGATTTTAAATTGACACATAGCTATGTATACTGTCCTTTACATATACACGTATTATGAAAATAAATGTATAACATTTTGAATTATAATGTCTATATTATTTTCAAAACTAAAGGTTAGGTTATGTGTTAAATATATAGTTTTTCAGTGGAAAATCATTAAATTGGTTTCATTCTCCCATGTTTATGTATCTTTTGCATATTGTCTTTGCCTATACACAGAAAACATTTTGATAGTTTGTCTTACTATGGCAGGATTTTACTCAAAAATAATTGTAATGTTTTCTTTTAATGTAGTTAGAAAATTGAGGAAAATATTTTTCTTGAAATAAAAAATCATATTGCTACAAAATTTAATAAACTGAAATAACATAAAATAGATAAATTAAAAAGTTTTTTTTACATAGAAATAATAAATCATGTAAATATAAAATAATAATAGTGTTGCACTGTAAAAAATATTTTTGAAGTGCATGCAATGAGATCTAAAATAAAAAAATATCAAAAACATTCTAGTAAAAAATAAAAATAAATCTATAAATGTAAATAACAAGAACAAAGTAGATATTCATCATCATCATTGGGAACCATTATCAATCCACTGCAGGATGAAGGTCTCTCCAAGTTCAATCCATCTCCCCTGATCTTTAGCTTCTCTTCTCCACACCACCCCTGCACACTTTTTTATTTCATCCATCCATCTCACATGGGGTCTCTTTCTGGGTCTTTTACAATCTCTTGGAATCCAGTTTAAGATTTCAATTGTCCATCTATTATCATCTCTTCTAGTAATATGTCCAACCCAACTTCACTTCAGTCTTTTAATTCTTTCAACAATGTCAGTAACATCTGTTTGTTCTCCTACCCATATATTGAGTTTTCAATCTCTTCTTGTTACTCCCAACATGCATCTCTCCATACTTCTTTGAGTGGTCTGAAGTCTCTGTATTGCTCTTCTATTAAGTGTCCAAGTCTCAGATCCATAAGTAAGAACTGGTAAAACACATTTATTAAAAACCTTCCTTTTCAAACACATAGGCATATTTCCTTTTAGTATTAAGTTATTTCTACCAAAAGCACTCCAACCAAGTTTAATTCTATGATTAATTTCATCCATTATGTTTCCATCTGTAGTAATAATCTGACCAAGGTATTTGTAGTTGTTAACTTCTTCTAACTCATCATAATCAATCTTTATTTTCATTTTTTGAGAAAATCCATTGAACATTACTTTAGTCTTTTTAACATTTATCTTTAGTCCTACTTTCTTACTTTCATCTGATAACTCTTGCAACATTTCCTGCAGCTCTAAAGCATTATTTGCAAAAACAACTACATCATCTGCAAAATCTAAATGACTTAAATAATCTCCATTTACTTTCACTCCTTTAGCTTCCCATTTTAATCCACAAAATACTTCTTGCAGCACTGCTGTAAAAAGTTTTGAGATCGGAAGAGTCGTCCTGTCTTACACCCTTCTCAATGTTAACCTTCCTAGTATCATTATGTAATCTAATTGTTGCTGTTGCATTTTTATAAATATTCTTCAGAATATGACAATATCCTGAGTCTATACCTTGATGATCCAATGCTTTAATCACTGAAGAAATGCTTATAGAATCAAATGCCTTTTCATAATCTACAAATCCAAAGCATAATGGCAACTCATATTCATTGGTCTTTTCTATAACTTCTCTCAATACTTGGATATGATCCACTGTACTAAAACCACTTTTAAATCCAGCTTGTTCTTTTGGTTGGTTGAAATCCAATGTTCTCTGTAGATGAGTTGTAATTATCTTGGTAAAAATTTTGTATAAAACTGATAAAAGGCTGATAGGTCTGTAATTTCTAATATCTTCTTTATCACCTTTAAAATATTAATATTAATACTGCATTCTTCCAATCATCTGGTACATCTTTATCATTTAGACATTTGGTATATAACTTTGCCAAAATTTTTTCTATTTCTTCACCTGCTTCTTTTAATATATCGATTATAATTCCATCATTACCTGGAGCTTTTTCTTTCTTCATAGATTTAATTGCATGTCTCACTTCTTCATTTAAAATTCTGGGCAATTCAGAAGATATAATAGATGTAGGAGGTACTTGTTTTTTATTACTATATAATTCTTGATAGAAGTCTTCTATCCATTTCATGATGTCATCTCTCTTTTTAGTAATAGTTCCATCTTTTTTTCTTATTGCAGATATAAGTTTCCTACCAATACCAAAATATTGTTTTACATTCTTGAGACTTTTATTCTCTTCTACAGCTTTCCTTGCTAGTTCACAATTATACTTTCTTATATCATTATCAACTCTTTTCCGTACCATTTTACAAAATTCAAGATATTCAATCCTTTTTAATGCATCATTTTTGTATATCTTCATATTCCTTCTTTTCTTCATAAATTCTCTAGTCTCAGTAGAAATTTTATTGGTCAATTGCTGTTCTTTGTTGCAGTTTTTAAAAGTGTATCAGTTATTTTCATATTAATTTCATTCAAATCTGAATCATGTTCAAAATCTACTAATACTTGAAACCAATTTGCAAGTTCTAATTTAAATTCATTAGAATGTTTCTGAAGATTAGGAATATCAACTGTAAATATTGTTTTTCTTAATAATTTTTGTCTCTCTAGTTTTGCATTAACACGTATCTTACATCTTACTAATCGATGATCACTTCCTATGTTAAATTTATTAAGAACATTACAATCTTGAAATATGTATTTTCTGTTAGTCAAAATATAATCCAATTCTGCTTTATCTTCATTTGGATGTTTCCATGTCCATTTCCTTTTAACATTTTTCTTAAAAACAAAAACAATTCATAATATAAAGTTTTTTTTTTTGCAAACTCCACAAGTCTATGTCCTCTCTTATTACCACAACACTTTCATCTTTCATTTGTTCACCAATTCTAGCATTAAAATCTCCCATAACAATTTTAAAATATTGTTTTGCCTGATCAAAAGCCTTTTGTACATCCATATAAAAATCTTCTATTACTTCATCATAAACTTGAATTATCTGCATTTGGTATCTGCTATTAAATTGAATAACTAATCTTGCCGCTCTGTCTGATACACCATCAATCTCCACAGTGTTGTTCTTCTACTTTTTAATTTATAATGAATCCTATTTCACTTGTACTTACAATATTTGTGCCTTTGTAATAGAGTACACGCCCACTTTTTAAATCAATTACCTCGTCACCTTTTCTTCTAACTTCATAAAGACCAATAATTTCCCATTTAATATAAGACATTTCTTCCTTCTTTTAATTCTTATAATTTCCCTTCACTTGAAAGTGATCTGCAGTTGTATGTACTAAAATAAAAAGTCATCATCAAATGGCAGCCTAGCTCATAATCAGGGGATTCATAACACCTTCCACCTTCAGCCACCAACTGCCTTGGCTGATAACTTTACAGCCTCCTGGGAATAAGGGCCATGATTTATTTTTGTCTTCCATGATTGTATATATCTATCAGAAAACATTTTTTATTCACACACCCATTCATTCTGCCTTATCAGACAACTGAGAAGAAAGACCATGGGTGTTTTTTGATCTTAAACTCAGATGTAAAAAGCCAATAAACTCACTATCCTGGCTAATGCATGTTGATAAGTAGCCCATCCATGTTTGTATACTATATGAATAATCACATAGTAATAACAGCTGCAACAACAACTACTTATGGTGGACATTGGAAATTTGCTCTGCTTGGTTTTTTTAAGGCCTCCAAGAGAAATCATTGAGTCTCCTTTCAGTTAATAGCAAACTTTTTTCTACAGCATGGGAATGAAAACAATAAAAATGAAAAATATATAGGCTCAGAATATTTAATATAATATATAGTGTGCTATCAAATAATAACATACAGCAAAAACAATATTAAAGACACACTCAATCAGGTAATAAAACAGGAACATTAGATGCAGAATACTTGTAAATATGAAAAATTATACATAGGGTATTTAGGTTATATTTCAAAAAATAATCTATTGAATATAAATAGAACACCAGAATGGTAAATTTATTTAGTGTCTAATCATTTAAATTAAACATGGTTGACAGATAAAACACACAAATGTTTTTGTATACAATCTCAAAAAAATATTATTTGTATAATAACATTCAATACATTAGAACATTCTATATAATATTATTGAATTGGTAAAATAAATTATTACCAGTGTATAAAAATAAATAAAGAAATAAATTTTTACTTTAATTAATTGAAATTGAAAAAAAAAAACACTACTGTCATCTTTATCATTTTTTAATGCTTACTTTATATGGCTGCCTAAAAGCCCATCCAACGATCATTATCATAAAAAGATGGAAGTTGTATAAATATCTTTATCATAAGCTTTTATTTAAAATAAATATTTCAGATTTATCGTTATCAGTAATAACATGTCTTATTGTATTATATAATGCCTGAATAATATAAGCAAACTTTCATAGTCAGTTGGTTATTTGTCAATTTTTTTTTATTATAAATCTTATCAACTAATTGAATCAAATCACAAAATCATATCTTTGTACATGACATTTTTTTGCATTTATCTGGTACAGAAACTAGATAAATAGTGTTACTTCAATCTTTTATAAATAGTCATCTAGGAAACACTCTGGATGTTATGAGAGTGGCAGTACATGATTGATCTTGATGTTTCTCTCTTTTGGTAAAATAATTTTAGAAAGTACAAACCTTGGCCAAAGAAATAACTTCTTTTCAGGACTTTATTCATGTTTTTAAGTTTATTTCCATTATTTTTAGACTGCTATCATTATATGTCAGAGTTCTATAACTAGGTCTTGGAATATTGATATTCCCTTACAGTGGTGAACTGCTTTCTTACTCATTTGCAATGGAACTCTTTCTTATTCTGGTTTTCAGCCTTGATAATAGTTTCATTAAGAATAAATAACAAAATAATGTGTACTCTACTCATTTCTATTTATCTTTAAAATTGTAATAATAAAAGCATTTCTAGAATCAGATGGAACTTCTTTCTGGGTTCATTTAATGAGTGACAGCTTTCAAAAGTTTAATACTTCTTATGAAAAGTTATAACTGAAAAAAAAACTTCAAAAATTCCATCAGCTTAATATAAAAGCTTCATTTTTAAGATTATAAAAAAATTTCCTCATTAAGCACTATCAAATCTAAATGAATCAATAAAATAGATACATCATTAAATGCAATCTAGTAAAGTTGTAAATTATTTTATAAAGATGTTCAATATATTTCCTTTTTCTATTCAGAATATCATAATAATGGTTCTATGCATTGATTTATTTGAATTATAGTATAAATTTTAAACTCGTAATTTACTTTCAACACTTTGTAAAAGATCTAAAGTGACTCTAATTAGCAATCGACTATATGTTTTTGCAATTTTAATTAATCAAACACAGTTTTTTCATTAGTCACTGGAAATTTTTCTTTAAAATGTCTTTTGTTTATGAATTTTAACATTAATTTTATTCAGCTGAGCAAAGAATGCTATGTGTTTCATTTTAATCAAGTGTTGTCAAAAAATCAGTCAAAATTTTTTAATATACCTAAGAGTAGATGTACTTGTATCCATGACATATTACTTAGGAGAATTTCCTATTCAGTAATATGGCAAGTTTGGATATCCAAATCAGTAATTTTAATATTTAACATTTTGTTGAAAGTTAGTACGGGTAAAGATTGGTCAGATCATCAAATTTGTTATCAACATATTTAGGATAGCATCTATTTTAAAACTATTATATTTTTTACATTGAAACATACTAATTTATGATTCAATTTGCATCTATATTATTGACTTTTTTTCATATTTTACTCCTAACAATATCCTAATTTTCAGTATATCTTTTACTTTAAGAATTGATGCATCCAATTGCCTGTTTAGTCATTTTTTTCTAAATTTTTTTTTTTTTTTGATAGTCAGACATGTGTGTACAAACTTTCAAAGATCATAGACCATTCAAGATCACAACAATAATATTTTCACAGTAACTTTCATTCTTAATATTAAAACATGCATTAAAGTCTCTAAGATTAAACAAAAGAAGATCTACTATTAATTGGTTTTGATTTAATATGACTATCCAGTAAGAAATAAAAGCTTTCTTTCTCTGATATTTTAAATGTACTATTGATACCTAAAACTTATAAAATAGACAATAGTATTACTGTGAAAAACATTTTAAACATTTTAAAATTTTATACAATTAAAGATACTGAACTAGATTTTAAAATGGAACTAGCATCATGCAATCTGCTTTTATTCAATATATTACTCTTTCAAAATATTATAACTGCAAATTTGATGAATTAAACATTCTCCCTTTATAAAATAAGTTGCACTAAGGTTAATGTTATGTTAGTCTTAAACAATTTCTTAATTACAAACATTATCATATATCTATGTTTAAAGAATTCACATTAAGTAATATTCATTCATTTTATGAAGATAAAATTTTAAGGGCATATATATATTACTATGATTATCTTATAATTTGCTACCACTGCTATTATTGATATTAAACAATTTTTTTGCTTATTAGTAATCCACCTGAAATGGCAGCATGGCCACAATTTAATTTTAAATCAGTTTTTTTTATATCAATTTTTCATATTAGTGTAGAAAAGAGATACTCTAAATCATATCTTTTAAAGTAAATAATTATTTTACAAGTAAATTGTCTCTCAAATCCAGTCTTAGTCGACTTTAGTTATCGCCCTTGTTGTTATTATTTTAATACCAAATGTTTAGCACACTTTATACATTTAACACAACTTGCATGTAACAAAAAATCCAAATAGAAATATGAACAATTAATAGATAAGAAATGATTTCACCAAAAGTTAGGGCAGAGAGATGGCAAGTAACATGAGAAACTCATAATAATTGGACATAATAGCATTGTAAGTGATTAAAAACAGTAAAATGAAAAAAGATAAGAGAACGAAAGACAGAGACCAATGAATAAACATAAATCACATTTGCATCACAAAATTATGTTATATTTGATAAATCAAAGGTCATTGGAGAATAAAATTTAGCCAGGTAGTATTTATTGACCTAGCCAGTAGCTTGAATTGTATGTTCAACAATTATCTCCACAATTCAAATTCATATTTAACTTAAAATTTAGAAAATAAAAGATAAAAAAATATCTTATTTTTACAAAAAAAAAAAGTGTTGGTAAATAATGCATATTTTGTGAATAGATTTCATTTTCAAAAAATAAAACAAAAGAATGAATTTTTATTTTTAAATAAAAATGTTAAATTAGCCAACTCTGTTAGTAATAAATTCTTAATCAATGTATCAAAATATTTTATCTTGATTTTTGGTCCTTCTACTTGTACATCGTATCTCACAATCAAATCTCTTTAATTTCATTTGAAAAATCTGATAGTATCCCCATATAGCAGACCCTTGAGTTACCACAAATGATGGTTATATCATTGCTCTTTCATAAAATTCCCAGCAATGTATAAAAGAGAATTGTGTGATTGATTTCTTTCTTGCTATTTGAAATAATATTTTGCTATTGACAGTACTGCAATAAATGTGACCAATATTCTTATTAGTAATAATACGCTAAGAAGAAAATAAAGAAAACTAATGGAAAAAGTGAAAGTTCAAATAAAATACCCTGAATGGTTTAGTGTAATTGGTACAGTGTTCGACTTGGAATCAAAACATTCCAGAATTGATTCTGACATTTGCAGTTGTGGCGCTCAAACTTCTTATGAACTCCTGAGTAATAAAGCCATTAGTATTTTTTTTTTTTTTTTAAAAATAAAGACAAAATTCAGTTCATTATAATTTCAGCCTAACTTCTATTCATAGGGAAGAAAATCTTAAACTGATCCTATTTATGTGGAATTAACTACCATTAGCCAAGAAACAAAATTGAAATATTTTTGCCCTTAATATGAATTTTCATAAAAAAATTAACAATATTATGCATTTTTCAGAATTTCCTAATTAGCTATTTGATGTTGGCATATCGATAATCATAAAATTTCTAATCATAATTAATATTCAGAGAAAAAAATAAGTTTTCTGAATTAAATTTGAAAATTTTTATTCAATCAAGTCAAAAATACATTTACTATTACAAAAATTGCTCAAATAAATATACATTGAAGTAAGATACTTTATCACAAGATATATCTTTTTCAATATATAGCATCATTAAGAGTACACCTCTATTTGATGGTAAATGCATTCATTATGAGACCAGAATTTGATTTACATCTACAATAACTAAACCACATAAAATTAATAAAAATAGTAAAAACAATCCAAAACAAAGCCAAACTCTCCATATAGAGTGATCCAACAAGACAATATGGATGAGAGCTTGTGATAAAACCCTATCTAGTCTCTCATAAATCCACTAGTTTCTGTTGTGGCTCATCAGTGAGGAGCCCTGGATCTGAGAGCACTGCACCTAGATCTTAGGATCTAATGCAACCCTCCAGGGCTCCTCACTGATGAAGGCCACAAGCCAGAAACTAGTCTGGGGATATTGGATGAGTAGGCACTAGATAGGGATTTTACGCACAAGCCTTCTGGCATCCATTGATTGCTCTTGTTAGCACAAGATGGCACTATTATATGGAGAGTTTTGCTTTGTTTTGGATTGTTTAATAACAAATATTGTGCTAGTATGAGATAGTGATCATGTGATGTTTAGTGGTTTAATAGTAAAAACACTAAAATTTTTGTTTCATAGACTTTTGTAAAAACTATACTATAATAAAGAATAGGGTAACCATGCTAAAAATATCTTGAATAAGAGTTATTGTTAAAGAAGACAACTTAGAAAGAAATTGTATTTGGTTACTGGAAATAGTAAGATGAAAAGTATAGATATTTAGAAATTTTGTTAAGTGAAAAAAGGAATTATATTAATAGTAGAAAATTAGAGTTGAGATAAAAAGCAAAAACTAATCCGAAAATGATTAAAAGTCAAAACACGTTTGTAATACTGTATAACAAATTTAAAATATATAATTTATTCTGAAAGTGATAATGATACCGTTTTTGTTTGTAGAGCTTTATATCGTCTAGCAATTCAATAAGTTTTAGATAAAATTCAACAGAAAATAGTTGTTCTTGCAGTCATTATCAATTGTGAAACTGTTCAATGACAATGTGGTGGATTTCTTTTTTTAAAAAAGAAAATTAAAATTGACTTAAAAATATTTGAAAGCCACAATATTTTAATGAAAATAGATCAATAAAAGTAGAGTTTAATTGGATTAATGAAGAAGACAGTATATGGCCGGAATCTGGTTTTTTTTTTTTTTTTTATCTATATATGGAATAAATATGGTTAAAAACGAATTTATAGATGAAATGAAAGATTAGAGAAAATGAATAGTGGCACAGAAAATAAAAAAAAATAGTTTCTAACTATATAGGAATTAAAAATATATTTAAAATATAAAAGAGTCTATGTTAACATTAAAAGAAAATCGTCATTTTGGTACTATAATTGAATATCAAGAAAAGGAGAAAAAAATAGGATAGAAATATGGTCTGTAATGTACTTACTGTAAAAATGATAAGGAATATTGAACATTTATTGATGGAGTGTTGTGTGTTAAATGAGTATCAAGAACAATATTGTGAAGAACGATAAAAAAACATAAAGCAAATTAATAGAGAGTTGTTTTTTTTAATTTTTTTTTTAATCTACAGTTTTTACTAAAATAGAATGCATCTATTGCTGGTGGAATAATTTAATGATTATACTTGAAAGAGAGCAAAAAAAAAAGTAAAATATAAATGACTTTACTGTGGTATATATCTTTTAAAAAGAGAAAATGTTTAACTTGACTAATATTACTTTGATCATAAGAAAAGTCACTTTGGAATGCATCGCATTACAATATCACAAATTTGGGTTTTTTATTACAATTTATTTACTTATTACTCAGATTTTAAACAAATAACTTTTTAAAGTATGTGTATATAGAATTGCCACATGGATGAGAGGTACCTTTGTGTAAGATAAATTTAAATGCCCCTCTCACCATTCTGTGAAATAAAATTTGTAAATTAAAAAAAAACATTTCCCATGCTTTCACTAGAAAAACTTAAAAATATGGTTTTAGTCAGTTAACATTTTCGATAAATACCTTAAGTGTTTTATTGATTTATTTTTATAAGATAAAACCTGAAAAAAAACTACAATCTAAAATAAAACATATTAATATTAAAAAAAAAAATATTGAAACAATAATTAAATAAGTCCTTAAAACAAAAATATTTATTTAGTAAATTTGAAAATTTTAATTATTTTTTAAAAAAGTTTTAATATTATTTTTTGGAGAATCCTGGAAAATTGTCAGTAGTGATAGGAACTATCTGTAAATAAGATAGTTTTTTAAATATTTTAGAGTTTTTGTCATATTTAAAAAAAATTACTACACACACCCATGAAACATTCCACTGCTCCCCTCCCCTTCTTGGACTGCTCTGACATTATATAAGTACTTCTAGTTATTTTCCTGGTTATTAAAAGTATTATTTACAGCCAGAGTATGATTCTTTGCAGTATTTCAGTTCTAAGCTCCATCTCACATACTAAGGAGAAGAGGGAATCCAGCTTGTCTCCATTATTCTTTCTGAACCAATATTTAGATCATCTTTAACTGGCAAGTTACTGATTCATTAAAAATAGTTCTTGTTTGTTTCAAAACACATTCAAAATCTCTCATGCATAAACTTATTCATGTTTTCATTATATGTGGTGTTATTTCACTATTTATAACTATAATTTATTATATATATATATATATAGTCTGATATATTAATTTTTTTATACTTACATTGTCTATTAACATAACTGTATATTTTATTAGGGTCATCAAACTAGGTCAATTTTAAATAACATCTCATTCAGATTTTCTTGTTAAAAAGTTCTTCATTTTAAAAATCCATTAGTTACTTTTAATTCCCACTTTCCCAAACATAACTTGTCTACATTTTCTGTTAACAAAAATAACTTCACTTGTTTTCATTCAATTATAAAATACTTACACTACTATATTATTTTATTTGTTAACACTTCTTAATAACTAATACTTATTATTATTATTTAGTTTGATAATTAGGTAATTAGCCAGGATTTATTTAGGATAAAAAAATTTAAATTTTCATACTTAGATTGTTTATTCAATATATTTTTAGAAGCAATTAAAATGCTTTGCACTTTATTTTCTGAATTCACAGATTATATTAGAAAACTATATAAAAAAATCAAACATTTGAAAAAACAAATCAAACACTTGGTTTGCTCCACTACATACATTTATTAGACTTTGTCAGAATTTGTTAAGTATTAAATATTTTAGCATGCAATATGCTTTTTGTTCATTCTATTTTCCTCAAATTTGGACTGTAATGTGTATTAAAAATCAATTTCAAGTTCTTAGCTAAAGAAGAAACCTGAGTTCACATCCAAAAAAAATATGTTTAGTAAAATGTGTAAAGAGATAATATGGCTTATTAAAAAAGATAATATCATTATAAATAGAAAAAGCTATTTACTAAAAGATGAAAAAAGATATGTCATAATTAGAAAAAAAAGAAAAATAACATCATTATTAAAAGAGTTTTGCACAAGAAAGCATCAGAATCGATCCTAAGACCTCATATTTCAGAGTCAGTGACACTCAGTACTCTAAACTAAATAAGATATTTAAACTGTGTAAAGTATCATTGATAAACATAATTTCATCGCATGCTGAATTACTGCAATTATGAGGCAATATTTTTAAAATAAGTTTTATTTTTAAATAAATTATTAATAATAATATATTACTTTTTATATAAATTAGAATGTTTAAATAAAAATGATTGAGAAATCTAAACATTTTCATTTACATATAAATTTTATTAACAATTGCAACAAAAGGGCATTGACCTGTTCAGTTTTGTTCAATGGTAGAGTATATATGAAGTAATTGTCACAATAAGTTTAAGTAAAAAAGTATTTTTGATAAATTCAATAAGTATTGTCAGGCTAAAACTTGTCTATATTGTCACAGTAAAAACTATTGTAAGCCAAATTGGTTATTACATAAATATTGTAATAAGGTGAGTTTATATTATTCCATTTGTGTATGAGAGTTTAATTAGAATAGTTGTCTATTTTTCCCTCCCTCTTAATCAACAGTTAATGAATTTCTCAAGCCATATAAATTATGCAAGTTTATATTAAAAAACAATTGCAAATAAAGTCAAATTTCATATAAAAACTGGAGTGTCATCTAAAGAAAACAATATGTTAACTGAAATAGTTATTTATAAGATGTTTAAAATTGAATATTATCACAACAGCTATAATGAGCTAGTATTTTTAGTATACTAAAATAATGATGGAGAAAATTTTATGAAATTACAAATCAGTTATTTTGCGGATTATTTTTTTTTTATAAAATTTAGTACTAATCCAATTTTATGTAGAATGATTTTACACAGAATTTTAAAGTGCATTTTATATTTTGGATTATTAGAACCCAATTATACTAATATAGCCATTATACAAATCATCTTAAACCACAAATAAATCAAGGTCCATCAGATATTGGTCTTGAAGTCTGCTTAATGGCATATTTCACTATTTTCCAAATGAACTGTTACTAAGGTTTTCTCCTAGCTGTACAAAGTATAGTAATATAAACTTTTTTTTGTATTTTTCTTCATTTAAAAATGATTTATAATTATTATAAATGATTAAATATAATAAAAATAATTATGAATAAGGACTTGATAAACCAAATCACTTATAAGGTATCTCTAAGTACAAAATATAAATAAATCTAAAGGATAAATCTACCCAATAAATAATTAAAAATTAACAAGCTAGGTACAATGAGCTGTCTGATTTTTATTTTGTGCAGAGTTGGAACCAGATTTTAGATAATAGTATTATATATATATATATTCATAGTAGTATTTCCTGAAGCTTTTTTGTAATAAAAATATAATTGTTATATAGCTGATGATTCAGTATTTTTTTCAGAGCTTCTCAAATCTGGTGAGATTTAAAATCATTATTTTTTTCCTTTGCTATTTTCTCCTCATTCTTAAATTCTATTGGTTGATAAATTTTGAAAAATATTTGATCCTCCAACATACTTCAGACTGGCTTAGATATATAGAAAGACAAGTAAAGAAAAGGGTAGACTATCCTTTTCTTGTCAAATTCTCTGTCTTGTGTTTATGGTTTGATCATTATTCAGACAGCCATCATAACATCTGATTGGCTGTCAATTAAGTATTATAATAAGCACAAAAGGTTTGCAGCCTTTCAATTTAATTTCAAATAGCTTTTTCCAAATATTGTTAATTTTTTTAAATTCACACTTTTCATTTATGCTCTTAGGCCTTTTAAAAATTTCTATAGCATCTCTTACCAGTCTCTGGTCATATTGTTCAATTTTTGCCAGAAGATATGTTTTATTAAATAATACTATGAATTCATCTTTTATCCACAAGAACATTAGAATTAACATTATTAATCTTTATGGGAAAGATTTTTTTAAAGAATGGAGGTATTTGGAAAGTATGTGTGTGAACAAAGAAAAATCTGTTTGTGATGTTCAATTTTTAATTAATTGTGAAAGAAATGGATTGTTTTCTAATAAACTTTCCAGACATTTAACTGCTTTTATTAAAAATGCAAAGAAAAAGTTAGATTTCTTAGATAAAAAATTGTTACAACTCAGCATTTCATTAAATAATACTATTCATCCAATATTGTATTCCATTTGTGATAAGATTGCTGATTTTAAAGTCACTAAAGAAAAGGAATTTAAATGTTGAAAGCAAATAAATAAATTCAACAAATTGTTAAAAAAGAAACAGGAAATGCTAACCTTCTATTTGTCTGAAAAAAAAGTAAACATATAAGCTGTTAAAAATTTATCAGATCGGAAATTATCGGATAGTGAACTGAAAGGTCTTAATAAAGGTTTTAATTTTGCTATTTCACTATCAAAATTACCATTTGAGGATATTATTTAGTAAAGTGGAAAGTACTTTATCAAAAATATTTTGTATGGAGGCAGATGTAATGAGAGAAAAATACATATTTGCCTGAAGATTTGTGATAATGGTATATTAGATGTGATATGTTGAATTATTTCCATCATCTATCAGTAAATGTTGAATATATAGAAAATTTTAAACTTTATTTAACTTTTCAAATACAAATGATTTATTAAAAATAACACACAAATGGACAATACAGGTTAGTAATTGAACAACGTTTTGAGTAGTATTATTCTCCATTTTATTGTTAACAAGTCATTTGTATTTGAAAAATTTAAATAAAATTTAAAATTTTCTACTCATTCAATATTTATTGATAAATGATGCAAATATATAACATATTGTCACATCAAAAATACAAGATATTCTAAATAAAGTAAAACAATCTAAAAATAATTTACCTGTTGATGAAAAAAACTGTTTAAATTTAAAAAATTATAAATTGATTACTATTCTTCTAGCAGACAAGGGCAATACTGTAGTAATTTTGAAAGCTAGTGATAATTACAAAAAATATATATAATTAATTAAATGATAACATTTATAAAAAATATAGAGATCCTGTAATATATCTTGAAAATAAAATAAAAGCATTAATTTAGATTTAAAAACTAAGATCTTTTTTATACCTAGAGAAAATTTGGTACTTTAGTATTATAGCTGCAACATGGATCCTGTATTAGACCTACTGTGCCTGTTCACATTCATACCAATCTGCTGATAACTTTGTAATCTTATGATCTGACCAAAATAACATGTACATGGATCTTGTACATTACTTTTTTTGGCAAAAAAAAATGTGCACACAGATCTTGTACATACTATTTTGGAAAGAATTACAAAGTTATTGGAGGTTGATATGAATGTTAACAGGTACAGTAGGCCAAATACATACACCATTTTGCAGGACTAAAAATAAATAAAAAAATAATAAAACATAAATAATAACAAATGCATTCAAATATCTATGACTTTCAACATTAACTAAGTTTCAAATAAAAAAATGTGACTTTCATAATTATGTACAACATTCAATATTAACAAGTTTAAAAAAAAGTGACTTTCAACAGTAACAACTTTTAAGAATAACATTTAAAATAAAATTTCAACATTAACAAGTTTAAAAAAAAAGAACTTTTATAAATATGTACAAATTTTAACATTAACAAGTTTAAAAAAAAATGCAACTTTCAACACTAATAACTTTTAAGAATGACATTTAAAATAGAATGTAATTTGCGATATTACGATAATGACGCCATTAATAAAAAAAAGTTAGTTTAAATATACACCAAACATACTGTAAATGATTTTGATTTTAAAATAATTTGAATAAAAATATATAAACAATATTCCTATGACACTTACCATGTAATATACAACAGGAATTTACACATTAAAACCAAAATTTTAATATATACTGTATTATTACCTCAGAAAATGGAGATCTACAGTAAAATATTTTACTCCAAAAATGTATTATGTGATTGCAAATTATGATGGGATTTTCAGAGAAGTGCTAATAAATGCAATTTTTTATAAAAAAATTAAACCAAAATTACAAAAAAATAAATATATAGAATACATATTAATTATTAGGTTTTTATCACATTTTTATTTATTCTGTCTCTTGTCAGAACGAAATGTAGACAATAACTAAAAATGTTGAAGTATTACAAAAAAAAAAATCCCATTGATAAAAAAAAACACATTTTCACATATACTCACAGGGATTATTTTCTTTCAATTTGACATTGTCACAGCATTACACATTTGTTGTGGGTGTGAAAAGGCCTCCTATCTACCCTATGTTGTAGATTTAGTACTAAAGTATCAAAAAATATTTTTATCCAAAGTTATATGGTTTCCCAAAAATGCACAAACCAGATATTCCATTGAGATCCATTGTAAATATAGTTGGTTCACCAACACAGACACTAGTTCATTTTCTATCTTTTTTTCTACAGCCACATTTAAGAAAAATGTCATCTTATTATATTTAGGATGCAAATTATTTTCTTGAGCTTATCCGTGATATTAGTTTAACTAAAAATATTTTGGTAAGTTTTGATATTGTTTCACTTTTTACTAGTGTACCTGTAATGAAAGCTATTGAAGTTTGGAAAATATTAAATTGCCTGATTTTATTGTGAGTTTGATTGAACACTGATTATTAAGTATATATTTTGTTTTTGATAGTCAGATGCATAAACAAACATCAGGTTTAGCTATGTGTTCCTCAATTTTTCCAGCATTGGTTTCTTTTTTTATGGAGAACATAGAAAAAAACATTTTGATATCAATAGTTAAAAAAACATCTGTATGGCTGCGGTATGTTGATGATATCTTTGTTATTTGGCTCATGGTAAGCATGCTCTTGATAAATTTTAATTTCCTTAAATTCTTCTCACAGCAACATCAAATTTACTATTGAAGTAGAAAATAATAACCAACTTTCATTCTTAGATTTTTTTTAATTGAAAAAAAAAAAGGAGATCATGGTTCTTTACCCCATGGTATATATAGAAAGTAAACACACACTGAGAGATCTCTACATTTTTTTTCTCATCACCATCCAGCACAATTATTTTCAGCCACAAAGACAATGTTAGATAGAATTAAGAAATTTTCTGATGACAGCTATTATGCTATTAAAAATATCTCTTCATAATGGTATTGATCACAGAATTATTAATAGGGTTTTTTTATATAATAAGATAAAAAGACTTGATATTTACCCAAATTAACTCTGTTCTGCCATATATAAAAAGAGTAACTAATAAAATTGCTAATGTTTTAAAGAAAAATAATATCCACACAATTTATACTACGTTTAAGTCATGGTGTTTATGAAATTTCATGTGGAGTTTACATTCATACATTGGACAGATCAATTATAGAATAGATATAAGAAAGGAAGAATATATTTTGGCAGTTAGAGAAATATCTAATTTATCAACCATTTATTCACACTTTAAAATAACTAATCATGACATCAATTTTAATAAAGTACATGTTCTGGCAAAAATTGAACAATATGACCAGAGACTGCTAAAGAAAGTTATAAAGATTTTTAAAAGGTCTAAGAGCATAAATGAAAAGTGTGAATTAAAGAAAATTAATAATATTTGGAAAATGCTATTGGAGGATAAAACATTTTTTAAAACTTATCAACCAATAAAATTTGAGAATGAGAAAAAAATAACAAAGGAAACAAATAATGATTTTAAATCTCACCGTGACATTCTTATGATATGAGAAAGAAGAAGTTCTGAGGAAAGTACTTGTTATTGTACTGAAACATCAGCTATTTAGCCACTATATTTTTATTATATGAAAGCTCCTGGAAATAATACTATGAATTCATCTTTTATCCATGACAATATTAGAATTAACATATGTATGTTGCAATGGTACAGTGTCACTGAAGTAAACCTGGAGTGATAAAACTCATCATCATCATCAGGCTCAAGAGAGATCAGTTCAAAACTAACTATAAGTAAGTAACTATAAGTTCACCAGAATTACAAAAAATTAATTATTCATCATCATGAATGATCAACATTAAAAACAAATCAACAGCCAATCTTGTGATTGGATTTAAAATAGATCTATTATAGATCAGGCTAATTATTTACCCATTTCCAACTTAAGGCAGATTATTTAAACATTAATTTGAATATACAAACTTAAGTGCTAACCCATCAGAATATATAACAATAAAAACAATAATGCTGGGATACTAAAACATGCTGATCATCATCAATGCTCTGGCCTCTTAGTACCATAAATGTACTGGCCAACTATAAACTTAATTTCTAAGTGATTAAAATGAAGTCTAGTGCAAGTGGACTTTAGAGGATATCCTCTTTGTGTCAACCAGGATCAGCATCATATGGATGTCCACAACACTAAACATAAACTGATTTTATATAACAGATCATTATGCATGAATCCAGTTCAGAGAGCAAAAGTTCTATTGTGGTCAAGAGATATAATACAACACAAATAATTTATGATATTTTAGGATTAAACAAATTCATTGGAATAACTTAAATATAAATTTATTAATAACAATAAAATTAAATTAAGGTCTGTGAAATATGGCCACACATATAAATTAAACCTGATTTTGATTAATACAAAAGAAATAAGATAGCACATTGTGATTTACCAATATGCCAATAGGTTTACATAAAACACATATATCAGCATCAGACATGCCTGTATAAAAAATTAAATATCACAATTGTGATAAACTAATAATAAAATTCAATAATTCATTTTAATAAATCATAAATTATGATTAATTTTAACATATATGTGTGTCTGCATGATACTCATCTACATAAGCACAGATGTGCTATATGAACTAAAATTACATAACAAATTGTGATAAACTAATAATGAAATTCAATTTATTTTTAATACATAAGTGCACATGTATGTGTGTATATACAAAAATATAGATAATCCAAATTAATGCTATTAATTAACCTTTTATTTTTTTAATGGTAAGTAAAAGTTTTTCTTTAAAAAAGCAAACTATTATCATTTTAAAAGTTTCATTTAAAATTCAGGTTCACGTGGCTTCATTTTCAATATTTACAAAATAATATTTACTAAGGCTTTAACCCCAAGAATATGCATGTAAAAATGCGATATTAGGGACCTCTACAGGTCTTAACCACAAGCTTACACCGTGGAAGAAAAGAGGGGAACCTTCTTTACTTCAACCTACGTTCTATTTAAATAGGTGAAGCTGAAGTGGTTAGATCTAAGAGCATGAAGCTATTTAATACTTTACTGATTAAGTCCATGTTTTTTATTAAACATTAACACTCAAGAAATCTTTTGATTTACAATGAGTCAATGGAAAGATTTTATAGTTAGAAATCTATTATGATAATTTAAAGTTGTAATTATAAATTTATTTAAACGCATATTGATTATGTAAAAAATATTTATTAAGGCTTTAACCTCAAGAATATGCATGTAAAAAAATCTTTGCAGTTTTCCTCTCTTTTTTTATGAACAATATCAGCAGCAAATAATTTTTTAGGCAGAAATGCCATTTATTATTTTTTTTCCTTGTCTTATTTTAGTTGACAAAAGTAATTTAGTTTTAAAACTTGTTAATTAGAAATTTTAACTGTTATTTTCAAGAAATTACTTAAAATATAATTCTCAATATACATAACATATTCTACTCACCAGCCGTCCTTTATATATATACAATGCAATATTTTTATTTGTGCTTCTCTGTCTATAGATAAAATAGTATATGTATAAACTATATTGGCAAGCTGATGGAATCTGGATAAGCTAGTCTTTTCTAAACACTAGACTGACTTATTGTCATCTTTGGAAAAAATGTAATCCAGGGAACTGTCAGCCTTCAATCAGCTTCATTTAGTCTTTATCATTTGGTGGACTTAAGGCAAGCCAGCTGTCTAATACACAATATATACAGGCTAGTGAAACACAAAAAAGCTATCCTTGGCCTACATGTGAATCTAAACTCCATTGTATTACTAGTGACTGTAGCTGGATACTCTTTCCCTTGTCTTCAGTTATAATTTCATAGTACCCATGCTGTCATAACCTGTAAATCCATAAAAATCTCTCTAATCTTTTTTTCTAACCTTTTTATAGGGTGGAATTAAAAAAATCCCACAATAATAAAAAATAAGTTTTCTTTATCATGATTAAAAAAAGTTAATGAACTTTTCAATTTTCTATAATTCTTTCAAAAACAACTTTAAAAAAATATGTAATCAAAACTGATAGAGGAATTTTATCATCACCAGTACATCTATTGTAACATAAAAACATCTTGTTTTAATTTCAAAATCAGAATTAATAATATATTAATTATACCTTTTTAAATGTTTAATTTATAATAATTTTTTTAATATTCAAAATTATTTAATTTTTTATTGTTATTCTAGTGTAATATAGACATCTACAAAAAATTATGTGTTTATTCCTACTTTTTCTTTCAACTTTATAAATATACATGTACACACTATTTTGTTGTTGTAAGCCATGAAACACATAACCATCTCATATCCCTTCTTCATTGGGAAAAGAAAAAGAGAAATAAAACACCAATCTAGCAATATTTTACATAATACACATGTATAATTTAACACAAAATTCATATCTCAAGCTATGTATTCATCAATTTTTTTAGTGATTTGACAGGCATCTGACAACTAACAGAATGAATAGTGACCTGAAATTCTGAGATAGATAACTGTAAGTATACAATATACCATAAACACCAAGAGAACTACCTCAATTTAGATTCTATAAGCTACCACAACTCTTGATATGAAATAAAAATGCAAAAACTTTTGCAAAGCCCTGCTTTTTTGAGTCTTAGGGGTTGGAAAATACAGAACTATACCATGCTCCTTTGAGTCTTAGAGACTTTAAAATATAGAACTATGCATTGCTCCTTTTCTTAGAGACTAGGATCATGGCATGACTATTTTAACTGCACCATGATAAACAGTAGAAAATCAAAAATTGGTTTGAGGTGATACCTGAGATAAAACTCCCTGGAGTTTTACAAAACATTGTATCTGCAAGCCAATTGCAAAACCCATCCATTCTGAAAAACTGAAAGCACAACTAAACAAACTCTAACAGTAAATCCAATTCAATCTCCAAAATATAAATTTTCTATTCAACTCTAAATATGAACTGCTTAATATTTTATAATCATTAATCCTCTTGTCACATATTTCACAGTAATTTTTAAAATTCTGCATAAAATGCTTTTCTCTTTCTCAGATATTGTTATATTCAAGATCAAGTTGAGTGGCAGTTTTGTTGTAATAGTCACCAAAATTTGATTATCATTGGCCTCACAGTTGAGAAGCCATTTGTAATGGTACAGAGTCTGGTGTGAATTATGAGGAGATGGAAACGGTCATTATCCTCAAATAAAATATGAAATTAAATATAAAATGAATATAAAGAATGAGTATGAGAGATTAGCACAAAACTATAAGTAACTATAAGTAAGTTTACCAGCATTACACAAAAGAAATAATCATTATTCATCATCAAGATGATCAAAAATATAATAAATCCAACAGACACTCTTGTGGGTGGATTTTTAATGGATCTACTATAGAACAGACTGATTATTTAGCTCTTCCCACCTTGGGAAAGATTATTTAAACATTAAATAGTCCTTTTAAAATGTTTTATTTATAAAAAAAAAAATTTAAATTCAAAATTATTTAGATGCTCAACTGTTATTCCAGCATAATATAGAAAATATTTACAAAAAATTTATGTGTGATTATTTCTACTTTTCCGTTCAACTTTACATATATATATAGTATAAGTGCCAGATTAATGTTGTATGTCATAGTATTTTTAAAAAAATAAAGAAATTCATTAATTTTGTTTAATTTTCATTAACCTCGATCTTTGGATAATGAAGCTCTGGAAATAAAATGTTAACTATGTAACCATATCAACCTAGTGCTTTAAAATAATATTGTTTACTGCTAATTCTAGCATCAAGTCATACATGTGTTGTGATCAATTTAAAAAATACATATAAACAAGTAAATAAATAAATAGATTTTGGAAATAGTTTAGTGAATCATAAAACCTTACTTGAATAAAATCAATATTATTATGAAGTATTACACTTTTCAATTTCTGTTATTACCAATCACTATAGCAACACATATTACAAAATTAGATGTTTTATGTTTCCTATATGTTTATTTATAAATTAGTTATTGAAAAAAATATTATTAAAAACATATGTAAAAATATTTATATTCATCAGAATGTATTAAAATTGTAATATGAATTCTATATTTTTGTTTTAAAATAAAAAATAATATTGAACTTGCAAAACAGGATTTCATTTTCACTGTATCCAATTATTTTAAAATGCCCATTTCACTTACTAATTGGAGGCAAATTTTCTTGAACATTTTTTCATCATCGAGTGAGATTTGAGCAATTTTCAACAGTTGTGACAATGATAACATCATCAAGAGTATCTTATAAATAGAACTGTGATGCTTTAATTTGAATCCTTGTAATTTTTTTGATACCTAGGATGGATATATTTTTATGTCTTGAAAATTTTATCAAATTTTATTGTTTAAGTGGTTAATTTATAAAACTATAGAAGAATAAAAATTTTAATTATCTCCTGATTCAATTGGGGCTAGCTCATTGATGAATTTCCTGGGAATATGGCAAAATGTAAAACAGCAAAATGAAAACCATAAAAATGTGCAAGTCAGCTGTAAAAAAAAAATTCTGTTGTCAAAATCTGGAATTCCATTTAATTATTCATAATGAATGCAAACCTAACTATGTGTATATGGATATTATATTTCAGATCAATGGATTTCACAAGATCAATCAACTTAACTCATGTAATATCAAGCAATGTAAAACTCACTTCCTTAATTTTGATAAAAAAAGTTAGCATTTATTATTCTCTTGGATATAGCTGAATTCTGCAGTGAAAAGAAAATTCTCTTTATGTATTATTACCAATGGAAAGGGAAAATAAAGCTAGTGATATGTAATGTGGCATTGACTAGGTACCTATTGTTTAAAATATTTGGATACATTTATATGTTTAAAAGAAAATATCAGAATTTAAATGTGAAAGTAATTGGATTCAAATCTGCAAAAGTTATTATTCATGTTTGTCTTCTCTACTTAAAGAAAAATCATCTCTACACCTTAGGATCAGAAACCAAGAACCAAAAGTTCGTTGGACTAGTGAGTGAAAGTGGACAAATTTTCACTTAGATGGTATGATTTCTATGTATATGTATTTTTGTAGCATTGTTAAAAGAAAAGGAGGGTTTAGATTTTATTTTAAAACCTAGGATTAAGTGATATATATATATATGTATATATGGGTAATTGAAAGATTCACATAATGATGTGTTGGAGAGATTCCTTTTGTTACTATTATTTAAGTTCTTATCTGATGATATGAGTTAATATGAAAGATGGTTTCAAGTATTTAATTTTTTTTTTATTCCGTATTAACTAGGGGATATTCATATGGAAAAGGGGTTTAAATATAATGAATTGTTTTAGGGCAGTTCAGTTATTTAGAAATTATATTAATAAATAAATAGAGATCAATTTTTATTTGATCATATGATTTTTTTTATCCTTATATATGCTATTTAAAGTTTTAGGAAGATATTTAAAAATCTCTCCTTCTGTTTATATAGTCTTATTGTTGTGCAACACACTTATGAGTTTTATAAATACATATTTTGTTATTATTTTTATTGATTATATACAGTAATAGACTATCAATTACTTATAGATTAAAATCATAGTATTGTATTTTCTTTTAACTAGTTACAAGATTAGTCTATTGCATACATCATTTGTTATATTGTGTTATATTTTTTTTATTATTACTATTATAAATTTTTATTATAAACCAATAAATTTAGAGTTGGTTTAAAATCCCATGAATCTGTCTAATTATTTCTTTTGAATGTGCAAATAATTTTGTTACTTGAAATTTGATCCAAAATCAAACCCATCTTAATAAGTGAAATAAAATGAGATGGGTGTATGTATATTTTTATACATCATTTTAAAATCAGATTAAATATAAATTTTATATTTGTTACTGCATTTAAATATTTGTTTACTTATCTAAGTCAATGTTACTAGTAGAAATAATTTCATTAGTTCAGAGTTGATTATTTATTTGCTTATCTTTTCCTTTTAGAAAAATCTTAATAGATTTTGTTCTGTCATTAGTCAGAATAATTTGTCTTAATTACTCTTAAACTTCTTTGAAGTGGGGATCATAAATTTCACTAACTAGTATAACTTTATATTATTTTTGGCTTAGATAACTGCCAATTACTGTCATATATATTTTAAATGTTATAAAATCCATTTTTATAATAGATTGATTGGAGATTTAAGTAGATGAGAAATATCAGTGATTGTAAGTCAGTAAATATCCAATAGAAACTTGCAGTATATTTTGTATATGATATAATTGGGCATCGCCAAATGTGAAATTATCTAATAGATTTATTGATAATGAATTCTTGGAGTATTTCATTTTAAAACATAACTTAAGTATAATTGCATATCGATCTAATGTAAAGTGTGAATGAAATTTTGATATTATATTTAATGTTTTATTAAAGTAGATACAAAACTGAGTAAAGATTTATTTTATTTAAACATTATAAATAGTGTAAGTTTATAAAAACATTTTCAAAATGTAATTATAATTTGTTAGCCAAGAGGTCATTGCAGCTGCCTTCCAAGCAAGTAGTTGGTTGCAGATGGTTGTGGGTTTACGTCCCGCCTGATGCTATAACATATGAAAAAAAAATGTAATTATAATTATTTCGAAACTAGTTGATTTAAATACGTCATTAAATATTACCTGCTGACATTGCCTTCAACAAGTATTAATATTAGGGAATGTTAAAATAAATTTGCATTACTATAAATAATATTAGATTAGTAAAATATGTCAGAATTTAGTTATTTATTGATTCGAATTTAGTTTTACTCAATTGTCAATCAAATAGATATCCTAGGCATACATCATTGTTTATGACAATGATATATGATTTCACTAATCATTGCAGTTTATCTTGGAATAGTAAATAGAGATTTTTTGATATATGAGGTGATGATCTCATTTGTTTTATTTCATTTTAAATACCATCTGAATAAATTAGATTTTAATAGGGATTGTTATTAATAGTTTATTATAATGTAATGGACAATCTAAATAATTATGAATGGAAAATATTGTTATTGCCTAGTGTGATCAATAACTGAGCTAGATAATTTTACACAGATTCTAACAGAGTTACTATTTGTTAATGCATGTTCTGTTCTGTGATAAGTAATATTAATCTTAAGGATATTTCTTCATGATCTTTTATTCCATATAGTGTCAGTAATAAGTAGTTATCTAAAGATCTATAGGTCAATTTTTTTTGTTTTATGACAGATATTGACTGAACAAATGGCAAGAGGTAGTGATATAAAAAATCCATTATTATTATGATAAAGGAGCTACCCAATGCTAGCCGATGATGATCATGTACAATGGCAATTGTTACAAAATGTCAAACCATCTTTAGGTCTTTTACAAAATGACATTCTACATTTAGGCTAAATCTATATTATGATGAATGACATCACATTTCTGAGACATATTAAAGTTTTTATATTATCATCCCATATTATAATCAATATTTCATTACAAAATGGTGACCAATGATTGGGCTATGTCTTACTCAGATTAGATTGATCATTTCTCCAACATCATCATTTTTATCATGTTACAATATATATAAACATTAAAAGCATAAAACTAAACTAGTTAATTAATAATCAAAATTACCCCAAATTCAAAACTCAACCAGACTAACCAAAAAATATAAACTCTAAATTAGTGTTTTTCTAATTAGTGTTTTTCAAAGTTGGGTTTAGAAGCATATGAGACATTCAGGTGGTCTAGCCTTTTCTCTAGACACACCGATCGTCAGCTTTAACTTGCTCTCAAACCGTTAATTTTTTACGTTATTTTTCTGATTTTATGGTTATTTTATAAATTGTTTATGTGCAAGAATATATAAAAAAGGGGATAGTCAGAATAATTGTAATTTGATGGGATTTTTTTTCTATTAACAAGTTTTTTTTTTTAAAAAAAAAAATAAAATTTATTAGCTAAAAAGATACATGAAGAAAAGCATCTATATAAACTTGAGTTTTGACTTAAATATTGATGTTAGACATTATTATCTCTTTATACAAGTGAAGCTGAGGAGTATTTCATTTTCTTAGGACAGGTTGACACCAGCCCAGGATTCAGTGTGTAATCTATTGGGTGCCAAAAGTCGATCTCTGTCGCGAAGGTTTGTCAAAATTTTGATGTAGGTGCTTTTAACATTATTATCTGAGCACCGGAAGATGTGCTCACACCTGGTGAGCCAGAGTGCAAATGTAAGGAATATGGACTTTCTGATGGTGGAAAAAAACTCCTGCCTTGACAGCATTTTCAATACAGAGGGAGTATCTGTGAACAAAGGACACCTGTTGGCAAATGTAGGATCTAAGTGAGCTTAAATAAGGACAGAAATACAAAAGATGAGTAATAGTTTCATCTGCAGTTGAGCACAGCTGACATAGCGTATTGAGCTTGGAGAACCCTCTTCTTGTGACCAAGAAGTGATTTTTAGGTAGGGAGTCTAGATTTAATTTTATCAGAAAATCTATGTATTTGGACTCTATGTTCCAGTTCTTTGATTTACATATCAGTGACTAGTTATTTAGCCCTAGCGATTGTTGAGAGGCAGTGAGGTTAGGGCATCTTAATTTATACATCTGCCAATATGTTTTCTTTCCATCTAAAATAGGTTTTGTTAATGTTATCATATTAGTGATATGTTTCCATAGCTCTGTCAGCCACTTGCTACAAAATGGTGGTGAGGTATCTGTTGGATTTACTGGAATAAATGGTTCTTGTTCCAGGTATCTGTGATATGTGGATCTTATCATGCACATTGCTTTCTGAAGGAAAAGTGTGGATACAGAATGGAGGCCTAACTGGAATAAATGGTTCTTGTTCCAGGTATCTGTGATATGTGGATCTTATCATGCACATTGCTTTCTGAAGGAAAAGTGTGGATACAGAATGGAAGCCTAACCCATTCATGTCCTTTGGCATATGCATTTTGAATATACTTATGGCAACTACTTTGCCTTTCTATAGAATCCTGGAGCATAATGAGTTCATTGCAGTTTCAAAAGTCTTAGTAGGCCTAATTACTGGAAGAAAATAGTTTAGCCTGGGAAAAATTAACATGTTCAATAGGGATGTTTTTCCAGGCAGAGATAGGGTGACTCTGGAGAGTGAGGCTAGTATTGAGTTTGTTATTTCTTTAGTCATGGCTAACTTTGACTTTGATATGAGAAACCCCAGAAATATTTGAGGTTGGGATGTGAAGACAGAAGGTATTACTGATCCTGTTGTGATCTTCCACATTGAGGATTTATCATAGTTGATTTTCAGGTTTAATTTTTTGACATGCTTGTTGATAATTTGCATGAGAGGTAGAAAAAACTTTTGTTCTGGCAGTAAGATTGATATATCATCAACACAGGAGATGTGATGTACTTGATGCTTTAATGCAGGGATGTATATGCTTGGCATGCTGCATTCAATTTCTGTTAGGAGGGGGTTAATGTAGGAGATGAAACAGAGAGTGGCCAATGGTGATCCTTGTGGGATTGACAGATGAGGCCTGATGCCCTCAGATATTTGTCCATCTAGAGAGGTGAAAGAGGAGCGGTTGAATAGATTTCCTATGATATTTGTAAAAACCTCAGGCACTTGGTATTCTTTCAATGTTTGAATTAGTATTGATGGGACAACAGAGTCGAAAGCAGATGCAAAGTCGAGTTGTATGACTAGTGGTTTTGTTTTTCTGCGTAACCTGACATGTTCTGTTATGAGCATGAATCGTTATACTGCATCTAATGTGGAGGCACCTTTCCTCACAAATTGGTATTTGGAGATGTGCAGGTAGAGTTGTTTTGGATTCTGTCTTTAACTATTGATTCAACAACTAAAAGTGGGATCATGGAAATGGGCCAAAGGTTTGATAAGCTGGAGGAATTTAGTTGTTTTTTTAAAAAATGATACTAAGGCTACTAGGTAAATGTCTGGAATATCCTGAAAGTCACCTGCCAGTATATCAATCATCCTGCGCATGATGGGGCTGGTAAACTGACTCAAATGTAGAAGTGCAAATCTAGGGCTTCCATGAAGTCCGGGGTGTGTACTTTCCAGATATGATTGCAGTTTTGAGATGATTTGTGTTTCTGTGATGTTATGCTCAAGGTTGTTGCTTGAAGCTTTCCATGTTTTGAGCAGTTGCATGCTGTTTGCTCTGTAATTTGGTGGTGAAGTGATTGTGTTTTTTCCCCAAGCATTTCTGGACCACAGTAAATATTGTGATCAATTTCAATTATGGTGGGGGTTGGTCACTTAGTGGAGCCTAAAGCCCACCTGATGTAGCTATGTGTCCAGTTGTGCTGATTGGATAAGAAAATCCTAGACCTTTTGGTTGCGATGTAGTGCACCAAAACCTTCTGTTTCTTGTAGTATTGCACTTTTAGATCCATAATATCATGTGTGCTGACATCTGTGTATGGGAGTGTGCTGAGTCCTGTTGCTGATGGATTCAAGGTCTTTTAGCAATTGATTGGGACCTTTGGTTGTTGGTGTGGAAATCTATTAGTGAGCTCAAAATTACAATGAGTGATGACCAAGCCTGAAGTGGAAGTAAGGCAAGCACATGTATTTTATTGAGGAGAATATAAGCCTTGGAAAAAATCCACCCAGGAGTGTTAGATTTATTTAGAAGTCGGATTGTGCACCTATAGTTTGAGTGATTTGTTATGGAAGGGTCTAATGGAAGGTTAATTAGTAGGGCTAGGTGATCAGTGAAGGGAACAAACTGTAATTTGGTGTCAATATTGAAATGTAGCTCAGGAGAGTAATAAAGAAGGTCGATTAAAGACCTTCTATGGAGTGTATAAAAGGAGAAGGACTCCAGCGGGAAAAAGCCTTCTCCACAGAAAAGCACTCTATTGATTAGGTGAAGATATTTAATATTGAACTGATCATAGGACATATTGTAATCTCTAAAGCAGATTATGGGTGAGGCATCTGAGGATAATAGAGAATTTATTTTGAGTATCACTGAGAGAACTAAGGAGGTGTTGTTTTGGATGTATAAATATATTATGTTTATTGAGTTATTACCAATCAAGAGATTAGTGATTACAAGTTCTTTACTACGATATAGAATTCTGAGTCCATTGAGAGGAAGATTTTTACTTATGAAGAGAGCTACACCAGATGATGCAGAAGTGGATGGAGTGTGATGGAAAAAATCATATTGTTGCATCAATTGAACTATTTGATAGTTAGATTGTAGATGTAATTTTGTCTCAGAGAAGCAAGAATTGTGTAATTTTGTTTTTTGAAACCATCTCTGAACTGCATGAACACGATCAAGGGAGTTAAAACCTCTGATGTTGATACTTCCTATTTTGAGCAACATTATTTAATTGATACTTAGGAATTTGGAAGTGACTTGTGTTTAATGATCCGAGATAATGACTTGTTCATCAGGTGATGAAATTCTCATCCCTGTCTTTCAGGAACAAGAGGTACTGCATTTGTTGGGAATGTTGCTTGTTTCTTTGTTGCTGTGAGTAGGTTTTGTTTGAAATTCAATCATCCCTGTCTTTCAGGAACAAGAGGTACTGCATTTGTTGGGAATGTTGCTTGTTTCTTTGTTGCTGTGAGTAGGTTTTGTTTGAAATTCAAATCTGATTGGGATATTGTGCCAGTAGACAGTCCTAGTGAGGGACTTTCTTGATTGAGTTGCATTTCCATTGTTTGTGATTTTTTATTTTCTTTTTTCCTTCTGGGATGAGGCGTTTTTATTAACACAGTTTGTATTGCTTTATTTCTAAATCTGATTCTGGTGTGGAATTACTAGTGTCTTTTAAGTGTGAGTTAGAAGATTCTATTGACTTTCTTTTATTATTAGTTGCATTATTATCAGAGTGAGTTATTTGGGGGCCAAACAGTTGAGTAGTTAAAAAAACCTCATCCGTTGTGTTTTGAAGATGCATTGTTTCTTTGCGATTGTTTTCATGAGTAAGTTCATGTGTGAGATGATTTTGTAGGTTCTTTTCTGTTTGTAGCACATCATCACAGTTGTTATGTGTATTGTTGATGGTTTCTTGAGCTGCTTCTTGTTCCTTTGGGTGGTCAATGTCCATTGTGTTTAAATTATTGAAATTGCTGTTTGATCTGTGTAGCTGTTGAAATTGGAATGATAGAAACTTGTTGGATTTTGGGTAGTTGAGATGCATTTGTGGTTTTTTGTCTTTTTAATACAGCATGTATCACATATTCTTTTAGGACATGCTTTGAATAAATGTGTTCTCTCTTTGCAGGAAAAGCACTGAGGTTGCCCTCCACGAATGGAGATATAGAGAGGACATTTCCTCTCATCTAATGTGGATGGGATATCGAGAGGGGTGAATCCTTTGTGCATTTTGATTGTAAATGCTACATTATTTGAGGGAAGTTTAAGGTCTGCTCTTTTCTTATTCAGGTATTTGAAACTGGTAATGACTCCATATTTGGAAAGGAGCCTTTGTAGTTCTTGCTCAGTGAAATTAAAATAGCAGTTTCAGGCAAGTCCGAAGGCTATTCTTGGATGATTCATTTCAATTTTTACCAGGTATCTTTGATTTAGGTAGAGTTGGGATCTTTTGAATATTTCCTTCTGGATGAAATTATAAAACTCTACTATGAAATAATGATGGTTGGGGTGGTGATAGACTCTTTTGATAGCCTCACCTAGTAGTAGGTTTTTTAATAATTGAAAGAATTCATCAGTAGGAAAAGTAAACAAATTGCAATTGTCATTTGTTGTATTAAGTATTAATGTGTTTTCATTATGATAATTTTGAAAAGAATTGAGTAAAAGAGGAGGGATCCTTGAATTGAACTCCTGATTTATTGCTTCATAATTTTGGAGTGGTTCCTGTGAGGCCAATTCTTTGAATTGAAAATTGATTTCTTCATTTAATGGTGTGCTATTTTCATTATCAATGAAGTCAAGGATATCATAATGCTGTGGCTTCTCTTTTGTGTTTGTTTTTTGAGAGTTTGTTGTGTTATTATTTAATGCTAAGGCATAGCTTTTTACATTAGCTTGACTGGGTTCTATCACCTTAGTTTGGGTTCTATCACCTTAGTTTGCAATTGAGTGTGCATTGAGAACATTTGATTAGTAACTGTATTATTATTATTGATAGTGTTTTTGTCTTTATCGTTTGAGCTAATGGAAGGAAAATCTGTTTTAAAAGTGTTCAGAGCAGATTGAAGTTGTAGTGCTTGTTTTGGGATATTACTTTTGCTGTGGTTTATATCGTTATTGTTTGAGTTGAGTTCTGATGTTGATTTTTCTTGAGTAAATTGTTTTGGTGTTTTGTTTCCCTCAGAATGTGACTGAGATAGTATGTTAACATTTAATTCTTCAGTATTATGATCCAATGCTTGGTCAAAATCGTTTTTTTTTGCCTTAAAAACTTTTTGTTTTGGTTTTTTTGGCTTAAAAACTTTTTGTTTTGGTGTTCTGTGGCTGGTTCCTGTGAAGCACCACCTGCATTTTTAGAAATTTTATAAATTACCGATGTACTGAGATCGGTTTTTTGATTGTGGTGGGTTATCATATTTATGTAGATTTAGATTATTTTTAGATATAGTTTCTTGTGCAGAATTGCAATTTACATCATTGTTAAAAGAAGTCGTGTTTATTTCTGATTTAGAGAAGTTTTCAGATAGATCGGTAAGATCGTTACTTTTCTTGATTTTGAAATGCCAACATTTTTTTGCTTTTGAGTTATTAAAGTTTCTTTTAGTTTTTCCAAGCTGTTATCTAATGTTTTATGACTATTTATATCTGTTTCATCATTATCTGAGAGTTCAGTAAGTCCGTATCTGTTTTTCTCCTCATCCTCGTGAGGGCTTTTAACAAGCTTAACTGAGATTTGCTTTACGTTCTCACTGCTCTTAGATGTAGTAGGACTTGCCCTAAGGTTTTGAGAGTCTAGAAGCTTGAATTTTCTGCTCATCTTGTTAACTAATTAGATTAACACACAAAAAAAACAAAATCTTACCTTAACTTCCCTGAAGCTCTGATTGAAGTAAGTATTTGATTAAAATAATTTTTTTAATTTTATTACTAGCTGATGTGCAATTGAAATGTTCAGGTAGCGCCATCTGTAACTAATTTCTATTAACAAGTTAAAAAGGAATGTAGGTTATTATTGTATGTCTAATTTTAAATTTTACTAATAGATAGAAGAGGTCATCTTGTGCATTATATTTTTTCTTAAAAAAAATAAAATAATTTAAGGCCAATATCAGCTGAGAGAAATCTAAAAATTTGTCA
Source organism: Epiperipatus broadwayi (assembly GCA_028023455.1). NCBI lineage: Eukaryota > Metazoa > Onychophora > Udeonychophora > Euonychophora > Peripatidae > Epiperipatus > Epiperipatus broadwayi. Next base: position 323,565 of record JAQFVV010000292.1, on the reverse strand, counting down.
TATCTTATATTTGTTTTTTTTCTTTTTTTGAATCTTTTGTAAAGATGGAAAAAGCTATTTCCATTGTATTAAAATTAGAAACTATACTCCTTGAGGAATTAAAAGGGTGCAAGTGGGAAATGAAAGAAGTGAAATATAAAAAAATGCAAAAAGCTATATTAATTGTGTTATGATCAATTATCCACTAAATTGGAGATAATGGCTGTAATAGTGAAAGAGGGATACTCAATTTATATTGATGTGCTATAAAAAGTTTTCAGCAGGTGATGGGGGGGTCTCTTCTGAGTATTGTTTTCCTTGCTATGTTTTGTCTGCTGTGCAGTTAAGGGCTTGCTAAACTAAGAGAAATATTCTAGTTGTAAAGCAGAGGAGAACTTTATGAAAGAAGGCAGAGCTGAGCCTAGCTTCAAATTATAGTCTGTCCAGAATTGTGTGATCAACTCTTGGTTGGCTGCTATTGTTATTATAAAGATTTCTAGAGAAAGTTGAGAATTATAAAAATGCCTAAATTTTATCATTAAAATGCTAATGAAGTAAACTCATAATGTTAGTGCACAAGCCAGACTCATACATTGCTGTCATGTAGTCACAGATGCTAACTGATGTAATGAACACCTTAATGCCTACCTTATGCTGTGAAAAGGGAAGCCCTTGCCCCCTTGTTGTCATGTTTTATAGCACACTTAAAAATTACTAATTCCAGAGATGGTTGATGGAAAGAAACTAAAAGGAAGCCAGATGGTATAATTTATTTTATTTATGATCATTATGTCATTTGCTATAAATTTTATTGTAGTTTTTTTATTATTTGTATTTTTATTTTGTTTCTCTATAAATTATTATTTGATTTTCCTACTTTAAAACAGTTCTACCAAATTAATTTCTGGAATGCTTGTGTGTATACCGAGGTGTAGATATATATTGTAACTTATATTTTATATCCTTGTTGTATTTTTAACAAGTAATAGCTATTATAATAGTTAATCTTTTGGTAATCAATTTAAATTAATCATTCTAACTATAAATAAATAATTGTAATGTTGGAATAATCAAAATCATTGTAACTTAATAAAATATGAGACTAATAGAATCCATTGTAAGTAAAATTATTAATGAGAGAAAGGCATTGTAACCAAATATTAATGATAGATTGGCATTGTAGCCAAAATTATAAGATCAAAATGCTTATCTCAAACATATTAAGGAGACTAATAAGTTATAACTATAACAGTCATTGAAACTTATCAATGATCAAAATATTAATTATCAATCAAAATATTGGTGGCTTAAATTAAATATATCATAATATCAATAATTAGAAACAATAATGCTTGGAGACTAGTCATTTCAGTTATCTGGTATCTGGTCTATTTCAAACCCTAGTTAGGCAGCCATTGTATCTTCAATAAACAAGTAGGAACACAGAGTAACTTAAATAAACTATTAAGATATTATAACTTATGAAACAACGTCAAATAGGTGAGTGCATTTTTAACCCAATAAAAATCTTTTCTTAATAAATCTAACAGTAAATTTTACTCACTCTTATATCTTTTGGTTTGATATCAAGTGCATATTAAAGTGAATAACAAGTAAATATGGTCTAGCAGGGTGCCACTAGGTTATCTGAACCTAGACAAAGTTATATCTTATAACCTTTTCACATGTACCAGGTTTGAACTCCTTTTGGTGCTTTATTTCTAACAAAAATGGAGGATTTTACTTTTAGACCCATATTACTGTATGCACAAACATTTAGGTAAACACAAAACATCCTTAAACTCAAGTGGAGTATATAAAATTCATCAGACAGAAATCATCTCCTAGATCTTAACATAATAAATGTGTTTCAATATCTTTATAAGTTTAACTAGCTCATATTATACTATTAATTTAGGATGTCAATTCACTCATCCTTGCATGATGTAGATGATGGAATGGTGGTTATTATAATGATTCACGAATGTCAACTAAATACCATGAAATCACTTATTTATTTATGGCCTTTAAACATTTAATTAAAACATGATGATGATGATGACAATAATGATAATGGTTTCATCCACAGCTTCTGAACCCAAGTCTAAAAGTTCTAAAGAAATTCATAACTATTGGTTAATCTTAGTATATCTTATTGGAACATAAACAATTAATAATCACCATTAATGATGAATGATCACAACAAATAAAGAATACCCTTAATGAAGTATATATGCCTCATTTAATAAAACAAATTAACATTTATTACTGCATTTCTAATATATACATGAAAATTTCTAGATAGACATGAAAATTTATATAAATAATAATAACAATAATAACAATTGACTATTTTAAAATCATAATATTAGTTTAAGTTCTTCCCCCTTTCCCATTAATGATATAATGTATATTAAATTGGATAGCAAATTTGCTAAGATTTTCAATCCACAAGAAAAGATTTCATATAAAAAAAATAAACACTCTTTGTGCATACAGACTTTATAATCCAACATGTAAAGTTAACATATAAAATAGAATGATTAATGAGAAAAATGTTAGTGGAATCGAAAAAAGATTTCCAGAAACAAGTTTTTTAATTACTTCTCCCCCTTCCCCCTAAGATACTACTAATATCGCTATTCCTTAACTCAAAGCAAAATAATCCAGTATTTCCAATGCTATATATGTCTATTATTCTCATATTCACACACCATTACATACATGTAACAAGTTAATATATTACTGTGCATGTGTGTGTTTATCCCCATTATAGCTAAAACATTATTTAAAAACAAAATAATAATACAAAAAAAAATAATTTTACATATGTTATGATGTAGTACGATTAATATTAAGAAAAATACGTTTGAAACTGTGTGTACTCCAGAAGTTAAAAGTGTTAAATAATTACATGTGAAAGTAAATGAGTTGATTTAATAAAAATGAAAATTAGAAATTACAAATGGTTTTTCATATATATATTTTATAAAAAGCAAGGTGTACAACAAGATGGAAGATCCGAATAAATAATTAATTAAACGAAGGATTAAAAATGTAAAGAACAATTAATTAATTAGTGCAGAAATAATCTCAGAATAACTTTGTGATTAAAATTGATAAGGAATAAACAATAGAACTAAAAGTAGATATAATCTAGCAGAAAAAAGACAAGCCAATGTCAGTCCTGATTCTCTGAGAGACTTAAGTGTAGCGCGAATTCAGAACAGGACCAACGATGAAAGGAGAACCAAATATTCGGGTCTGAAGGTACCAAAGACCAACCTAGGGTAATTATACAGACTATACCTGTCTTATTATTATTTTTGCCTTACAGGTGCTAGTAGAACTAATGATAATTCTGTTTATAAATAATTGTTATTTTTCATACTAATAAAATCTTGTATCTGTTAAGTGGGATATCTTAATTTTATGCAAGAGAGTAATAGTTACTCAAATTAGGTGAATTGGTTTTTCTTGTAAATGACATTAAATCAGGTACATCACAATTTTGGCACAGTCAGGAGAAAACCTGCTTTTCAAGCTTTATGAAAGAACTACACTGAACAGTAATTTAGAAGTCGATGAGTTGATAAAGAATTAAAATGTCGATAGGACAAGCTAATATGTCAGAATTTGGAATAGATAATCCACACGAATGGCCTTTTTATGTGCTTCAATTAGAAAATTATTTTAAGTTAAATAGTATTATTGAAAATGACAGGAAAGTAGCAGCATTATTATGTTTGTCAGGTAGAAAAGTTATTGAAATAGTAAACAAATTGTATAATGGACAAGTTACAGATAGTAGTAACTACAAGACTTGGTTCAAAGACTAACAAATTATTTTAGCCCAAGACCATCAAAGTATTTAGCTCCGTTAAAATTGAGGAACTGCAAACAAGACAAACTCAAATCAATTAAAGAATATGATATTGTTCTATGCCAATTAGCAAAGAATTACGAGTACAGTGACTTTGTGGAACAAATTTTTATTGACCAGTTATTATGGAGAATGAAGGATGATAAATTGCATCAATCGTTATTAATTGAAACTCAGATGACTTATGAAGGTGCTATTCAAAAAGGAATAGTATATGAATCAGTGGTAGAACAAGCTTTAGCTTTTTCAAATAGAACAGAGGAAAACTCTAAAAATACTATTTTTAAAATAGAGAGAAAAGATAAGGATTGTACTAAAGAAGGGAAAAGTTTCGAAATAAAATGGTTTTGTTGTGGTAAAGTAGGTCATTTGTCTAAAAGCTGTAAACGGAGGAACGAAAAATGTTACAACTGTGGGGGCAAAGGCCATTTAGCAGCAGTGTGCAAAAAACCTAAACGAAAATCTGAATATGGTAAAGATCTGAAACAGTGGAAAACAGTAATTGATAAATCTTAAAAAATGAGCAGGATCAATTCATGCTTGAGATTAAGTTAAGTAACAAAAGAGTAGAAATGGAGATAGATAGTGGCTCAGGAATTTTGTTAATATCTATGAAAAAGTGGAAGGAAATATCCACAGAGAGCCCTCACATTAAAATACAGAAAGCTAACATTAATGTTAGAGATGTCAATGGGAACCCGATCAAGTTAATTGGGAAATCCGAAGTAATAGTTGGTTTTAAAAATAAAAACTACAAATTACCCATATATATAGTAGATAAAGATATTAGTCTGTTAATAGGAAGAAACTGGTTTAAAGACTTAGGCATTAAATTTAATATAATTAAAAAGGTCTCAGTGGAAAAAGAAATGATAGAGTTATATCCGAATTTATTTATGAAAGATTTAGGTTTGATAAAATCAAAGCCCATTGACTTGAACTTAAATGAAAATGCTAAACCGGTTATTTGTATACCGAGAAAAATACCTTTTGCACAAAGCCAGTTAGTAGAGGAAAAAATAGAAGCATTAGTTAAAAAAGACATGTTATCCCCAGTCGAGGAGGCGGATTGGACCACGCCGATTGTTGTGTTAACAAAACCAGATGGGAAAATTAGGCTGTGTGGAGATTATAGAACAACAGTAAATAAGTATCTTAATAAAGGAGCTTACCCAGTGCCAAATGTACATGAGATTCTCAGTAATATAGCTAAAGCAAAAAATTTTGCGAAATTGGATTTAAATTCGGCATATCACCAACTAAAAGTTACGGATGATACAGCTCGGTTATTGACAATTATGACCCCTTTTGGATTATTTAAATGTAATCATCTCCCTTTTGGAATTACATCAGCTCTAAATATATTTCAAGCAAAAATAAATTCAATATTACAAGGCTTGGAAGGAGTGACACCATATTATGACGATATTTTGATTGCTGCGACATCACAGGCGAAATTAAGAAGTAAAATTTGGGAAGTATGCGAGAAACTAAATAATGCAGGGGTAAAATTAAATGTTAAAAAATGTGTTTGGGAAACTGAAGAATTAAAGTTTTTAGGCCATCTTATTTCAGAAAAAAGGAAAAGTCTGTTAACTGAAAAAATTAGGGCAGTCAAAGATGTTCCAAGCCCAATAAATGTCAAGCAACTTCAAACTTTCCTAGGTTTGATTAATTTTTTCGAACCTTTTCTAAAGAACAAAGTGATGGTCACAACTCCTCTATATGAACTGCTATGCAAAGATCAGAAATGGATTTGGAATACCAAACATGAAAAAGCATTTAAAGCAGTTAAGGAATTGTTAACCTCTAGTAGCTTATTAGTGCATTTTGATAGCGACAAAGACATCACTATTACTATGGATGCATCACAATACGGAATCACAGCAGTTTTAGTGCATCAAATAGACGGTCATGAACGTCCTGTAGCTTATGCTTCTTGGATGTTGTCTAAAGCTGAAAAAAATTACAGTCAGCTGGACAAAAAAGCTTTGACAGTCATGTTTGCTGAGAAAAAATTTCACCAGTTTATATATGGACAGAAATTTGAATTAGTAACAGATCACAAACCTTTGTTAGGGATTATAGAAAACGATCGTCTGATGCCAGAGCATTTAAGTCCATGCATGCTCAGATGGGCTAATACACTTACTGTTTACAATTTCAATCTAAAATATCAAAAAGGAAAGATAATTTCTCATGCGGACACTCTGTCTAGAGTGCCCGGAAATAATGACAACTATGAAACTGATGTGGAAGTTAATCACATTGACAATATGAAATCACAAGTCATAAATAGTAAAGTAGTTCAGACATGGACAAATGAAAATGACAGGTATGCGTTGCTTAGGAAATGGATAAGAAAAGGTTGGCCTAATAAAAAACCTGAAAATTTAGCAATGGGTTTTTGGGTCAATAAAGACCAATTGTCAGTCTGTAAAGGGTGTATTAATATGGGAGACAGAGTGGTTATACCTCCTATAGGGAGAATGAAAGTTCTAGAACTTTTGCATCAGGGGCATCCAGGCATCGTGCGAGCTAAAGCTCTAGCTCGGAGTTACATTTGGTGTCCGCAGATAAGTAATGATATTGAAAAGTATATTAAGAAATGTGATAAATGTAAGTCTGAAATAGCTCTGCCAAATAAACAATATTCTTCTTGGCCTAAACCAATATATCCATGGCAAAGACTTCATATAGACCCTGCGGGTCCAATAGAAGGAAGAAATTATTTAATTTTAATCGATGCTTTCTCTAAATGGATAGAATGTCATGAGGTTAAAAATACTAGTGCAAATGAAACAATAAAATGTTTAAGCGACATATTTTTTATACATGGATTTCTACAAGTACTCATCTCTGACAACAGAACTGGATTTGCAAGTGAAGAATTAAAAATACAATTTGGAAAATGGGATATCAAACGTGTATTTACACCCCCTTATCACCCTGAATCAAATGGTTTGGCGGAAAATGTGGTAGGGCAAGTGAAGAAATATTTAAGAAAAAACAAAAATACAGATATGAAAAACGTCTTACAGGAATTCATGATGTATCAACATATAACTCCATCAACAATGACTGGAAAATCGCCAGCTGAAATGTTATTCATTCGGAAAATAAGAACTAATTTAGATTTTTTGTGACCTGATACACATATATATAAATATAATCAAGACCCAGTGAAAAACTTTAACATTGGAGATGCGGTAATATTCAGAGATATACTATGTAAACAATGGGATAATGGAAAAATTGAATGGGCACGATCAAAGCAAATTTATAATATTAAGGGTGAAAATGGAAATATATATATAAGCATCACAAAAATCATATTCGTAAAAGTGAAGAGGACATACAACTATATATGTTCCAGCAGTTCCAACATGCAAATGAAAAAATTCAGATAAACAGATGCTACTGACCAACATCCAAGAAGAAGTGGTAGAAGAGGATAAAATACAGATTGAAAAGAGGAAATCACCTAGACCAATACGATGTAAAAAAAGACCTTTGTACTTAAAAGAATATGTATAAGGTGGATAAACTGTAACTTCTGGAGTGGGGGAGGAAATGTTATGTTGTAGTACGATTAATATTAAGAAAAATACGTTTGAAACTGTGTGTACTTCAGAAGTTAAAAGTGTTAAATAATTACATGTGAAAGTAAACAAATTGATTTAATAAAAATGAAAATTAGAAATTACAAATGGTTTTTCATATATATATATTATAAAAAGCAAGGTGTAAAACAAGATGGAAGATCTGAATAAATAATTAATTAAACAAAGGATTAAAAATGTAAAGAACAATTAATTAATTAGTGCAGAAATAATCCCAGAATAACTTTGCAATTAAAATTGATAAGGAATAAACAATAGAACTAAAAGTAGATATAATCTAGCAGAAAAAAGACAAGTCAGTGTCAGTCCTGATTTTCTGAGAGACTTAAGTGTAGCACGAATTCAGAACAGGACCAACAATGGGAGGAGAACCAGATATTCGGGTCTGAAGGTACCAAAGACCGGCCTAGGATAATTATACAGACTATACCTGTCTTATTATTATTTTTGTAAGCCTTACAGACGTTAGTAGAACTACTGATAATTCTGTTATTAAATGGTTGTTAATTTTCATACTAATAAAATCTTGTATCTGCTAAGTGGGATATCTTAATTTTATGCAAGAGAGTAATAGTTACTTGAATTAGGTGTATTTGGTTTTTCTTGCAAATGACATTAAATCAAGTACATCACAACATATTAACAAACATTTCATAATTTTAGATTAGTATACAATAATACCCTTTAGAAAATAAACTTCATTAATGAGTGGGTATCATAGTTTTAGCATACCCAAAATTATTACCCAAGGTTATAGCTATTATTATTAAAGAAATCTTTGGTTTAACTCGATTTTGGTTGTTTTAAAAGTTCGGAGATAAAAGATATATAAAACTCTATTTCTAAAATTTTTACCAATAGTCTTTGATATAATAAAAAGAAAATATATAACAAAAATTCATATTACCAGTCCCTTTTATCTTGTGGAGGCTTTCTAGAGTTCAAACTTAGCTTGTTAAATGTCTATACTTTTGCAGCAAACAATTTCTGCAGTTCACTGAAACAGTTTCTTTTCTTGAGGCTTATAATTATTTAATGGTGATGGTGATGATGAGGTTATTTGCTTCAGTGGGAATCATTTGGCACTGGAACTCCTTCCCTTCCTTGTTAAGCATAATTCTTCTAATAGATGGAGTATATCAGTTGTTCTCACATTTATAATTTTGCTTGGGTTTAAATTCAGCCACTGGAATCTGAACTGGTTGATTTAATACTTATTAGTAGATTAATTATTTTTCCTCAGTTTTCCAAATGCAGGTGAAGGTTTTTTTTTACTTAAAATATCGCATTTCTCCCAATCAGTCATAAGGGGTAGAATATTTTAATTTCAGACAAGACATTTTTTTCCCTATACAATATGCTGGCTCTAAGGTGGGTTATGGGATTTTTCCCAGACAAGATACATATAGATTTTTTTAGCCCACCATCCTTATATTTTCCATCTTCAAAAAAAATTTGATGTAAAAAAAATGATTTTAAATTGATATCTGGCAGAATTAAATGTTTGTCTTTCCTAGTTTCAATATTTAAAACTTTCTTTCTTTCTGATTTTTCAGATTGGTTTTATACTTTATTTTTCAGTCAGAGTGATCAGTAACAAACAATATAAGAAAGTTGCACCTACATCATTTTCTGGTGTTTTTCTTTACTCTGGATTAACAAAAAAAAAAATTCCCACTACTATGATTTCCAGACAAATTTTGTTTTGAAGTAAAAATCATTTTAATCCTTTTTCTTCACATATCTGTCACAAAATGTAACTCCTAAAATTTGAGCCTCTTTCTTTGATCAAACTGATGGGAAGATTTTAAAGCTATATTTCTCACATCATTGTCTAAGTTTCAACCCAAAAAACAATCTTTATAACACAAAATTGTTGAGTAAAAAAAATAATTTAACAGATTTAACTTTTCTTCATTTTCTTTTCAATATGTAATAAAATGTAGATTTATTTATGCAATGCACACACACTCTAGCCAAGTCATTTATAAAAACTGGCCTATTAAAATAATCTGAATGCTTTTTTTTTTTTTTAGAAATTATACTTTTAATATCTAAAGTTAAATCCTTAACTTTCAAACCCCAAACTATAATCATAGAAAAACCAAAATAGAAATAGAATAAAATATTAGAATCTAGATAATGTAGGTTAGTTTTGAAAAAAGTTAATGTTTGAAATACAAAATGACAACTAACTAACTTGTCACACACACTGCCTATATATGTGTTATAACCCTATTTAAAAAATTAACTATTGAATAAGAAGAAGGTGTGTACTACTCTTTTCAGTTTTATCAACACAAATAAACAAAGAACATAACTGTTCCCCCTCTCTCTTTCTGTCTTAGGCTTTTAGAACTTGATCTTGTAGGATTTAAACTTGGGTGCCCTACAGTTTTCTTTCCTATATAAAATGTGATGATGATTTTTTGTTCCATATTTTCCATCATGCACATTACTACAAATTTAGCTACTGACTAAATTGAAATGGCACAATATATATTTGTTTGTTGTTGTTGTTGCTGGGTGCCGTTAAGATACTGTTCTATTTGAGAAAAGAGAAACATACTTTGCGTGAAATTATTATTATTATTTTTGTAATCTCTGTATATGATTATAGAAAATTTATTGACATGCTCATTTGTTTTTTTTCTTTTTTTGGGCAGTGGTATTTCCTTTTTGAAAGAGTTTTTTCTTCTCAAAAGTGGCACATAAAGATGAGATTTAGGTTCAGCCTTTCAAAGATATACCACCTAAAACTTTATGGTACCAATTAGCAGGATATTAATGTTTTGGATAGGGAGAAATCAAGAAATATAATCAATTTTGGTTTGATCTCACTCATTTAAACTTAATTTTTTTTGTTATTGATATTGAGTTTATGTTGATATCTTATTCTGATGTATGGCATTGACATCATGTTATGTCTTGTGTGCATCATAAGAATTATGGGATAGGCATCATCTGGTACAGTATCATTAGTTCCTATTTATATCAAAAATATCAAACGGATTGAATGTGGAAAACTGTTATACTTAGAGAGGGAGGGCATTACAAAATTTATGTCTTGCAAAGGGGGCAGTGTCCTGAAAAAGTTTGGGAACCTGTGCTCTAAATCATTACCACTTTACACTTGAGAAGTCTGCTTGTAGCAATGAAACCATTGGTAGTGATTTATACATATATATAATCAATAAAGTGAGTAATATATAGCATGACATTGCTTTTATGAGCTTGTGTTTACAAATACATAATATAGGGAGCATACCAATAGCTCAAACAAGATCTTAATTGATAAGTGCAGTAAGAGAAAACATTTAAAATCTCTATCTGAAGCATTCTCATCCCCAGATCAATTGGTTTCAAGCTTTTGGCTCACCTCAGTGTTGGGCTTTGAGTTTATATTTTAGATCTAGTTTCTGAATATCCTAGCTCCTCAATAAGGTGTGCCAAAAGCTCAAAACCAATTGGTCTGGGATGGGAATGTTCCAGTTAGAGATTTTAAATGTTTTCTTTTACCACACTTATTAATTAAGAGCTTGTTTGATATATATATGTGTGTGTGTACACCCATTACCATGTTTCTGTGTGCCATGAGACACAACTGTCTCAATATATGCTGTGACAAATAGTAGGCAACCTAATATACATCATTCAGATATATAATTCATCTCTAGATCATGGAAAGCAGAGATTAGTGGCAAATAAAAAATGGTAAAGCCATTAATAGTAAACAAAATGCTGAAACAAATCTAACAATCAACAAAATAAAGTTTATTAAAAATCTAACATAGCATAGTATAATGCAGTTCAATTATAAGATTCCAATACCACAGAGTTTAAATATGATAAGGTTCACATATGACAGATTTTGAATAGTAATTAACTCTTTTCATGTAAGTATATAGTGTATTTCATATTTGGTAATTTAAATCTTACAATTTTTTTTTAAAAAAAAAATACTTATAGTACTATTAGTTCATCTCTGAAATTTGTTAATTATTCTATGATTTAACCAGATTTGTGCACATATATATTTCACGTTTGCTTTAAACAAACAATCAATAATAAAGCAGTCTTAATCCACTACATATGTTAAGACAGACAGGCCATTATAAAAAGTAATCTATATGCTGTGCATTTGATCCAACCATTAGAAACATAAAGTGACAATAAATATGCCTCTTAATCACCTATATTATAAAGCAATATATATATAATCATGGGAAGAAATATTTCTATACCCAATGCAAAACACAACCATTCATGCACATCTCTAGTGGGAGTAATAATATAGATCATGGGGAGGAAAAACATATAATAAATTCCCATGGTGGATAAATATTCAGAATCACTATATACAATGCATACATATACATATACTAATTTCATTTCAGGTGCATGTGACGCAAACAAAGTAAACAAGTAAAATTGCTAACAAATTTAATCAACTTATCAATGATTTATAAAATTACATGTACATCAAGTTCAGCACACATATAAATTAATGTTTTTGGACAACCTTCAGAGACTCTATATTAATTATTAACTATAAACTATAACATATTAAAAAAAATAAAATCTATCTTTTTTTAACGTTTTTTTCCTCTTGAAAACTTTTCATTAAAAGCAGCATGGATCATAATTAAATAATCACAGAAATAATTTTCTTTCAAAATAAAAAACCTTTTTATGAGGAAAAAAAAGAAAAATAAATTAAAATTTGAAAAGCAAATTAGGTTCTGTTATCTAAACTAAAGCTACCATGCTATATCAGATACACTAAGTGGGATAAAGTGTTATAACATAAAACATTAAAAAAATAGCTTTACAACAGATAAATGCATAAATATACAAAGTTAAATCATTTAAAGTATAACCCTCATTGGTTTGTTGGTAATCTTTGATGAAATATTTCACAACTTATCCAGGGGAAAAGATGATATTATTTTTCAGAAAAGTTGAATTTTATTTAATGTCCATATATGTATGTGTACTGTTTTTATGTGAAGTCTTTTATTTACCAGCTTTCAATTTTGTAGAAAGGTTATCCTAATTTTTTTTTTAATATTGAGAAATGCATTTGTTGAAGAGCATAGTTATTGTGGCTAGCATGATTTGTTGACTTAACTCAGCAAGTAAAGTTGGACATATAATGGCTATAGGTTAACATACTGAAGAAGTGAAGTTCTTTCCCAGTGCTTTAGATGCTCATCATTATTAACTTAATCACTGGGAAAGGTACAAGACACATCACTCCAAGCAAGCAAAGGTAATGATCACAGTATGAAGCAGGCTCAATGACAAATAGGAGCAGAATGACCTGAATAACAAGCCAACACATTTACCAAATTTTTAATTAACAGACTCACTTGTTTATCAACATTTTTTTTTAATTACCAGGCCAATGATCACCTGGGTACATGGTTTAAAATTGGATAAGAGAGTACTTATTTTTATTTATAAAAAATTCCTTAATATATTAAGTCAGTAATTATTTCCATTCAATGGGTTCAACAAACATTTTTTGAATTAGATAAATTTGTATGTTTACGGATAACATTTAAAATACTGAAATCCAACATTTTCAAAAACAAGAAAATGACTTAATGAACAAAAGATTTTCTAAGAGTTTTAATTGATTTTAAAAAACCCAAATAATTAAGAAAAGTTTTCTAGATTATTATGTTGTTTCTATAATATAAATTTTAAACAGATTTGTTTGAAATAGTTTTAGTTATAAAGTTGTTTTTTTTTTTTTACAAGCTAAAATAAAATTGAGTAAATGCAATTATAAAGGCAGATCTTTATTAATGTGTGTGTATAAAATATAAACATGTATATATAAAAAAACTTAATGAGCTGAAAATTAACTTATGCTTTATCAACCATGAAATGTTTAAAATTATTTGGATATTGAGATAACAGAATTACTATTTCAATATTATCTCAATTTATAGTGTTCTTAAGATTTGAAATCATCATTCAATTAAAGCATGAGACTATTACTTTTCCACTACATATATATTCATTCATTGATCAGAAATTTGAACATCAATTAATTGTACTAGAAGAATCGTAAATTTTTTAGTTAAGCATTAAAATAATCTGCCACTTGATTTTTGTGAAATAACTCACAACTTCTCATGATTTCATTTAAAATAAATGTTTATTTGAAAAGAAGTGATAAAATTTTAGCTGAATCTCTTATGATTTATATTTGTTTATGGGTGCTTTACAAATTCCTACTTCTGATTAATTAAATTAATGTATAACTTGGTTATTTTATTATGTACATTTATTTTAATGGATATGATATCTGCATATCCATGTGGGTTTGAACATGAAAAAGAAATTATTTGTATACAGAATAGTGTGTGTTTTCTGATATAATAGTGATCAAAAATATTGAAAAGGCATTATTTTGTGTGTGTTATATCTATTTAAATCCAACAGTAGATATTCTAAATATTTAAATAAAATTTAAGCCAATAGTTCGATTTTTTTAATCAGGTTTCATAATTTTTGCCCACCTAAAGTGAGTGGTTTCATCTAAAATACATATATAGTAGAAAAATGATATAGATTTTAATTAAATGTTGGCGTATAATCTTATAGATTTATGTTTGCTTGTAACACAACTATACTTCTTATTACTTAACAACTATATTTCTGATTAGTTAACTATATTTTTGATTGATAGTTATTTATATATACTATATTGTAATTTCTAGGACATTTACTGTAAGATTTAGTAATAATAGATGCTAGATGATCATGCTTAATAAATCTCTATCCTATGCTGTATTATCCAATATTTTCAGACTACTTTCAAGCTCATAATTTTCATTAGTAACAAGCTTTGGATCTTGAATCTGTGAAACTTGGACCTTTAGGATCTAATGTTGTTTAAGCACCTATCTTTTGTCTCTCTGTTGTATTACCAAGGTATAATCCCAAACTAAAAAAAAAACAACATTTAAATGTTTTCAATCTAAGCCACTTTGCTTGCATAGTCTTATAGAACTGAAACCAGTTTAGTTTCTATATATTATAGTACCTTCAGTTTTTAAATAACTATGATAACCTCTAGCCTATCGCCAGAATTTGATGTAACCAAGAAAATAGCACCTGATTTCATCACATGACTTCAGCTTACATATTGTTGTTATAGCAGCATAATTTTATTACTTTATACTTTATTAGCTTATATAAAATCCTGGTCACAAGATGGAGGTGCCCATAATTATTAGAAAACTAAAGACACTGATATAAAAATTTAACTGGTTTTAGATCTATATGATTACGCAAGCAAATTGACTGAGACTGAAAACTTATTATGTTTTTTAGTTTGGACTAATAACTTGATAATATAATAAAGAGGTAAATGATGGGTGTCATAAGGAAAGTGCATAATATCCTAAAGGCCCTACTACACTATTCTAAGTTTCGAAGCTCCTCATTGATTAAAATCATAAGCTTGAAATGGGATATTGGATCAATGCAGGACAATATTAATTAATAAAGCTAACAGAAATGGCACAGTGATGATGAAAAAATATGCTGATAAAATAGCAATATGTAAACTAGAGTCACGTAATGGAGTCAGATGATATATTATTAATATTTATATATACACAATATTTATAAATTCACTTTATAAATACCTTATTTTAACTCCTGTTCATGTACAAGATCTACACTTTTTTAAAACACACACACATACATACTTGCATCTGAACTTTTCCCAGATATAGAAAAAAATTGCTTCACAGAAAATGAATAAAAAGCTGTTACACAGATTTTACAATAACACAAGATATAATTTCATCACCCAAGATAAGTCTCAAGTCTTTTTGGATGTTAAATAAGGTATCTATAATAAAAAAAAATAATTTTATATAAAGTTCCCAACAAGTTTCTTTATCTAGATTAAATAATAAAGTCAGGTAGATTTAACCTGCATAGAGGCAACTGGAGCTTCATCAAGAGGTTATTGTATACATCTGTTTCATAAATGGAATTTAATAGCCAATGATCTACATAGATATGAAAAATACAGGCCATCAACAACATAATTAATAATTGCCCAAACTTACAGTTATAATCACAGAATTGATTGATTTAATGTAGTTACTTGTAAATCTATATCCTAGTTGGAATCTCTATAGGTTCCTTTATAATAATTTTTGTTTAAATTCATGTACTAACTAAATAAATAAATTGAAAATTGTAAAATTAATTCCAGTGATTTGCTTTATTATATATTATTTTCTGTGACATTATAACCTTTGCAGTTTGGCATACTTGGAATCGAGAGAGATTCTGGTTTTTGTAGTTCTTGTATTCAAACTTCTTAGGAATCCATGAACAATAAAGTCATATGTACTTTTTTGTGAAATTATGTACACATTACAGCACTGCATAGCCATCTACAAACATCATATGTAATAGTCAAATCTAATGATAATAAATAATGCCATTTTTTTTATTTATTTCTAAATCCTCAGTAGATAAAGGGTTAAGTTTTAATTGGCGTGCATGTGAATTTCGTAGCAGTTCATCTTAAACAAATATTTCTGTGCATAAAAGAAAGGCAAAAAAAAGTGTTTCTGTTAACTAATTATAACATTAATTTTGAAAAGAACAAAGAAAATGAAACAATTAATGAAAGTTATCAACTCTGCAATAGAATTTTTAACTAAATTTGATTTATATAATGTGGTGTTCCAAAATGAATTTGTATTACTAAAAAGAGTAATATATATATATTATTTTCACTACTTTCCTTCTTTGTTCCAATTATGATTATCATCTGTTTTCATTTATGTGTTTTCAAAAAACAGGTACTGATAATATTTTTAAAGGGGTAATTAAGCTGTTTTTCAATAAATATAACATTGCTATGAGATTGAGTTTGGATAGAAACAATTAAGTTGTTGTTTAAAAACACTTGATATCATATAAAAAAGTTGTGGCTGTAAAATTTCAGGCAGAACACACTTTGTATCAAGAGAGATATAAACTAGAAAAAAATTTATTGTGAAGGCCATCTGGATAACATATCTATACATAAAAAAGTTTAAATTTTGTAAAGAGTGCATTCATCATCATCATCATTGTCAACCATTAGCAATCCAATGCAAGATGAATGTCTCTCCAAGTTCAGTCCATCTTTTCCAATCTCTAGCCTCTCTTCTCCACATTACCTCTGCAAATTTCTTTATTTAATCTATCCACCTCACATGTGGTCTCTTTCTAGATCTTTTACAACCTCTTGGAATCCAATTTAACATTTCAACTGTCCATCTATTATCATCTCTTTTGGGAATATGTCCAGCCAAATTTCACTTCAGTCTTTTAATTCCTTCAACAATGTCAGTAACAACTGTTTGTTCTCTTACCTATGTATTTCATTTTCAATTTCTTCTTGTTATTCCCAACATGCATCTCTCCATACTTTTTTGGGTGGTCTGAAGTTTCTGTATTTCTCTTCTATTAAGTGTTCAAATCTCAGATCCATAAATAAGAATTGGTAAAACACATTTTCAAAAACTTTTCAAACACATAGGAATATTTTCCTTTAATATTAAATTATTTCTAACAAAAGCATTCCAACCAAGTTTAATTCTATTATTAAGTCCATCCATTTGTTATATTAATTTAACCAAGATATTTGGAGTATTTGTAGTTGTTAACTTCTTCTAACTCACTATTATCAATCTTTATTTTCATTTTTGAAAAAAATCCATTGAGCATTACTTTAGTCTTTTTAATGTTTACTTTTACTCCTACTTTCTTACATTCATCTGATATCTTTTGCAACATTTCCTGAAGCTCAGAAACATTATCTGCCATAACAACAACATTGTCTACAAAATCTAAATGAATTAAATAACCTTCATTTATTTTTATTCTTTTAACTTCCCATTTTAAACCACAAAATATTTCTTGCATCACTGCTGTAAAATATTTTGGAGATATGGAGTCACCCTGTCTTACACCATTTTCATTGATTAACTTTCCTATTATTATTATGTAATCTAATTGTTAATATTACATTTTTATAAATATTTTTAGAAAATGACAATATTCTGGGTTTATATCTTGATAATCCAATGCTTTAATCACTGAAGAAATGCCTTTTATGGGTCTATAAATCCATATTATAATTGCAACTTATATTTATTGGTCCTTTTTATAACTTCTCTCAATACTTGGAGATGGTCTACTGTATTAAAACCACTTTTAAATCCAGCTTGTTCTTTTGGATGGTTGAAATCCGATGTTCTATGTAAATGAGTTTTAATTATCTTGGTAAAAATTTTATACAAAACTAATATATTTTTTATTCCCTTTTTAAAATATTAATATTAATACTGCATTTTCCCAATCATCTGGTATATCCTTATCATTTAGACATTTGGTATACAACTTTTCAAAAAATTTCTCTATTATTTCATATGCTTCTTTTAAGATATTAATTATAATTCCATCATTACTTGGAGCTTTTACCTTCTTCATAAATTTAATTGCATGTCTAACTTCATTTAAAATCCTGGGCATTTCAAAAAATATAACAGCTATAGAAGATAATTGTTTTTAATGACTATGTAATTCTTGATATAATTCTTCTATACATTTCACGATGTCATCTCTCTTTTTAGTAATAATACCATCTTTTTTTATTTTATTGCTGATATAAGTTCCCTACCAATACCAAAATGTTGGTTTCACACTTTTAAGACTTCTATTCTATAGCTTTACTTGGCTAGTTCATAATTATACTTTTTTCTATCATAATCAACTCTTTTTTTTTAAGTGTCATAGCATCAGCCGGGACGCGAACCCGCAACCCGGGCAACTGCCTGCAAGTGCAAGGCAGTCGCGCTGACCTCTCGACCACCAATGCAAGACAAAGTCAACTCTTTTTTGCATTGTTTTACAAAATTCAACATATTCAATTCTTATTAAAACAGGCAAAACTCTCTATATGTATTGCCACTCCATGCAAGCCAGAGTAATCAAAGGATCAAGAAGGCTTGTGAATAAAATTCCCATCTATTGACTACTCATCCAATATTCCCAGACTAGTTTCTGGCTTGTGGCCTTTATCAGTAAGGAGCTTTGGATCTGAGAGCACTGCACCTAGATCTTAGGATCTAATGCAACTCTCCTTTTATCTCCACTTAACTACAAAACTATGAGACTTAAATTGAAAACACTATATTTTCAATCCAAGCTCATCAGCTTATATAGTCATATAGGTTTGAACTCAGTTTAATACCTATACATTTTGGTGTCTTTGGTTTTTTAATCCATTTAATCCATTGATTACTCTGGCTTGCATTGAGTGGCAATACGTATAGAGAGTTTTGCCTGTTTTAATAACAGTTAAGAGCAAGCATAAGAAATGGTGGTCATATTTTGTTTATATTCAATCCTTCTTAGTGCATCATTTTTATATATTTTTATATTCTTTCTTTTCTTCAAAAATTGTCTTGTCTAAATAGAAATTTTACCGGTCAATTGCTGCTTTTTAATATCAACTATCTTTCTTGCAGTTTTTACAAGTGTATCAGTAATATTTCTATTGATTTCATTCAAATCTGAATCATGTTCAAAATCTGGTAATATTTAAAAACAATTTGCAATATCTAATTTCAATTCATTAGAATGTTTCTGAAGATTAGGAATATCAACTGTGAACATTGTTTTTCCTAATAATTTTTGCCTCTCTAGTTTTGCATTAATATTGAAACAGACAGATCGAAGGATCGATCTTAGTTTCATAGTTTTCATTTTGAAGTACGGTAATTCTAAATCACTATTTACCCGCAATGAGGCTTTTTCTATTCCAGGCCACATAAATTTTAAGTTAGTTATTTTATGCTTTGTTTAAAAGAATTTAATGTAAATATTACAAGTATAAATATTACAAATCATGATAAATAATATTCGTGTGTGTGGTTTGTAGGTTTATATTCGCTCAATTTAAAAGTTTCATTGCGTGTATATTTTTTTAAATTTTAAATCTTTCAAAATTATACAAAGTCATTTAAAAATGCTGATCAAAAGTCACATTCCTTTGATCGGTATTTTTAGTCAAATCTTACGTGTACAAAATGTATAGAATAATTAGTTTGTACTTTGAAAGTTAAGATAATGAATTTCAATTTTGTATTCACGAATTCCTATGTAATTATTTAGTTTGTCAATTTAGAATCATGTATTGAATTTAGAAATAAATGTAAATCAAACAATGGAAATGAGAAATGTAGGACTCTTATCAAGAAAGGCGAATGCAATTGTATAGTCAAAATTAGATATTACTGGAGGCCAGAAAATCAAAGGAGGCGGAGTCATGAACAAAAACTATGCAGAGTGATCAACCGTAGCCATCTTATGTTGTAATATACTAGGGGACTCTACTTTTTGACTTTGCTGTGGGTAGACCATCTCGGGCTACAGCAAAGTAGTTGTGCCAGAGAAATCATCTCAACTGTGATTAAGAAGTTGCCCGGTAAATTGCAATAATGTTGGGCTAAGTCCAAGAAGCTGATCCCTGTTCTGCCAATTTAAATCTTTCGAGCCGCTGATCCATAATGTTTCCTGTGCTTCCAGTTTTCTCAATTCCAACCTTTAATTTAATCATGCCGTTCTAAGGAATCCAAAATGCGTGCCTACGTTCTGCATAAACATTACCGCAAGGAGAAAAGCTGGACGAAGAAGAATGGTAACTCTTGTTACATGAACTTTTTAACTTTCCTCTAAGCTAATAATTTTATTATTTAATCTGTTATGAATTAATCTAGGTAATTACATGTAAATTTCTTGCTTTCCTTTGTTAAAATGTTACACTAAAGCCTGTCAGTAAATTTCTTCTCTAATACTTCTGTGCTCTAGTCTTTAGATGATAATTTACTAATATTTTGTGCCTAATAGTAATTCATTAGTGAATATACTTATATTTTTATTATTACTTACATTTACAAACAAAGCGATGCCAATAATAATATTTTTCAACTCTAGTTAAAGCCATTAAAGTTTATTTCATAGTATTATTAGTATATTCATTTTAAAAGTAATTTTCTTTTATCGAACTAAAAAAATTGGTTCGTTTATGTTGAGTTGAGAAATATTCAAGTACCTGCATTGTTCCTTTTATTTTGTCAAAATGATATTTTAATCTTTGCTCCAAATAACAAATATAAAATAAAGTCTAAGTTTTTATTATGTTATTTTTTATATATGAACGGAGTAATAATAAAGTGAATAATTTTGTTGCTATTATTACCTTCCGAACAACCTGGGAGTTATGGGTTTCAGAGTGAAATTAATTAATCGTTACTTTTGTGATCTTTTGATTTCGCTATGTTTTATTTTGAATAGTCATATCAGATTGTTGCATAGAAAATGTTACGGAGAGATAATCAAGGTTTTATATAGTTTCGCTTTAAGTCCACTTCCGATCACTCATCCTCGATGTTACTGTGGCAGTGCCTTTTCCTTCGCCTAAATAGGCATCTCGTTTTTACTACCAATTGGAAGGAAAGAAATTCTTCTCCAGATAATCTCTTGGATCACCGGGGTTCGAAAATGATCCCGACTGGTTGTAGTGTCCCGGATCTACTTGGGGGCATTAAGACTTGTCAAAGTACAAGCCGCCCGGTCTTCCGTCAATGCACCGCAAGTTATTATTGTAGTATATCTTAAGCTCTGCAACCATCAGTACATCATTATTATATTATATTTTTATATAAAACCTCCTCCAATTATCCATATACGTAATGGTTTGAATCTATTAAAATCAAACAACTTAATATAAAATAGTAATTAAATATTTTAAATGCTCAAATTACTCTGATTCTCATATCAACTCGTACGACCATTTAAAACATATAAATATTGGCATGCGTTTTGTCTATCAGTCTAAAATGATTATTAAGGACTAGTAGCAAATTATTAGAAATATACGTATGAAAATTTTACCGTATCTGTACATAGTATTCAATGATTTCAATAATTATTAAAAATTTATCTAATCTATTTTTGTCTCTCTTGTCTTATTACTCTCGAAATCTAGTTAAGCACCTGCTGTCTGTATCGACAACTTAAATATATATTGAATTATTAACTGTACCAAAATCTCGAATATAAGATATATATGAATAACTGATTGTAGGGTAATTTAGTCTGTGTTTTCCGACGAGCTAGTAAAGGGAAAACCACGTACCGTTGTTGCGTTGTTCATCGGTTGGTCATGCCAGGGGTTTGGGTTTGAATTTGGTTTGCATTTTGGAATTTATTCCTAGACGTGGACTGGGTTTGAATTCGGATTACTGTGCGCGATTAAGCATGGTGATTTTACTGGTACAATATGTATTTTACATCTTACTAACCAATGATGTCTTCTGTGCAGAATTTATTAAGAACATTACAATCTTGAAATAAGTAATTTTTGTTAGTCAAAATATAATTCATTTCTGCTGTATACCTTCATTTGCATGCTTCCATGTTTATTTCTTTTTAACGCTCCCCCCCCCCCCAAAAAAAAAAAAACCCTTATAATACAAAGTTTTTCTTTTTATGCAAACTCCACAAGTCTATGTCCTCTCTCATTTTTGTTACCATAATCAAATTTACCTATAGCATTTTTATATTTCAATTGTTCACCAATTGTAGCTTTAAAGACTCCCATAACTTTAAAATACTGTTTGGGCTAATCAGAAACTTTTTGTACATTCATATAAAAATCCTCTACTACTTTAGTACTCTGAGAACTTGCTGGGATGTAAACCTGAATTAATTATAAGCATTTGGTATCTGCTATTAAGATGAATAACTAATCTTGCCATGCTGTCCAATACACCATTAATCTCCATAACATTGTTCTTTTACTTTTTTATTATATAATGAATTTTACTCCACTTGTACTTTCAATATTAGTAGAGTACATGTTCACTTTTTGAATCAATCGTCTTTTTACATTTTCTTCTAACTTCACAAAGTCCAATAATGTCTGATTTAATATGAGATAGTTCTTCAATTCTTTCAATCTTTTTTTATTTGAAAATGACCTGCAGTTGTAAGTATTTAAATAAAAGATCATCATCAGATTCTTAGCATCCGTTGTATTCGGCCACCAACTCTTCTCTTCACTAGTAATTTTACAGCTCCTGGGATAAGGGCCCTGATTTATTTTTGTTTGTCATGGTTATAAATATTTATTATAATTTTTTTTTCTATTCACACACACATTCATTTTGCCCTCAAGAAAACTCAACTGATATTTCAGTTAAGAGCTATCAAGCAACTGAGAAGAAAGACTAAGTTGTTTCTAGATCTTAAACTCAGAGGTAAAAAGCCAATAAACTCATCAGTGTGTAAACTCACCACTCTGGCCAATGCATGTTGATGAACAGCATATCCATATCCATATATTACATGAATAATCACATAGTAATAACAGCTGTAACAAGAATGTATGGAGTGGATATTAGGAATTTGCTTTGTTAGGTTTTTTAAAGGTCTCCAAGAGAAATCAAAGAATCTTTCAGTTAAAAACTCTTTTCTTACTATTTAAATATGCGATGGCATTATATGAATATTGTTTAAATTTTATTAGAAAAATAATCTAGCATAAAGATGAAAACTAAATTGCTCCATCCCAGGTCTATTATATATGTGTACATACATGTGTCTTACTAGAATCTACTGATGCATGTTAATGGATCCAACTAAAATACTACAAAATCATAAATCAATCATTGGGACCAACCATTGAAAAAAATATCAGAAACTATTTGAGTAAAATAGATGTGTGCTTTATTTTATGAACCTGTGAACTCAACAACTATTAAAATCTTCATGGATTAAATTATTCTCCAGAAATCCAGTCAGGAAAATGTATAGGATTAATAACTGGGTTAATATTCACATACCTATTAACAAATGAGAATAAAATAATCTCATGAATTTCTACAGTCAGATGGTTACAATCCAGTTTTATTTTTAATATAAATAATTTTGCTGGCAAGTGATAATTATTATTTTCATTATTATTTTATATGAATATATTTTTCCTCTCTTAGTTGATAAACTATTAAAGTGTATCGATTTTTATTTATACGAACCCACTTTCTTTAAATATTATATCTGTTTGCTTATAGTAAATCATATATTTATATTATTATTTTTTTTGTGCATTATCTAATTACTAATTGAGAAAATGGTTAAACGTGCTATTAATGCCATTATTTAAGTATGTAATTCAATCTTGATGCTTGAGATAATGTAGAGATAACTTATTTTTTATTATTACTGGGTAAGAAACAGTTATTGATATATATATACATATGTACTTTATTAACTTTTCTTTTATAAGATTTAACCAAGTTTACTGAGTAGTGCAACATTACTAGTGGAGTTTTATCAACCCAAAGTTATGATTCAGTGCTAATAGGATTTTTACCGAACATATAAATCCAAACCTAAGTTGCTAGTGGTCCCATTATAGGGCTTTAATAGTATAACCAGCCCAAACTAATAGATGTTCTAGCCACCTTAAGTATTGTGGGTTATATCCATATGGTTAGCAGGAAATATTACTGTTGAAGAATTAATATTATCAGCAATTTATTTAAGCTGATAATGTTACTTAGTATGTTCATCATAGTTTACGATTGGCTCAGTAGATTATTTTATATACTTGTAGCAGGTTATGATTGGCTGCTCACATGTGGCCTGATCAAAACACCCTTTGTGTTTTCTGATTACAATTTATATGTATATATAATATTATTGATTGATAGGCAAGTATGATTTATGTTGACTATGTTATATAGATGAATTTATGATTGGAAATAAAATACACATATTAAAAATTATATGTAGGAACTGAACAATATAGTTTTTAACATGACAAATAGTCAGATAATGTTATCTAAATGATAGGCAGTTGTATGGTTATTATTATTATTTTAAAAAATTGTATATTTCATCAGATGGTCAGATCTAAAAAAAAAGGTATTGTTATGTCAGAGGCCAATTATAACTGATGATGGAAATTTAATCAACAAATAGAGTCAATTAAATTTTGAATTGTCTCTTTTAGAATTTGTTAGATTGGTATATAAGCCTTATGAAAATTCTGTAGAAAAAGAAGTCAGTGAAGATGTAAGCCATCAGAAGAAATCTAAGGTATCTTATAGGTCGCCTAGATCTTATTATTTTAATAAGCATTTTGGTTAAATTTTATTTTTTTTTATATGTCAAAGCATTGACTGGGAAGCGAACCCGGGTCGAATGCTTGGAAAGTAGCTACGCTAACCGCTAGGCAATCTCTGTTGTAAAGAGGAGGATTACAAAAATAACTTTTTTTCCCCAAATATTTTTGGAGTTCTGCAATACTCAACTTTTTAATTAAATATGACTTTAAAAAAATCATATTTTTAAAATGTGTATATATATATATTTATATACATATAAGGCAACTAAATTAAAAAAATATGACTTCTTTAAAGATAGAAAATATACTTTATTTAATAAGCTATTTCTTACAAAAATAAGATAAAATTTCAATTTTGCAACTTAACAGAAAGTTTAGTGTTTATCAGATGATGGCATGGAATCTGTTGGGAAAAGTTGGAAGATAACTAGATAAGAGAACTTTAGGTGTGTGAATGAAACATCCTATTCTAGAGTCTGTAATTTATGGCATTGGATCTGTTGAAAAAGTTGGTATATGACTAGATAAGGAACCTTTAGGTGTGTGGATGGAACATCTTATTTTAGAGTTTGTGAAAGATTGTTTCTTAATGCTTAATCTTTCTCTGTGCACTTTTGAACAAGTAAAAACAATGAAAATATATAAACCTTGAGGAGCATTTAATAAAATAAAAATATATCTCAAACATTGCAATTCTGTAAATCCATTCAGAAATCCAGTAATCCAGCTTAAACCCATCATTATGGCTAATTTAATATAAATACAAACTCTTTTTTTATCTTTTAAATGGGAAGTTGCAAATTTGGAATCTTGGGAACTTTTCCTAATTGCACATGATGTCATTGTAAAAAAGGCAAAATTCAGTAGTAGAACTAAAGTCAAAGGAGTAGCAAAAAACATCAGCATGGCATTTCCTTGTGCTATCCAACAAAATCCCCAGTCATAATGAGCATGAAAAGAATTTTCAGATGTAAATTGATCCACCCAGATATTGATACAGATTATAAAAAATGCTGAAAACCATACTAAAACAGAGTATTTAACAAACCTTTTCTTTTTACCCAAAATGCAAAATGATCGCATATTTTTTCTTTCAAATGTTTTAAAAACATCATAAGCAATTACAGTCATCCAAAAAAATGATGATAGATAAAAATAGTGAAGCAAAATACCAACCACGATACAACCAAATGAGTAATTCAGCACAACCAATCGGAAAATAAACAGACTTTGTCCGCAAAACAATGAAATGACAAATGACATTAGGAGCATCCCTGGAAAGGTACGAAAGGTGGGATAAATACAGAAAGAAATGATATGAAGAAAAAGACATATTAAAGAAATACTCATTCCTATGACAGTTAACCAACCTTGAACTGTTGTAAAATGTTGAGTTATGGACATCTTATTGTTCTTAGTTATGTTTGGAATACAAGAAACAATTTCCCCCGCTGTGTTTATTTCATATTCGTGTAGGCTAAGAGTTCGGTTGTATGTTAAATCTATGATGCGGTCACCATCAATAGTATAATTTCCATGTTTGGTTTTTAAGCAGTTTTTTAAATTGTTCATTTTGAACGAGCTTGAAAAACAAACACCAGTAAGGTTTTTAAAAAAAGTTAAAGAGGTTCCATTATATCTTTTGCCAAATAAAACACTATATTGCCCATAGAATTTTTCTTTAGTTTTATCGTTTAAATATAATTTGATTTTGTTTTTATTTTCGCAACTGCAAAATTCTCCTTGAATGCAATAAATATCAATTTCATCTTTGCTTGCGAAATGCCTATATTGTGATGCGTTTAGTATCATTTTAAGACCGAAATTTACATTCACACTAGACGAATTAGCAAATTTCCAATAAGCCCACTTTCCCAAAGTAAATCTCCAACAATAGGGATTATCCGTTTCGTAGATCTTCAAAGAAGCACATACTATAGCTTTAAAAGAGTCATCATAAAATTGGACGTGTACAGATTTGTTTAAAGAAATCCAAAATATTGTTTCTTCATCCTCATAAACATATTCACTTTGGCTCAAAGTTACTAATTTACAAAATGTTTCTGACTTAGTCTGATCAATTTTCCAAGTTTCAACAGGATTTACACAGAATAAAAATAAAACTAGAAATACATATAACTTTATGAAGATATTCATTTCCAGTTCGTGCAAATATATATATGTATCAGTCTCTCAATAATTTTATTGGGATGAAAATGATATATTTACTTTCTAATAAGATGTAAATATTTTATATTTAGCTTGACGTCACATTTCTATGAGATCATTGACTTTTGTTGCATAAAGGCATAGAAACACAAGACTTCTCTTCCCTAATTTAATATTCTCTCTTGTCAGCGAACGATTTACATAAACTTCAACAAATAGAGAATTTAAATAGTGAATGGAATTTAAAATCCCATAAGCCAGTGCGCATTAAAAGTCTTAATTCGAATCAAATTATAAATTTAATGGAAATTGAATTAGATTCCATTAATAAATCATCCTTTTTATTTTAAAATAAAATATTAGTCATTAATTTATATTATTCTTTCAAGTTGTTAAGTAATTATTATTTTTTGTTTATTATACAAATTTTTATTATTAAATTAGATAGATGAAATATATTATCTTTGCAATTTTTTTTTATAAATTGATAAAAGTAAAAAGCTTGTTAACTTCTTTAGATAAGCAAGTGATAATTATGATTAAATAATATATATTAAATAAAATATTAAATGTATTGATTTTGTGAAATAGAATAAATAACCAATTAGAAAACACTTGTTGACTATAGTATTTGGATAACGGCAAAATTAACGGCGTTTAGCAGGTTCAGGTCAATGCAATGGTAATGTGGTTGATTTTATTAGCTGAAGGTTTCTTGGCTAATATAATTGAAGAAGATACATTTATAAAAATGGGATTGGCTGTTTGAATGCAATTTTATGCCCAGTCAGCGATTTGGGTGTTCTAAGATAACATGAACTGACAAGAACTTAGTAATAGAAATTTATAAATTTATCCGTAAAAAAATAATCATCCAATGATTGTAATAGGGTGTTATTATTATTCTTCACCCTGCATTTGCTACCAAAACAATTAGATAAATAGTAGCAATCCTAAAATGCACAAGTATTAATCCCAGTGAAATCTCCAATAGCCAATAGTTGATGGATATCTCTGTGATGCAATGTTAACTTTCAGAAATTTTCAATTTACAAACTTTACTTTTAAATGAGATAAAAATAAATAAATAAATAACTTAATGCAGAGCAAAGGATTCGCCATTTATCAGATAGTAAAATTTTTAGAAATTTTCTATCTGTGTTTATACTTTAGCTTAGAAAATTTAGATACTGATTTTCAAAAAAAAAAAAAAAACTTTGGTTAATTTCTAAAGTAATTTTTGGTTATATTATTTAAATTAAAAAATCCTAAAAATTGTTCGAAAACTACACTAAATATTAAATATAGGGGATTTTAACTCAGACTTAACCTTCAACTATCCACACTATCTTATACTACAGATACACATGTAGAAAAGACAAATAATCACCAATATATGCATTTCGTGCTGAACCAGCACTCATCAGTTGGTCCATATTATCATCTCCCACACACATATATAATCAGTGCTCAGTTTATATTAAGATAGTAAATCTTTATATTTTAATGGATAGGCTTCAATCTACTCCAACCTCCAACTCTTCAGCCATCCATACCATTGAAAATCTGATGATAGAATGCCCAAATCCCATGCTGATGCCAATATTGTTGATATGCCCATGTTGATCTCAAGTCACTCTGACCCCTCTTATATAGGACACTATCCATTTAAATATATAGAAGAGGGATAGGCAGTATGCAGGCTTAATATGTAAGATTTGAAATACAGGCATTTTTATATCTGGAACTTAATTGTCAATATAGGGGATTTGAATTCAGACTTTCAAGCAACCTTCAACTATCCACATTATCTCATACTACTGATACACATGACCACACACATGTAGAAAAGATAAATAATCACCAATACTGTATATGTATTTCATGCTGAACAAGTGCTCATCAGTTGGTCCAGATTATCATCTTCCCCACACATATATATATATAATCAGTGTTCATTTTATATTAAGATAGCAAATCTTTACACTTTAATGGACAGGCTTCAATATATTCCAACCTCCAACTCTTCAGCCATCCATACCATTGAAAATCTGATGATAGAATGCCCAAATCCCATGCTGATGCCAATATTATTGATATGCCCATGTTGACCTCAAGTCACTCTGACCCCTCATGTATAGGACAGTAGCCATTTAAATACATAGAAGAGGGATGGGCAGAATGCAGGCTTAATATGTATATTGGTGATTATTTATCTTTTCTACACGTGTGTGGTCATGGGCATCAGTAGTATGAGATAGTATGAATAGTTGAAGATTGCTTGAAAATCTAAGTTCAAATCCCTATATTTATAATTAAGTTCCAGGTATAGAAATGCCTGTATTTCAAATCTTAAACTAAATATTAATAAATACAGTACTTCCAAATCATAAGTAAGAAATAGAAACGACTTCCCTCTTCATATGCTCTTAAATCTTTGCTCTAGAAAGGCAGAAAATATAAAACAGTTCTTACGTATAGTTTGAAAGTGCTGTATTTATTAGTATTCATAAACTTAAACTTTTTAATTCATAAGTGTGTTAAAATGATTAGAAATGATTCTATTTTATATTTCTTAATGGTTTTGAACTAAGCATTAGATACACATAGTGTGAGTTTAAAATTAATATTACTAATTATTTTGCCCATTTCTACAGGTTCTGGAAAAACTTTATAAGTTTTTTACATAGTGACTTTTTAACCAATAAGAGCAGTATAGAAAATAAATTGTTTCTGATTCTTACACATATGTACACATGTAGATAAAATGATGACACAAACTTAAATTAGACTGCTACTAAACAAATATATCTCTAAAAGTTAATTTAGTTGGTTTGTAAATAAATGATGGTTGGCTTGGTTTTTTATTCTTGTTTTATTTTCTAGTTAAGAATAAACTATATTGAACTATTAGTTATTTTGACTATGGGCAGACTATCTGAAAAAAAAAATTAGAACATGTTTTTTTTCTTTCTAAATTTTACTTTACCTTGAATTGAACTTAAAATACAACAAACAAAAAAGATAAAAACATACAGCAGAATTTAATTCATTTGTGCTGATAAACTATGATCATAGTATATAATTTATAGATCAAGCTATTCAATTAATGATGATCACTTCAATTTTCTTTATCATGCTTAAGTGATAAAAGGTTATTAGAAGCAACTATTCCAAATTCCAGCATGTACAGAAATCAGCGAAATAAAGAAAATCTTGTGTGCTGATTGAATATCTTCGTATTGCTATGTTTTCATAATCAATATGTATCCAGTGTTATAGGAAAAAGTTACATTATGAAGTTGTAATCAAGTCTTTAAATATGAGATTATGCACCCATTAGGCCAAACATTCTGGCTTCACTCAAGTATGTTGGTTTTAAGGCTTTTTTTATTATCAAAACTTTATTATACACTATGATTACACTTATTAGATCATTCTATTAATCCTTTGATTGCCAGATTAACTCAGTTCTCTATATTAGTTCTTGTGTTATATGTGTTGGAGTTTTTTGTTCCCTCATTTGTTGTTGTCTCTACGTTTATCAGCTTCCATGTGGTTTCAAATGCAATTTGAGGCACAATGCGGTGGTGTTCAATAATAATTCACTTTGCAAATTTGATGCAGATTAAAAAAATATTGATCATTATTATAGGCATATTTTTTAAATCATATTATGAGACTGTTTTATTGTAATAAAAATAAACTTCTCAATCCTGAAATAAAAATAAATCCTGGATCTCTATGGCATATGAACCAGGTGTGAATGTAAAAATAGCTATATGCAAAAAAAAATAATATCATCTTTAGATCATGTATAATTCAAAGGGCTATTATTAATTCTAAAGATAAACAAATGACAAAAAAGGACAAACAGTTTAACTATTATATGCTTGAATTCAATTTGCTACTCTGTTTATTTATTTTGGTGATTGGATCAACATATGCAACTATTTATAAGATCAAAAGTAAACACAATAATAGTTCCATATTCTTTGACAATGAAAAGACTAATGATCATACTTTAATATTTCAAATATCAAAATGGTTTATTAGGAATGATTAACATCAAAGAAGAAAAATAAAATAGGCATGGTGATTATTTATTCTAAAAAAAAAAAGTAAACAATCTATGAATACAATTTAAATAAGCATCTAATATTTTAACATAAACTACATGACTTCTTTAAAGCAATCTCCATTGATTACAATCTTTAAGCTATGATTATGGACAAATGACACTGAAAGTATACTTAGCAATACAAATTAATTAATATTTGATGAATTTAATAAGACCTTATTTTCATAATAAAACAACATTCACTGAACTTCATTTTATAACATAGTATACTTCCAGAGCATGTCAGTCTTAGTATTAAGTACTTATTAACAGCAGTCACAATAGAGTTTTGATATATAGATATTGGGGGGGGGGGGAGATATAAAACAAAATTCTTTTGTACACTTGTTTGGGCAATGATAGTAAATTGATTAACAATATTTTTAAATGGGTATATGTTGTGCATGTTTGAGCTTTCTTTTTGCATGAACATCTTGTGTCCCAATGAACAACTTTAAAGAAATAAATGGTAGTAAAAGATCACAACTACTTATTAATAAAATGAGAACAATATATATTTTTAGCATTTTCTGAATACTTAAATAACATTAGCATTTGATCATTATTATTTATTGATTATTTTAACATTAACATTTGGTCATTCATATTTATTGATCATGTATTTTAAATTTCTGATCAGTTCAATGAAGGCAGTTTTCTTGTAAGCTTTAATATGGTACACAGTTTTCTAAAACTAAAATCAACTAAGCAATTGAATAAAATTAAATAAGTAATTCTGGATGCCACTCTAAAGTTGTATGAGATCATTTTATTACCTGCAACTTTATTATAAATGTAATAATAATGGTATCAGTATATAAACGTAGTAATTATAAAGAATTTAGAAAGACAAAATTATATAGCTTAATCAACTCAAAAAAGATATAGAAATTGGAGTCAGCAACCCCATAATAATATACATCAAAACTTTC
Source organism: Epiperipatus broadwayi (assembly GCA_028023455.1). NCBI lineage: Eukaryota > Metazoa > Onychophora > Udeonychophora > Euonychophora > Peripatidae > Epiperipatus > Epiperipatus broadwayi. The sequence continues at coordinate 291,629 of JAQFVV010000292.1, read as the reverse complement.
AGAAATCGGATTCACAGCCTAAATAGAAAATTACTCTGGAAAAAAAAAAGTGTTGCAATCTCTTAACAAAAGATTATAATATCACTTATCACAAAATGGACTTGGAGTATGTGAGACATATTTAGAATTAAAAAAAACAACATTAAATATAATATTAGTTTGTACACTAAGCTATTCAGGTTTAGATCCAGATTTAAGATGCATTTAAAAGAATCCTGATAGATAAACCTCTTTCCTACAAAGAATAATGGAAAATCCTCATACATCCAATGTGTAACATTAAAAACTTCACATTCTGTCCACCCAAACACAAATTTGTGTACTGAGAAATATTTAACTTGCTGCACCCCTTTCCCCATATAGAAAAAAAACATCCTATACTTAAACAATTAACAATTATGTAGAAACTTTATGCTCTGATCCCTGGAATAAAAATATTTTGACTTTCATCTAAAAGTCAATGTTGGAGCTCTGTTCCACTGTCTATTTTCTCAAAGCAAATAGGAAACTACAAAGAAAGTGAAGACATGTGTACTCTTTCTCATCTTGAATCAAAAATACATTAACATTTTTTTCAAATATGCCAAATTAGCAACATTCCATAACCTAATATTAGAACTATTAATGAATAAATAACAATAATATCCAACAACTGTTTGATACCTTTCTTTTACTAAACTACACACATTAGAACAAGCACCCTCTTATTATATGCTCTATAATGCATAAGATATATGTTGACCTTCGATCACAACCCTAACACACTCACAAATAAATTAAAAATAATCCAACAAAGTACAAAATCGTAAAACAAAACATCTAAATCAAATACTTTGTCTTTCATATATTTGCACTCAAGCTTATGACCTGATGCCATTGCCTTATAAAACTAAGCAAACAACAGCAACTACAACTCTTAATGTAAATATTCGTATAATAACTGTAAACCATGCTGGAACTCGGAAAATATATCTCTTGATGTTATCCTTGTAAATAACTCAGTGCAGCAAATAAGGTATGTCATTTTTGAAAAGTAAATAAAGTTCGTTTAAAATACAAAATCACTCTAAGTAAAAAATTAATAAAATGCAATAAAAGATTGAGGATATATGCATAATAAAGGTTTTACTACACTATTGAAGTAATAAAAATATTTTAAATACAAAATAGCTTGTCAACATGAGAATAAATGTAAATGAATAAGTATGTGGCTTTGAAATTGTTATTAATAATTTTAAATAGTGGTTCAAAATAGTCTTGTAAAATGAAAACATATTGGTACATATATGATATTTAAACATGTATATGGATTTATACACAAAGAATTAGATATAATATGACTTTTTTAATAAAAAAAATTATTAAAATAAATCAATTTATGCAAGTTCTTGGGCATTAATATAAGTTTCAAAATTGTAAATAAAATATTCTGAATTTAAAATTTGAAAAGAAAATATAATTTCAAATTACATTTTGTTTTCTTTGTATCCAATTTGTTAATTAAATTAAACATATTCTCTAAAAAAAAAGTTGCACCAACAGTAAGCAAATCAACATATATTTCAAAAATAACTTAGCTGTTGTGGATATATTATCATCATCATTTTCAACAATTATTAATCCATTATCAGAATAATGTTTCCAATTTAATTGAACTTTCTCCAATTTCTAGAGACTCTTCACCATATTATTTCAGCAAATTTCTATATTTCATTCATCCATCTTATGTGTGGCTTCTTTCTATATCTTTAGCAATCTATTGAGAACCAGTTTAAGACTCAACTATCCATCAATTATCATCTCTTCTACAAATATGACCAGCCCAGATCCACTTCAGTTTTTTGAATATTTTTTAAAGATTTCAGTAACATTTATTTGTTCTCTCATCTTTCTATTTAATTTTCATCCCATCTTGTTGTTCCTAACATACATTTCTTCAATATTTTATTGAGTGATCTGAAATATCTATATTGTTTTTTTTTTTTTATTAAGTGTCCAAATCTCAGATCTATAAATAGAACTAATAACACACATTTAGCCATTAGACATCACATGACTACCACTGTATGGAAAGTTTTGTCTTTGTGAAAAACACATTTATTAAAAATGTTTTTCTGCAAACTCATAGGTATGCTTCCTTTTAATAAAAAGTTACTTGTGCCAAAAGACTTAGACTAATTCTGTTTCCATTTGTATTAATAATACAACAAAGGTGATTTGTAATTGTAATTTTCTTCTAATTCATCATTAACAATCTTTGTTTTCTTCTTTTCTGATATCTCTTGCAACATTCCATGGAATTCTGAAGCATTGTTTGTAAAAATAATTACATCATCTTCAAAATCTAATGATTTAAATAATCTCCATTTATTTTTACTCTCTTAGTTCTCATTTTAATCCCCCAAATAATTATAAAGGTTTAGAGATATGGAACCACCATAGCTATCCTATATCCATTTCAACTTTTATATTTGTTTGATGTCAGCAAATGTTTGTTAATTTTAATCTATTTTTTAATAAAATTTATTTGGGGTATGATAGAAATTAATAGTTATAAAAATAGTTAATAGAGGGAGGTATAGGATAAAAATATGAAAGAGAGATTAAAAGGAAGTTGAATTACTAGAGTAAAATGGAGGATGAAGAAGATTAAAAGAAGAGAATAAGATAAGATTTTATATGGAATAATTAAGAAGGTAAAATGAACAGAAATGTGTTCAGTTAGAATAAATGAAAAAGAAAGATTATATTGATAGTGATTACAATTTTTTTTGTAGTGTAATTAAAATGACTTTGTAATGTAAATATTATATGTATAGGTATTATATGTTATAGAAAAAGAGAATAGAATATTTTAAAAGAATATAAAATAGGAAAGTAAATATGTTAAAGATATTATATGAATTGAAAAGATTAGGAAATATTAAAAAAAAATTTAAAAGTTTGATAGGAATTTAATATTTTTATATAAAATAATGTATTTTAATGGTTGTATTTTTATGTGTGTTCAAATTTTGTAGATCTGATGAAGACTGCATGGTATAGTCGAAACTGTAATCAATAAGTTTTTTTGCTGAAAAGTGAAAAGTGCAAGATTTTTGAAATTCAAAATTTATTGTAAGTAAACAATAAAGCAGCTGTATTTATTACATTATAAATCAAAAACTTCTTCAGACAAAAACAGTAAAGGAGAAGGCAATAACTTTAATTAGATTTAAAAATTTGAGTATTGTTTTCTTTATGATATTATTCTGCTGAGAATGGCTAGATACTAAATGGAACTTTGACTGTCAGCCAGATACCTCAAAACAAATTATACCATTGCAAGCAAAATCCTCAATGATTTCAAACAAATGAAAGTACAATATTTTTTTATATTGGTTATAAGCAACATGATATTACAATTGCATTGTTTTGTGATCGTAGATATTTTCTGACTTTTCCAGTCTTTACTCTTTAGTTAAAAATAATTTTATGCTCATTTTTCATCCAATTACAGAATGACTGGTAGATTATGTATTTGCATAATGCTCTCTCTTCCAAGCATATTTAGAATTTCTCAGCTACCAGATTAGTTTACCATATTTAATCCCAAAGTCATGAATATAGTAGGCAATTGTACTGTTGTTACATTATATCCTATATGTTAAGTGATCAGTTATTTCCACCAATCTTGTATCTTTCTTTATTGTATTTTTCATATTGCAGATTTAGTAAGCAAGATTAAAAAGTGGAGTAGCAATGTGTAACAATAAAGCTTTTTTTGACATTAAACCAATCTGTTTTACTACTTCCCATTTTAACTATAGTTTTCATTTTATAAAGACTTATAAAAAATAATGGAAATTCTAGTACAATCTTTTTCAAATTTTTTATTATTATAATTTAGTATGATTAATACAGTCAAATGCAGTTATAATCAATAAAACACATATAGATCCTTATATGATATTTCCCAATCTTTTCAACAATGTTAGTCAGTGATGCTATATTGTTTCAACATTTTATACAACTATAAGCAATGTAAGATATAATCTGTTTTATAGTTTTCAGAATAATGGTTCTCAATGCAACCAATCTCTGTCAAGACCCTTTCTTTGGTATAGGAATGCAAATGGCACTCCCCCACCCCACCCAAGCCATTGGCAGTTTTGAGGATAATTTGATCAGTACTATTTTTATTGAATCTTATTCAGTTATCAGCAAAAGTTCAATTTCAAAAGTATTTGTTAAATTCTTTGTGAAACATAGACAATGAGTAAAATAAAGTTTATTTCTAATCCAAACATCATTTATAAATATGAATTGAAGATGTGCAAGATATTGTAAACTTGGCTAATTGGAATAACAGATTGAAAGCATTTGAAATGTAGCATGGAGAAGGATGAAAAAAATTAGTTGGATGAATAAAATGGCAAATGAAGTTTTGCAAAGTGTAAATGCAAAAAAGATTGATTGAGGAAATTAGAGCTAGAAAAAAACTGGATTGGTCATATATTAAGAAGAAATGTAAGTGAAAACAAAAAGTAAAGATGGAAAAGATTGACCTTGTTAGATGATATAAAAAACGGGAAGAAATATCTGGAATTAAAGAGCTGATGTTTGAAAAGAATGGAGTTAAGATATGGGTGAATTTGTGAGACTGCTTTTTAGACCTGTCTATAGGACAGAATACCTGTTCTAAGAAGGAGCTTTTCGTTCTATAAAAATATTGATATATATATAGTACATATATTTTTTTGAAAATATTTTTTGAAATTTTTAATTTCTTTAAAAGATTTGTGCACATTTCATTTTTTTTATATTATAATTACCATTTCATATCCTGTTACACAATTCCTAGTTATTTAATCTTACTGAATACTTTTTCAGATTTATTTTTGTTTTTATTTATATCAACAATTCGCCTAATTTATTAATAATTATATCAAATCTCGAATTGATTTCTTAAAGCAGCAAGTAGCTGTAATTTTTTTCATGATGTTACAAAGCTACGTTTTTATTATTAAAAGTAAAGACTTCTTTGCTGTTTGACATGAATAGTCAATTTGATTTTTATGGAATCCAACTAGTGATAACCATGAGCATAGTGACTATTTCACCTTAACACACATTAGCAAAAAAAGGTAATTGAAGATAATAAGATGTTTAAGAATTCAGTGCTCTTTAGCTTTGTGATTTTCTATTCTACCATTACACTAAATTATGTAAGTCAAATAAAATAACAATTATTTTTCACTAAAAGCTTATCAGTTATTTTCCTATTATATTTCTGCTTTCAAAGCTACATTGATAAACAATTCCTTTCAGCTATTGATTAATTAACTACATTTGAAAGCTGAAAATTTTCACATTTAACCCAGTCAATTTAATAGAAATATGCTTCAATATTAAAACTATCAACATAACAATTAAAAATGAATAACTTTTATTAATTAATCAAGCTCTTATATGAAAAATTTGAGTGAGGTTGCTTGGACAATTGCCTTTTTTAAATAATTATGTAGTTTGGCAAACAAATTGAAGTGATCCCATAATGTTTCTATAATTCAGGCCAGCCCTACTATCACTTCGCTATTCATTTCATTTTTTCAAAACAGTAAAGATGTGTACAAAAAGTTTTATATTATTTTTATTTTTTGAATAAGTATGAATTACAGGAAATAAATATGTAAATGTTCTCCATCAATTTATTTTAGGCCAATAAACATCATGTTATCACTATTTCTTATGCTTGCTCTTAACTGTTATTCAAACAGGCAAAACTCTCTATACATATTGCCACTCAGTGAAAGCCAGAGTAATCAATGGATGCCAGAAGGCTTGTGCATAAAATACCCATCTAGTGCCTACTCATCCAATACTCCAGACTAGTTTCTGGCTCATGGCCTTCGTCAGTGAGGAGCTTTGGATCTGAGAGCACTGCACCTAGACCTTAGTGCATACTCATCCAATACCCCCAGACTAATTTCTGGCTTGTGGCCTTCATCAGTGAGGAGCTTTGGATCTGAGAGCACTGCATCTAGATCTTAGGCTAAGGTCTAGGTGCAGTGCTCTCAGATCCAAAGCTCCTCACTGATGAAGGCCACAAGCCAGAAATTAGTCTGGGGGTATTGGATGAGTAGGTACTAGATGGGGATTTTATGCACAACCCTTCTAGCATCCGTTGATTACTCTGGCTTGCACTGAGTGGCAATACATATAGAGTTTTGCCTGTTTGAACCTCAATTTATTATTACTGACTAGATAATTTTTTTTTTTTTACTATAATCTTAATTTATATGCATACTATACACATAAAAAAGCAACTTTTTATATATATTGAAATGAACATTACACTTGCAGTTCAGTAAAATAATACATATTCTATTGGAATCAAAGCTTATCAACAATGCACTATGTACAAAAAATTGAGCTTAATCAAAATGTAGTGGATATCATCTCATATATATCTACTTATTGATCTTAATATCTTATAAAGTGAGAATAAATTAGGACTAAAATACTCATCTTTTCTCTAAAGGAATAATATTTATTGAAATTTTGTGTCACTCTCTTGAGTCATAAATTGTATTACAAACTAATTCATTTATTCAATCTAGCTTCAATAAAAGTTCAATATTCCATGGATTTTATCAATTTACCCATCTCATTGCAATTAAGGCATTCACAAATTCATTACTGCATAAAACTTTTCATTCCTATCTCAACTTCTGATTTAATTCACAGAGATAGGGATTTTTATTCTTTTTATTAATAATTATTTTTTCCCCTTTAGTTTTACATCCCAAACAATTCTTCATTTTCATATCAAAGTATTTTTAAAATAATCATTACTTTGTAATGTTTTTATCATATTAAATTTAGGTAGTGTTCTGTTCTATCGTGCCAGCCGCTTGATGGCGCTATTGCTAGAAATATGCCATTTCCATGGCCGCAGCCAATCAGATAGCCTTCTATGATAAAACACAGAAAGAATCCATTTAACATGGCTGCTGGCTACCACTGTGGCTTTTTTCTATGCTAAAAGCACAAAAATTCCTTCATTGGCTGCCGTAGTTGCTTGGTACGCACTTTATCATAATGCTGGCTTGTCTATTTTTGCTACAGTATTGTGTGAGGGTGTGTTGTCTACATCGTGTCTAAAGAATTAATTTTTTCAGGTCCAACTTTGTTTTTTCATGTGAACTGACCTACTGGTACCTTCTAACAGTTATAACAGTGTTGTCACTATTCCATCAAGACTGTGTAACCCTCACAAATTGGAATTTAGGGTGTGGCACAACACTATTTTGAAGATCCTGATGAAAGCAACATATCTGCAAGAAATCATCTGAGACAAGTAAGATGGCTGCTTCGAACTCTGAAAATTGGCAATTGTCAGACGCCAGGATTGGCTTTGATTTTAATAGTTTGTTATAATTATTAATTTTAGTGGGTAAATTGCAATTTAATTTACTTTATCCCACCAAAACACAGTGACTGATTAATTATTGTCCAAAAAAGGGTAAAATTTACTTTTATTTTTTATTACAAAAAATACTATAACTTTTCTGATCCACACAAACACACACCCAAAGAAGCCCGTCTCTGATTAATTACTGTCCAAATAAGTCTCCACTATATTTACTACTATTTGTTATTAAGAAAGTAATGTAACTTTACACACAAAAAAATGCCACTCTCTGATTAATTACTGTCCCAAAAAGGTCAAAGTTGGCTTTCATTGTAAAATTTTGTTTAAGTTGTGGCTAAGATCTGTAGAGGTCCCTACCTTCGAATTTTTCAGATGCTTATTCCTAAAGGTTACAGCCTTAGTAAATATTACTTAATATAATAATGTGCGTTTAATAAAATTTATAATTTAAGTTGTAATATAATTGACTTTGATTTCAAAACAGTGTCTGATTATGTCCCAAAAAAAGAATGTAACTTTTTATATCCACACACACCCACCCAAAAAAGCCAGTCTCTGATTAATTACTGTCCAAAAAAGTCTCTAATGTACTATTATTTGCTATTCGAAAGTAACATAATTTTTTATCGACACACACACACCAAAAAAAGCCAGTCTCTGATTAATTACAGTCCAAAGAGTCGGCTTACATTTTTATATTTCGTTTAAATTTTTTAATTTTATGGAAATTGTAATATAATTTACTTTTATTTACTATTCCAAAAATAGTCAATAGTTCTATAAAATTGCTGGCCCAGAAACGTTATATCTGTGTTTTTGCTTAGCATCAATGCCATCAAGCTGCTGACACAATAGATCAGAACACTACCTAAATTTATTCTAAGCAAATCTTACCGTTGCAGAAATTATACTCTTAAATTTTTTCATTTTATTAGCTCATTATTAATCCAATGTTTTTCTCCTATCTTTTACTTTTACTATATCCTACTATTTAATCTGCAGTTTCCTTGAAATTAATTTTAGATAATAAAATGAAGATAAATTGTAATCAAAACCCATTTAAAAATACTTCATCATCATCATCATTATTACTAAAAAAGCGTTTAAAAGTATGCATCTAATAAACAACTTGATCTTAAAAGAACTAAATATTTATTCATATAAATGAAAAACTGATATCAACTATGAGATAAACCATAGTTGATACTTGTTTCTGAATACCCTCATTGAATTATTTCCCAAATTTAAATTAGCCTTTTATGCTAAATTTTGAATGCATTCATAGCAAATATATGCAATAATACATAAGTAATATAAAATGATAGTTAAAAAATAAAAAACAACTGAAGCATAAGAAAATTTTCTTCTTCGAATAAATGCAAAGTTGTCTATTATGTATAGGAAAACAGACTTTTTATAGTTGAACTTATTACTTGGCAGAAAGAAAATCATATACAGTGGAGCTGCAAACTACATTGTCTCCAAGTACAACTTCAATTATATGCTATTCAAAGAAAAATATAAACAAACAAAGATTCATTGAAATTCACAAATTTTATATTTGAAGCCATTTTTCCTTCTCTGATAGTTGTATGCGATTATACATATTAATGAAATTTCTTCATTTGATGTTAAAAGCATATACATTTTATTCCTTCTTTATTATCCTTTCTGAAATTGATTTGTTGTATTTTATATAATAAAATACTTTTTGAATATAAAACTAAAAGTTTTACAAAATTTTACAACATACTAAAAGTTGAAACTATTTTAAAAACATCAAAATAATTAGAGATCCTAATTTTTTGATAACAAAATCATTAGGTTTCTGTAAGAAAAAAAAAATATTGAAAAACAATAATTCCCTAGAGCATATTTAATAGCTATGAAAGTTAGACATTTTGCTATTTACTTTATTTTATAAATAAAAATATGGTGGTTTTTTTATTGCTTCAGCGAATACCTGATAGTTGAACACATTCAGAAAAATATATGCAAATACTTTCAATTTATTATTAATAACTATATTACTATTATTAAAAAAATTTGTTTATACTATAATCTTGATTTATATTACTACTATATGTATAAAAATGTGTCCATTATATATATATGTGCATACTGAAAGATACTGAATACTTGCTATTCTATAAATAATGAGGGAAACCCTTAAAAACCTGTATTTTATAATAAAAATTGTGCATTTATTTTTAAGTGTTACAAATTGAATCCTCTTCAAAGTAGTCCATTTGATGCAGTGGACTGGTCTAAACATGTTTTCCACTTTTCAAGATAGTCCTGAAATTCTTGCAAAATAATACCTGCCATTTTTTTTTCAATTTTCTTTTTTTGAGGGAAGAAAAAGATGTTGCACAGAATGAGATAGGGTGACTATGGCTGATGGAAAAGCTGGGTCATGCTGTTTTAATTAAAAATTGTTTCACAATCAAGGTTTTGTGTGCTGGCATATTGTCATGATGCAATATTTTCAGAACTTGTAGATAAAATGTCTGATCATTATGAAAGAATTCTCAATGAACAATACTATTTGCATTAAAAAAATAATTGTCTTGACATTGGATTTCACTGACTACGATTTTTTGCAATGTGATAAATCTGACATTTCCATTAAACTACTCATAAATTTGTGTTTTCCCCAGGGCAGACTGCTTATAAGCTGTATTTATATCTTGGACTATTTCCATAATCTAATATGAGTATTGAATGTCATTAGAGAAATTTACCTTTATTTAAATATTTTAAATACATTCAACTGTTAGTAATAGCACACAGGTTAGAATATGCATAATGTTTCAAGAGGTATTATTCTTCCCTTTTTCAAGTGTTGCTGGCCTGAACAGTGACATTACTAGCATGGGAATTAAACCTGGACTCTTAGATTCTTGAGGTAACACTGTAACCAAACTGAGCCATAGTACAACATATAAATACAACTAAAACACTTTCATCACAAACTTTTAGGAAAATGTTATAAGCTGTTTCAAACATTACAATTGTTTTTCCTATCAGAAAACAGAATTTCATGTTGTTCAAACTTTTTAGCCATTACAAAAATTGACAAATAAGTGAGATGCACTTCAGCAGATTAATACAGGGGATCCTTGCAAGTCTTCTAGCAGTGAAAGTATGTACTACAGTATACTCATTCTATAGAAAATGATTGTTTTGGGAGATAGCCCCTAGTATGTATTCTATTGTCATGACTATTCATCAACAAAACATAAGCTATTATACACTATATATGTTAAACACGTGGAAGGCTTGCAATAAAATATACAGCAGTTCACGGATCCACTTTATTATGAATTATTTATACATTAATAAATATATGCGATTTATTTATAAAAATTTTTGTTTTTGCATGGCAAATCATTTCAATTATGTTTTGTTTACTTTGATTGTGTATCTTTACTATTTCAAATTATGCATATTATAAGTAACTGTTTACTGACTTCTTATATTTATTTACAATCCATCCAAAATTGTGATTCCAACTCAGTTTTAATGGCATAGCATTCATTTTTTTAAAAACTTTTTTCTTACAAAGCATGATTTTTCAAAGAATATTTTACTTTTTTTTTTTTTTAGAGATAAACTCATAAGGTAGTACTAAATAAAACAAAAGTGATAATTCAAATGTTAATGAATGAAATTATCCATCAAGAGTTTTAAATTTGTATACTTTGAAGATTAGTAAATTATATCTAATGGTTGAAGATCTGTAAAAAAGAAAAATGTTTTACTTGCAGAGGAATAAAATTCCATTTTTTTAAAAAATGAAAATAAATTTAGAAGAAAATAAATGTTAATGATAAGTTTTAATGAAATAAAGTTACAAAGAAATCAAGTCATATATCACATGACCTAATTTAACAAGCTTGTATTATAAATGTTATATATGCTCACAAAAAAGCTCTTAACAAGCTTTGCAGAATATCCCCAACCCCAGATCGGTTTCTGCTACTGTCTTCCTTTCATATTTTGTCTGCTTCTTTTGGTCCTAGAACTGACTCTATATAAGTATTTTTTCCCTAAGCTTCACCATTCATTAAATCGTCATTTTATCTTGTCAATTGTTGGCAATTTACAATTCTAATGCAACAGTTTTCTACATGGACAATTTAAAAAAATAAATAAATAAAGATTTCAAACTATTAGTAATGGTTACGAGTGTCCACATTTGAATTTTTATTCATTATAAGTTCATCTAAGCTTACTCATATGTATCAGTTTCTCCTATTTCCTCATTACCTTGTTTTATTCTACTCTATTACTGTTATAGCAATCTTTCTGTTTCAGTACAATATTTATTTTATTAAACAAAAAATGAACTTGTAGTTGTGGCAAACTTTGTCAAGACATAAAGCCCTGATAAGTTTTCAAAAAGTAGCTATACTATATCACAATTTTTATGTACACAGCATAATAACAGCAATCATAAAATTGAATTGAGGTGATAGTTTATATTAAAAAAATATCATTTAAAGATTCTTTTCATCAAATTATTTTTTAAATTTTCTTGAGATATAGAAAAATCTTGAATCATGATTTTAATAAGTATTACATTTATGTTTTATAATTTGTAAAATTCAAATCAAGATTGTTATAAATATTAAGATCTTACAATTGTTTAATTGCTTATTTTATATTAATCTTATTTTTTAAACATTGTAGTATATACAGTGAAATCTTGATATATTGCTTATCAAGAAACCAGATAAAACAATATAAAAAAACTATAGAACTAGGAACCAGTTCAAAAATAAGAATAATGTAATAATTATTCATTAAAATACATAAAGAATCACAAGTCAAATTTTATAATTCAAAATATTTTGTATATAAAAAGAAATGTGTGCATTATATAATTTTAATATCATAACAATTACATATGGTTAAAACCAGGAAAGGGAGTAGGTAATATTAATTTTAGTGATTAGATTAGATGGGAAGATATTTCTTTGATAACAATGTTACTTACATTATTAAAGTAACAAACTTAATTCTATTTACAAATAAAAAGTAAATTTTAAATCTCTTATTCATCCCTGCTTTCATTCCAAAGCATAGATTTTGGTGGACTTCGAACATATCCAAAACTTTGGCAATGTTAATAAGTTTCTTTCTAAAATCATTATCTATTTCTTCCCATTAGTTCACATACTAAAAATAACTGATTTAATTGAAAAGTGAGTCTCAAGATACTAATTTAAGATAATTGAAGCATTGCTATAAAAAAAATGAAATTGCTGGTAGAAATATTTTTGTTTACATTGTGAGAATGACAGTTGAAACATAGAAATAAAGTTCAAGTAATTATTTTTTGACAATGAGACTCTAAATAGCATTGATAGATATATATATAAAAAAAAAACTGTGAAAGAAAATTATTAGCAAAAAATTATAATATTATTTAAATTATGCTGTATTCAAATATTTGAATATTTATAAAATTGAACAAGCTAATTGTAATTGCATGTATCATAATATATAATAAAATTTATGTGCCATATATGAGTATATAAAATGACTCTGTAAAGTGTGACTTGTAAAGAAATATTGGGATATACATGTAAAAAATTATTACTTCGTAAATATTATATATATATGATAGGTTGATATATTTTTTTAATATTTATTTTAAACTATATGATATTTTGGCAGTAAAATAATTTGGTGGTAGAAACAAAATCTACTACTTCTTAATCTAGATTTTGAAATGAAACTACTATGCTACAATAACCATAAAAATTTTTGCTTATTACTAGGAGTACAAAAAATGTTCATCTTTTAGCTAATTATAGATCTATGATCTGACTCATATGTGGACAAGTTCTCTTGCTGGTCTACTTCTCAGGGATAATGAAGCAGAGTAGTCCCATCTACCTTTGTTAAAATAAAATATAAAAAAACTCCACAAGTGATAAGTTTGCTTTTTTATTTCTTTAAAATTGTCTTATTTTTAAACAAACATATAGCATCAATAAAAAGAAAATTTGTAAAATTTCCTTTTCTTTAAACAGATCTTTTTTTAAAAAAAGATAGTTCTGTTAATTTAAGCCCAACTAGACATACCATAGTATTCGTCATTGATAAAGGTATATCTTCTTTAAAGTGCCATGCACTCACAATTTTAAAATGATAAATACTGAAAAAAGTGTAATTTATGGTATTATACTCTATTTTCAGTTTTTGCCCACAGGCGTAACTTTTAAAGTGCCTCTAGACAAAGAATTCATAATATGTAGAATTAATTCATTAATATACATTAAATTTCATATCATCCATTTATTGTTTTGTATTACTAGATTTTATATGACTAATAAGTTCTTTTAAAGCATCTAAAATCTCTCTTTTTAGGGCCATTTTTTCTCGATGATGGCGTTCACGATCTTTCTGAAGCTGTCGGAAAATTTTCATTTGTAATGAGCCACCAGATGCAGCTGTCCGCTTCCATGATTTAGAAACTTCTTCATTTTTAAATCCAATTTTAGGTTTATTGTCATAATCTAAAGTAAGGAGAAAAAAATATGAATTAACCTATAAATAAAACATTCTAGCTAGTATTATTATCAATAATATTACATGTGACTATATAACAAAAATAATAAATAAAAGATGATTTATGAAAAAAAAATACAATCACAAAACTTTCCCTAACAATTCAATATAATAAGATATGTTTGAAGGTTTTCATTGATAACTTGATTGTTATGGTGAAAACAAGTAGTGAGTGTCTGTATGAAAACACTTCCCCATGGACAATTGCTAAACAATTTTCCACAATCAGATTTCTTTGAGTAACAACTGGAACTTATAAACTTTAAAGTTTGAGATTTCCTGACATTATATAGCTCTAACTGCATCTCAAGTGATTTTACATCAAATTTATTTAAAGCAATCACACTACACGACTTTAATAGCAATGAAAAGGTAAAACATGCATTAGAAATTTCAGAAACAATGAAAACTTTCTCATATAGAATCAAACAACTTGAAACTTATCAGAAAAAGAGCACAGAATTTCAAAATGACTGCTTTGAAAAAGAATGCTAAATTTGACCTAAGTTGTTTTTTGGTAGACAGTGGTGAGTTCACTTGCAGCTCTTGTTCAGTTCTTGAAGCCATTTTTACTGAAATTGTAAGTTTTCAAACAAAATAATTTTCAATATAAACTTCATAAAAATAACTGGAATAGCGTAAAGCAAATGTTACATTCTGCTAACATGTAATAATAATTGTTATGAATGAGAAAAAGTATAATTGAGATTACTTATACTTATTTCTTTTAGAGTATTAGTTATTAGAAAAATGTTGATGAATATTACTGATATATAGCAAAAATAATAATAATAATAATGTGCCATTATTTTTTCATTTTTCTATGCGTATAATGACTGTTATGAAGATGTTGGAATTAAAAAAAAAAGCAAGACCAAATAAAAGAAAAGAAGAAAAATAATATAGATGATCTTAAAGACAGTAGTAGAAAATGCTCTAGAATTTATCTAAATCCCTGACAAGTGAAACCTTAAAATATGTATGCTGGTATTACAGTGTAGAAATTTTTAATATTTTTTCCTATCAGAAAATATAATGCATGTATAACTGCATAAAGAAAGATAGTAATCAGGGTATTTTAATGGCTTATTTTAAAAATATGTTGAAAAATTTGCATGCTGTATCAGAAAAGTTGAATAATTATGCTGAAAACATCAGCATCTCTTTCTTTCACAATGAGACAAATTCTATCAATAAAATGAGATATCTATAAATTCCAATATTATTAAACCAATTAAAATGGATGCTGCTATAAATACTGTCAATTTTCATGAGATAATAAAAAAGGCTTAATGAAATACTAAGACATTCAGTAATCTAAATCTAATTTTAAATCAAGCAATGCACGGTGATATAACTTGTATCTTGTCAACTCTCAATAAATTAGTACTTCAATCAATCCAGATTAATTTTTAGATATAAGAAATAGAAAGCATATTTTTGTTCCTAATATAAGACTGCTGAACTACTGCTAAATAACGAGTAAATTTGAAAACATGGATAGGCAATAATTACAATAAAAATAAATTTAATAAACCTAAAATTTTTCAAAAAAATTATTACTTTATTTCTATCAAATTTTTTAATTACAGTAATAAAGATGCAAAAATTTTGGAAAATATTTTTTACCAAAGTTTAATCCCTAATATTTTTTTTCTTTATTCAATCATTCTCATAGAGAATTTTGATTACTTTAACAATCAACCAATTTCATAGTTTTTTTAAAAAAACCCTAATACTTAGTTAAAAACTGCAGCAACATTTTCTTTAGGAGTAATTACCACTGAAAATCATTCAAAAATGAACTTGTACCCTTAACAACATCTCCAAGAAGGCTAATCCATAATCAATAGTAGGACTATTATTGCACTAATATCAATAATGAAAATGTCCAGCAAAATATCAGAATTGTTCCTCAAATAATTCTGTAATGACACCAGACATTTTTTGCAATAGCAATAAAAATGAATATATATTATTATACTAATGAAGTGCCTCGTGAAATTTCTTAAAAATGCTAATTATACAATACTTTATGGTCATAATCCCCTTTACTTTTACTGAAATTATCTTTATAACAATGCTTTCTAATGTGATATTGGTATACCAAAATAAAACAGGCAAAACTCACTATACGTATGCCACACACAGCAAGCTAGAGTAATCAATGGATGCCAGAAGGCTTGTGCATAAAATCCCCATCTAGTGCCTACTCATCCAATATCCCCAGACTAGTTTCTGGCTTGTGGCCTTCATCAGTGAGCAACCTTGGATCTGAGAGCACTGCATCTAAATCTTAGGATCTAATGCAACCCTCCAGCAACCAGCTTCTATGTCCATTTAACTACAAAACTATGAGTCTTAAACTGAAAACACTTTAATGTTTCCAATTCAAGCCCATCAGCTTATATAGTTATATGGGTCTGAACCCAGTTCAGTTCCCATACATTTTGGTGTTTTTGGTTCTTTAATAACCATAGACACCAATATCCTATTAGGCAGGATTGGTTTTAAGCCAATAAACATCACATGACCACCATCTCTTATGCTTGTGTATAACTTGTTAAAACAGGCAAAACTCACTATACGTATGCCACACACAGCAAGCTAGAGTAATCATTAGATCCTAAGATCTATATGCAGTGCTCTCAGATCCAAGGCTCCTCACTGACAAAGGCCACAAGCCAGAAACTAGTCTGGGGATATTGGATGAGTAGGCACTAGATGGGGATTTTATGCACAAGTCTTCTGGCATCCATTGATTACTCTAGCTTGCTGTGTATGGCATACATATAGTGAGTTTTGCTTATTTTAACAACAGTTATACCCAAGCATAAGAGATGGTGGTCATGTGATGTTTATTGCTTAATGCCAAAATAACTAAGATTGATAAAACTAATTACTACAATGCACCAATTCTCCTGAGACAGTAATGAGATCACATCTTGTCAACTACCAAATTAGCCACATTATCCAAATGGACCTGAATCTGAAGATAATCTTATTTACACATCTATTCTGTATATCTGTTGTTTGTTCTTAGGATTAATTTTACTCAAACGAATAAAATGCTGAATCAATATATATTCTTCATAAATTTTGAATCCTTCAAATTATTCAAAAAATATCTAAATTATGATTAAATAATATATATAACAAGCATGCATCAAAAACAATGTTAATACAAATTGAATTAAAAAGAAAAGATGCTCCAAAAATCCTAACTAATTCATCAATGAACTACTCAAAAATTGCAACAATATCAACAAGATAAACAAATTAAATATTTTATTAAAATGCATTCAATTGACATATATTCCCAAAGAAACAAGAAATCTTTAACAGTATTTCATCTTAAATGAAAAACATCTTATTTTTCAAAAACAATGATTGATTGAACACTGCTGGTATTTATTCCTTTACAAAATGAAGACATTTTATTCATCTTGCATGAATCTCAGTATCTTCCATATATCTGAGACTATCAAACTTTGTTGAAATTTCAATTAAAATCCCAGTACCATCTTCAGGATTATTCTTTTATGCCTTAGACTTTGGACAGTCCTTATGTCACTGGAAAAAATGTGATTGCTTTCATTTAGGATATATTTCTATGTGTACTTCTAACCTTTTAAATCTTTTTCTATTTCTATCAATATTCATTTCTTTCTCTATTCTTGAGTACTTAAAGTACATCATAAAAAATTGTATGTGTGTTGATCTTGATTATCAGTAATATACTTAACACAAACCTGGGTCAGATGCATACTTACCTCAATATCATCACAATTCTGCATTTCTAAATGTTTATTTTTAGATCATATCACAGTAAGATTTTGACAATTAGTACATTGGAATCTGCATAAAATATTTTTAACCATACTAGATAATAAAATTGTTTCATGACGTAAGCCTAAGTGGTCTAATCCTTCACAAAAACAATAGAATAAAATCAAATCTAGGATTGGCAAGGAAATGTATTTTTTCTGATTACTTTTACTCAGCATAGAAGCTTGAAAGATTTCCTTGATATAATGAATATTTCATTTACCTGCAATGGACATGATTTGGATTTGTGTAGAATTTGGAAATTTCTGTAGGAAGTTGATAATTTTGAATTAAAGTTTTGCTAAGTAGCCAGTCTATATCCATTAAATATTAGTCAGCAAGGATTATTCTTAACTGGAGAATAAGTCCCATGTTAATCTGAGTGAGTTAGATGAGTATGATGGAGCTGACCACCACTAGACATGAAACCTTCATCACTAGTAAAAAAAAAAAAGAGCAATTCATGCAGATGTGACAGTGGTTTACTTTGATAAATGCTAATTCAATTAGCTATTGTAAACAGTTTTTTGGTCGAGAGCAAGTTGTCTGAATTCTAATATAATGCTTAATATTAATAAAATAATTTAACAAAAGTTGTATGCAAAGAAACACTTTCATTTTTTTATTTTTTTAGCAAGAAGAACATTTTCATATACACTCAAATGCAATTTTAAATATATATAATTTAAAAACAATCTTTTATGAATACAGATGAACATATATACAAAAATTAAATAAATATAAAAGTTTGATTTTCTATAGAAAATAAAATAATATGTAAACAAAAAGTGTTTTGAAAATAATGCTTTTATGTGAATAGTAATAGCTGACTAAATAATACAAAAATAACTAAGTAATCTGACTAAAAAGTAGAAAAACACTGAATCTTGCTTAATTTTCCATTCTTGGAAAATATCAGAAATCTTAAGAAGTTAGGCTTGTCATAAAACAATTGGAAATTGCAGTAATATTGTCATTTCGAAAAGGCGATTGAGGCTCAAATAAATCATAAAAATCAAAAATGCCTCAAATGGTTTTATGGAGTGACAATATTCTTGCATTTGTCAATTGCTTTATAACAAGTCTAAATTCTTAAGATCTCCAATATTTTCCAAGCATGGCAAATTTACCGAGATTCAGGTTTTTCTATGCTTTAGATTGATTACTTTGCCATTTTTGTACTTTTTAGTTGACTAATACTGTTTATATAAAGCATTATTTAAAGAAAAACTTTTTTTTTTATTTTTTTACAAGATATGAAAAAGACCAATTAAGACAACAACTTAGACATGATGTGGAAGGTTTCAAACAAAAATAACTTTTATTTATTAAATCTTTTATTTTATCAAGCTTTTTTCATTAAAACAAAAAAAATAGTCAAAACTAAAGAAAAAGCATTTCATTTAATTACTTTAACATACTACTATTTTATCCTCTAAAATTAAATTATGATTGTAAAACTTTTATATTAACAGCAGATTCTGAAGCTCAAGGTCATGGATGGCAGCTCAGCACTGTCACTTCTATTGCTTGAATTTCTTATGAACTCCCAAATAAAAACCTAATTCAATTATTATTGATTGTAGTCACAGCACTGAATGACTTGATACAATGGAAGAGTAGCAGGTTCTGGATCCATGGATTGTGGTGCAACTCTGACACTTCAAGTGGAACCAAACCTTTCAATTATTTTTTTTACAATACTTAGAAAAATTTGGAATATAATTTGAATGTCAATACTTAAAGTTACATGAATAAAGTTAAAAAATGAAGGATGAGTGATAATAATGATAGTGAAAAAAAAGCATTTGTTATATTCATTTTTGTTATCTTGATTATCTTACTCTTATTTATTCTTTGTTTCTTCTAATTGTTTTGTTTAGATTTGTAAAAATCTTTTAATTCATCTATATCGGGTATCGACATGATATAAATCAAGTCATGAATAAAACAACATTTGATATCCATTACTTTATATACACTTGATGAAGTCAGTAATAAGAACACTTTTATCTTGAGAATCTTAAATTCATCAGCAATATCATTATATATAAAAACCTGAAAGGCCAGTATACTTAATACCAAAGCCAAACCCAGATAAATTAAATCCTACTTCATCAAGAATGGAAATTTCATATGCACAGGAAAGTTTAATCTTTCTGAAGTTCATCTCAAATATGATATTGGTAAAAAAGTTTAATAAGTTATGAAACATAAATGATAATCTGATCACACTAAGTTAGTATTGGCAAAAGTTTCAATATCAAAGACACTTAAAAAAGCTAGTATTATAGGTTGAATGTCTGATAATTAATCAGAAATGGTGCAGCTAGGGAGGTGGATATCTTGAGAGATTAAAAAACAATCTATCTGAAAACATTTTAAATTTGAATTCATAATCCAGTTGTAAAAGTTATATGTCATTAAAGTATAAAAATCATTTGATATATATATTATTGTATAATGGTACTTTCAGTTATAAAACTAACAATACAGAATGATACAAAGAATTAAATCTATTTAATAGGTATTTTTTACCCCCCTTAAAAAAATCTGGCAAAGAACCACCATTTATTGAGGATAAGTGAATTATATAAATCAAGATATTGAAGGGCAGAATAATAATAATAAAAGTTTATTTTCAAATTAATAATGCAAAGATTTTATCAGAAACAACACAAATTTTTTAGGAGGGTAACAACCTAAGTAAAAATAGCATGAAGAACACAGAATATGCCATTCCTTCAATTATTTATTATTGTAACAGGATGGGGTTATCTTAGGGTGGTCATCTCTATACTGAAAAAAAAATCATCATCATTTCCCAGTCAATTTAAAATGAAATATCAAATTAATTATTAAAAGTAATGTTTATAATAAAAAATATATAATAAAGTTTATATATTCTAGAAAGCATGAAAAAAAGCATGAGAAACTGAAAATCTCTCTATGAGATCAGCCAGATATTCATTAGAGCAACTATAAATATAATTATAAATTAACCAGCATTATTAATAAACAAAGTAAGTAATACTCAAAATAACCATTCATCATCGTGAATGATCAACAATAAAATAAATCAACAGTCCATCTTGTGGCTGGATTTGAACAATACAAAATATAAATCAAAAGTTAAGTTTGCCGCAATTATTCAAACAATATGGATGCACTAATTGGAGTGCTCATCCATCAGAATAAATAATAATCAAAAACAATAATGCTGGCATATTAACACATGCTGATCATGATCAATGCTCTGGCCACTTAAACCTATTAATGTACTGGCCATTATAAACTTAAATTCTAATAGAGACTAAACTAAATAAAATGTAGTGCATGGGCTTTAAAGAATATAATCTTAGTGCCATACCAGGACAATGTCATAATGGATTTCCCCTTTCACTAATAATACATCCCCATTTATATAATCAGCTATTATGCACAAATCTAGCTCAGAAGAACACAAGTTCAAGTACTGTTATGGTGACCAAGATATGATGCAATACAATTATTAACAATTGAATTCAAGATTATTAACAACAAAAACAACAAAATGATATTAAGGTCTTTAGAATATGGCTACATATAAAAATTAAGTCTTCTGATTTTGATTAATATATAATAAAAAATATCACATTTGTGATTTACAAAATTACTATACAAAATTCAAGTTACTATATGGTAATTTACATATAACACAAATATAGGTGCACAGCCATGCATTTTACTATTATGTGAATATATTTCAATTGACATTCAATAATAACAAAACAAATAATTAAAATTTACATCTATTTGACACTCTTTGATATATGCACAGATATGTGCAGTATAATTCATAGGCATACTTGAATCATATAAAATACAATAAATGATTACAAATTTGCATATATGTGTGTGCATGTATTTACACACACTGACGTTTACCTATTTTAGTTTGATACAATAATAAAAGTTATTCAGAATATACTTTCCATCATTAATTCCATGGTTAAAATACATTAAATTCACACATACACAATACACATGTGTATCAATAAAAAAAAATCAGTTATCAAATTCTATCACAATAGTTTAGTTTCTTTTTTCTTTTTTTTTAAAAAAGGAGCCAATTTTGATAAGGTAGAAAAGTTCTTTTTTATCAGGTTACCCTTAATTAATTATAAATGTCTTTAAAAAATATAATGCAGCAAACTTCTTTTATTTTATTTTTTCTACTCTAAAAAGATCTTGGAGTTTTAGAAGAGACTATGAATCAATCATTTCATTCAAGAAAAATTTATTTGTAATCTTTTAGAATATAGTATTTTAAATCATTTGGAATTATTCTTTTTATATATGTATGACTGTCACAGATTGCTTTTAATTATAATGATTTTAGAATTGTCTATTATTTAAAATCCAAGCAGAGTTATTTATTTGCATTATTCTTTTTTAAAAAATATAGTTTAAACAATTTAAGATAATACTGTTTTATATTATATATATATATCTGATTTTTAAAATGTCATTTCAGACCAACAGTAATAAAATAACTTACTGTATATACATGTGACATATTTATTTGTGGTTCCCTGCACGTATAGGTACAACATGTATATCAATTTATTTATCAAGCTTCCTCTTGATGAGCTTGGTTTTGGTGATTGTAATCATCAAAATAGATAAAATTCAGGTAATTTGTTGGCATGCCATGAGCTCCCTTCTGTCTAGGGCTCGACAGGCTTCAGGCCAGAAAGCTGTCTTGGTTTGATATATCTCAGGCAAGCAACTATCCTCTTAGAACACACCTATAGCTATGAATTTCAACACAAAGAAGTGGGTCATGTTCCTCCATGTTAATTCAAACTCCACTATTGAACTGTAGAGTGCTGCTTTATCTGGTCTTGATTTTAGCTAATCTTCATAGGATTTCTGTCCAACTCTGCTAGCTAACTCTGCAGCTAGCTCTTCTGCTTCTCAAAAATATTATTAGCCAAGTCTTCTCATTAGCTCTTACAAGATATATTTAGCCAAGACTTAAAACCAGACTTTGCAGCTGGCCAATTTGGCCATTGCTTCTCAAAATATTAAAAACAAACTGAACTGATATTTTTATCAGCACTTTTGATAAGTTATCTGAGGTGATAAAAACACATTAATTGAAAACAGTTTTTTCTGTCTAATACTTATCTTGATTAAAATCAATTTTAATCTTTTCAAATCACTTTTAATTATAAGCAACTTTGAAATTGTTTTTACTTAGATAGAGCATTAATTAAATGACTTCAAAAATGAATAGAAATTTTTACAATTATCAGAAACATGTTTGTTTTTAAATTCAAAATCAGAATACAATATTAATTTATTAGACATTTTTTAATGTTTTAATTTACAATAATATTCTGTTTTAAATGCAGAGTTATTTAACCCCTTATTTATTATTTTTATTCCAGGAAATGTAGAAAATATCTACCAAATTTTTTGTGTTTATTTCTTCTTTTCTTTTACTTTATATATATATATATGTACACATAACTATGTTGCTGTTTGCCATGTAACCAAAACAATTACATTATGTAACTGTTTTATTTCAAAATTTGATCCCAGGTCATAAATATCACTTTGATATTAATAAAATACGTTATTCTATTAAATTTATCATACATACTCTTTAATGACAATAGAAGTGTTTATACAATTCATTAGTAAAAATTTTATATTCTAAATGGTTTTGTATAGTAATAAATTAGCAGATCCAATAGCTCAAGGTCCATGGATCCCATTTTCAGCTTTGTAATTTCTGGTGTTCTAATTTCTTGTGAATTCCCAAGCAATTAACCAATTAATTATTGTTATATAAAAATTTTATGACTTGAAAGTTTTCTTAAAATGTTTTTTTACAGTTAACTGTAAAAATAAAACATATTACATGCTTGTCTTCATGTTTATTCATCTATCCATCAGATAGTTGCATATGTTGAGATGAATACAAAGTTCGTGATGGATTTTGACTATTCAGTAAATTTTTTGATCTGGATAGAATGGTTAAGTCGCATACATGATCATAAAAAGCAACAATGGGAACAATGAATCCGTAGCATTTTATAGATTCTGCTGGTAAAGTAAGTGAAGAAGGAACAGATTTTGTGAAATTAATTGTTCTTTGTATCTTTTGAATGCTAATTCAGCATTCAATATTGTTGTAAAATTAATATACAAAAATTCATTATTATGATGTGATATTATTAATCCTAATATTTAAAGTAATAACAATAAAAATGATTTTAATATTTCACTAATGTATTTTTATAGTAGTCATATTTCATTACAAATATTTTAGTTTTTCATTAGTGTTAATTGCAAAATATCATTTATTATTTATTAAAACACGTTTTCACTGATAACTTCTTACAGGATCACATTTCAACAAAGTCTTAACACAGGAAAATAACTGCTTGTACTTCCTTTATATAATGATAAGAATTAATAAAATGTTTATTAAAATTATTCATATATATATATTGTAAACACAAAATTGTGAAAACGAGAATTTAAAAAAACTTTGTTGATATTCAGATAGCAACCTATCTTTTGATGATTTAATCAGATGCTCATCATGCTTGTTAAAATATTTTTTTCTCAAACCAAAGCAAATGAACAACATGATATTCTATCAAGGACTATATTCTTAATCATCTGATATGTTTTTGTAGCTTTAGCAACATTCCAAAAATTCTATTGTCAGCCCATTTTGAAATGATTTATATTATTCTAAATATTCATCAAGATGATCCATCATATGTTTTTATTTATATAATATTACCACACTGACTATCATGAGGAAATGAAACAGTAAGATCTCATCCTTCTATGCTTTTGCCAACTCATTCTAAGCCTGTCTGATATTTATATTTTTAGACTAACAAATTTAAATGAAGTTTCTGACTTCAGTAACTTTTACTATTAATTAATCTTAATTTAAACTGAACGATTAAACATTCAGTTGAATTCATCTTATCAAGCAAATTTTATTTTTAGATATCACCCTTCCCTCAAGACGTAAGTATTTTGAATGGATATTAAAAAGACAAATAAATATATTTTTATACCGATTTAAAAATAAATATTTAGGCTTCATAAAAGAAATTTGTAAATTCTGTGAGTATTTTGGTTACATATATGATAAAAAGATCCTGTAAAGGTCCAGGGTTGGTGGCCTAGCGGTTAGCATTGCTGCCTTCCAAGCAGCTGGCCCAGGTTAGCTTCCCGGTCAACGCATTTGACATAAAAAAAAAGATCCTGTAAAATATATTTAAAAAACTTAATCCACCAAATATTAGTATTAACAGTTTAAACATTCAATAATTAATATTAATAACAATCATTAAGCATGTATGAGCGGTTTTATCATTCATTAATATCAAATAAAAGTGGAATCAGCTGCAATTTTATATAGGTATTAGTTGAGTGTCTGGGTACAACTATTTATTTCAATTACGTGATCCCCAAAAAAAAAAAATGAAAATTATTATTTCTTTATTATCTTAATATTTAACTACAAGTATATTAGCTATACTAAACTCAATGAAATGAAATTAGAATGGATTTGAAGTCAGCCTTTCAAGATCTCTACATTTAACTACTCGTTATATACACCAAATACACATCATCACACAAGATGAAAAAGATAAATGATTTCCAATATATGTATTTTGTACTGAATCAGCACTCATCATTTGTTCCAGATCATCACTTCCCACTTCAAACTTTAATAGACAAGCTTCAATCTTCTCCCCCCCCCCCAACTTTTCAGCCATCCATATCATCAGATTTCAATGATATGCATGGCTGAAGAGTTGGAGGGTGGAGAAGATTGAAGTTGATTCATTAAAGTTTAAATATTTGCTATCTTAATATAAACTGAGCACTAATTGAATATATGTGTAAGAGATGATGATCTGGGCCAACTGATGAACACTTGTTCAGCACAAAATACATATACTGAAGATCATTTATCTTTTCCACATTGTGTGGTCATGTCTATTGGTTATATAAGATGAAGTGGATAGATATAGAGAACTTGAAAGTCTGAGTTTAAATTCCTTTTTAATTTTATTATCTTAAATAAAGGGCACATAAAAATCTTCATGATAACAGTCAGTCAATTTGTACAATGAAATGTGATTTTGCAGCTTCCACTAAATTAAATATTACTTGATTTATTACTAACAGTCTTAATCTTACTGTATATAATCATAATGATGATTTGGTTGGTTCTTGTGATCTTAATCAAGATTTCAGACAAGTGTGATAAAGATCATCAAAAATAAAATAATTTAATGGCATTATTTAGAAATTCATAAGAAGTTTGAGTGCTGCATGTGACATACCTGGAATCAATCAGAGAACCTACAGCTCTAGAATTGACACTTTACCACTTCATTAAATCACACAAGCATTGGTTTAATGAAATATTAGATAAATTATCTTTTGCAATAGTGACATCTCTTTTTCAGCTTCATAAGTCTCAATGAAAATAATAAGTAAAATCAATTGACAGCAAGTTAGTTGGAATTTTAAAATGAACTAGGTGGTTGACCTTTTTACAGTAATAGAAATTAGATACTTAATTTTTTTTTACTTACTAACCACCATTTATTTTTATCAAGCTAAACAAAGCCAATTAGAAATTCAAGCTACAATAGATTGTTTAGCTATCATCATCATCAACCATTATCAATACACTGCAGGATGAAGGTCTCTCCAAGTTCAATCCATCTTTTCCGATCTTTAGCTTCTCTTCTCCACATCACCTCTGCACACTTTCTTATTTCATCCATCCATCTCACATGTGGTCTCTTTCTGGGTCTTTTACAATCTCTTGGAATCCAATTTAAGATTTCAATTGTCCATCTATTATCATCTCTTTTAGCAATATGTCCAGCCCAACTCCACTTCAATCTTTTAATTTTTTCAATGAGGTTAGTAATACCTGTTTGTTCTCTTACCCATACATTGCGTTTTGGATCTCTTCTTGTTACTCCCAACATGCATCTCTCCATGCTTCTTTGAGTAGTCTGAAAGCTCCGGGTTGCTCTTCTATTAAGTGTCCAAGTCTCAGATCCATAAGTAAGAACTGGTACAACACATTTATTAAAAACCTTCCTTTTCAAACACATAGGCATATTTTCTTTTAATATCAAGTTATTTCTACCAAAAGCACTCCAAACAAGTTTAATTCTATGATTAATTTCATCCATTATGTTTCCATCTGTATTAATAATCTGACCAAATTTGTAACTGTTAACTTCTTCTAACTCATCATAATCAATTAACTTCTTCTAACTCATCATAATCAATCTTTATTTTCATATTTTGAGAAAATCAATTAAACATTACTTTAGTCTTTTTAACATTTATCTTTAGTCCTACTTTCATCTAATAACTCCTGCAACATTTCCTGCAGCTCTAAAGCATTATTTGCAAAAACAACTACATTGTCTGTAAAATCTAAATGAGTTCAATAATCTCCATTTACTTTCACTCCTTTAGCTTCCCATTTTAATCCACAAAATACTTCTTGCAGCACTGTTGTAAAAAGTTTTGAAGACATGGAGTCACCCTGTCTTACACCCTTCTCAATGTTGACTTTCCCAGCATCATTATGTAAACTAATTGTTGCTGTTGCATTTTTATAAATATTCTTTAAAATATGACAATATCCTGGATCTATACCTTGATGATCCAATGCTTTAATCACTGAAGAAATGTTTATAGAATCAAATGCCTTTCATAATCTAGAAATCCAAAACATAATGTCAATTTATATTCATTTGTCCTTTCTATAACTTCTCTCAATACCTGGATATGATCTACTGTACTAAAACCACTTTTAAATCCAGCTTGTTCTCTTGGTTTGTGGAAATCCAATGTTCTCTGTAGACGAGTTGTAAGTGTCTTGATAAAATTTTTGTATAAAACTGATAAAAGGCTGATAGATCTGTAATTTCTAATAGCACCTTTTTTTAAATATTAATATTAATACTGCATTCTCCCAATCATCTGGTACATCTTTATCATTTAGACATTTGGTATATAACTTTGCTAAAAAATTTCTATTTCTTCACCTGCTTCTTTTAATATATCAATTGTAATTCCATCATTATTTGGAGCATTTCCTTTCTTCATATATTTAATTGCATGTCTCACTTCTTCATTTAAAATTCTGGGCAATTCGGAAGATGTAATAGATATAGGAGGTACTTGTTCTTTATTACTATATAATTCTTGATAAAAGTTTTCTACCTATTTCATGATGTCATCTCTTTTTAGTAATAATTCCATTTTTTTTTCTTATTGCAGATATAAATTTCCTACCAATACCAAAATGTTGTTTTACGTTCTTGAGACTTTTATTTTCTTCTACAGCGTTCCTTGCTAGTTCACAGTTATACTTTCTTATATCATTTTCAAATCTTTTCTGCACCATTTTACAAAATTCGAGATATTCAATCCTTTTTAATGCATCACTTTTGTATTTCTTCATATTCCTTCTTTTCTTCATAAATTCTCTAGTCTCAGCAGAAATTTTACTGGTCAATTGCTGCTTTTTTCTACCAGCTATTTTTGTTGCAATTTTTAAAAGTATATCAGTTATTTTCATATTAATTTCATTCAAATCTGAATCATGTTCAAAATCTACTAATACTTGAAACCGATTTGTAAGTTCTAATTTAAATTCATTAGAATGTTTCTGAAGATTAGGAATATCAACCGTAAATATTGTTTTTCTTAATAATTTTTGTCTCTCTAGTTTTGCACTAACATGTATCTTACATCTTACTAATCGATGATCATTTCCTGTGTTAAATTTATTAAGAACATTACAATCTTGAAATATGTATTTTCTGTTAGTCAAAATATAATCCAATTCTGCTGTACCTTCATTTGGATGCTTCCATAACCATTTCCTTTTACCATTTTTTTCAAAAAAAGAATTCATAATACAAGTTTTTCTTTTTCTGCAAACTCCACAAGTCTATGTCCTCTCTCATTTCTATTACCATAACCAAAATTACCAACAGCACTTTCATCTTTCATTTGTTTACCAATTCTAGCATTAAAGTCTCCCATAACAATTTTAAAATGTTGTTTACTCTGATCAAAAGCCTTTTGTAAATCCATATAAAAATCTTCTATTACTTCATCACTACGAGAACTTGTTGAGGCATAAACCTGAATTATCTGCATTTGGTATCTGCTATTAAGTTGTATAACTAATCTTGTCACTCTGTCCGATACACCATCAATCTCCATAATGTTGTTCTTCCACTTTTTATTTATAATGAATCCTACTCCACTTGTATTTCCAAT
Source organism: Epiperipatus broadwayi (assembly GCA_028023455.1). Lineage (NCBI taxonomy): Eukaryota > Metazoa > Onychophora > Udeonychophora > Euonychophora > Peripatidae > Epiperipatus > Epiperipatus broadwayi. The sequence goes on along the minus strand of JAQFVV010000292.1, from coordinate 262,447 downwards.
ATTTCTGCCTTTATAATAGAGTACATGTTCACTTTTTAAATCAATTGTCTCTTCACCTTTTCTTCTAAAGTCCAATCAATAATGTCCCATTTAATATAAGACAGCTCTTCTTCTAATTCTTGCAATCTTCCTTCACTTGAAAGTAATCTGCAGTTGTAAGTACCTAAATAAAAGTCGTCATCAAATGGCAGCCTGGTCCGCAATAAGGAGATTCTTAGCACCCTCTGCCTTCAGCCACCAACCATTGCCTTGGTTGGTGACTTTACAGCCTCTTGGGAATAAGGTCCATGATTTATTTTTGTCTGTCATAATTGTATATATGTATTGGAAAAATATTTGTCATTTACACAAACATTCATTCTGCCTTATCAAGCAACAGAGAAGAAAGACCATAGTGTTTCTTTATCTTAAACTCAGAGGTAAAAAGCCAATAAACTCACTCCTCTCTAAAAAAACCATATAAGCAATAAATGAATCAGTGAATACCAAGACCCTATACAATATAATTCTACAACCTAATTCAAAATACTATTCTGCATTATTTCGGCAGAATAGAGATAGTATAATTTTATGCCTCCAACTAGAAGACAATTGTATAGAAATTAATTGTAAAAACATGACTGCACTGCCATTTACTTCAATGGATTTGATTCAATGCTCAAATTGTGGTTTCTGCAATTGAAATAGTTTAAGAGATTTAACTACTATTTTAGACAGATTTTCGTTTATTTTCATTGAAAAATAAGTTACTTTTTATAACCCAGCAAATATAAGCAATATTTAATATTTAAATCTTTACAATAAAAATGTCTCTGTCTTTTATATATTTGCTAGTAGAAGCAAGCCATCATTTTTGTTTTACCAAAATTATGTGTTAAAACTATGAGGGACGATTTTATTATACTAGCTATCCTAGATTCAAAATCTTGTCTAGGCTTATCAAATCCATTATGTTCCTATATTAGCTTAATTTTTAATTTTGTTAATTAAAAAAAAACACAAAAATTAATTATCTGTTCAGTATCTGTAAGTGGATGACAAGTAATGAAATCTGCATATTAATAGTAGAATGTTTTTATTTTACAATCACAGTAAGTATCATTCATTTGATAAATCCAGATATCTTGGGACATTCAAAAAATATGTCCCAAGATAATTTGAATATCCATTTGCTGCTAATATCTGAGGGCATTTTTAGTAATGTATAGCCCATTATATTTCTAGTAGCCTTTAACTCATATGCTTTCCTGATATTAGAGCACCATAACTTTGATTCAGGTCATAGGCATTTCATGGCTAATGTTTAGATTTTTGGATTCTTGCTTTATTATATGTTCATAACATAATAAAATTAAAAATCATCTATAAAATTATCAGAACTTAATTACAGTTTAATTATGAATTTTTGCTAAGAGTTGGAGTCAAGAAAAGGGTTTGTTACTACTGTGAAAGACAATCACAAGAATTTATTTGAGTATATTAAACACTTGATGATCATAGTGTAATTTCCATCAATAATTTATAAAATAAACATTAACTGTGATAAACTTCATCATCAATTTTAATTAGACTGCTCTTTGCAGAGATTAGTGGCTTACTCAAGTGTTAAAAGTTTCTGGAATAAATATCAATCCATCAATTCTTGTAAATGAATATTAAATGATCTGGCAAGTAAATAATCATTGAATTATTTTTCAGCTTTAATACTGATTGTGATTGTGTAAAATTTAAAATGTTGTGGCTGTAATAAAACATTTTCAACCCTTTTTCATAGCATTAAATTATATTTGTGGTTTAAAGCAATAATATACTGATTTAATTAAAAAAACAAAGGTTCTTGAATCATGGCTCACTTAAATATAAAATAACTGTCAATACAACAAATTATTCCGTTTAATTAAAGTATACTATAACACGGTATATTCTATTTTTCCCCTCTTACATATTTCAATGTCCTTGTTTGGTAAATCTTTAATTAAATAAGTACATATTCATTCAATTAATTAGGTAATATTGCTTACTTTATAATAATTTAGATATCACTTCAATATATTATTCCCTTTAATGGTATATAATGATACACTCAAAACAAGCCATTGCTTCTATATACACAGGCAACTTGCTTTAATACTATAGAGTGCAGTTTAACAATAACAAATACAAAGATCTCACTCATACAAAGTTTATAACAATAAATTGGACTCACTTTTCATTAAGAATTTTCATAAAAATTTTCTGGAGTATAAGCTCAGATAGTATTTTATTATACTTTTTTTTTTTTAAGTGTCATGGCATCAGCCGGGACGCGAACCCGCAACCTGGGCAACTGCCTGCTAGTGCAAGTCAGTCACGCTGACCTCTCGACCACCAATGCAAGACTATTTTATAACATATTCATCATTCATTCTCATAACAAAAAAGCTTATTTTTTGCTACAAAACAATAAAAACAAAAAGGAAGTATATCATATACAATGTTTGAATAAATTCTTCATAGGATCAATGATGAAGATATTGACAAACTTGAGACAATACAAAATAAGGTGCTAACTTTTACTGTGCTCATTTCTATTCTACCTAAAAATCTCTTATTTAATTTCCCAAAAAAATATTTTTTTTAACACATCTAATAAATAAATAAAAGAATAAAATATATGAGTACTATGATTAAAAAAAAACAAATAGTGGAAAGCAAAATATTGAAATAGTTCAATGATAATTATAATAATAACTAGCCATTCAAAAATGAGTATGGCCATTCCAAGCCCCCCTAAAATAAAAAAAAATAAAAAAAACTATTCCAGAAATGAGTTTTGTGATGACTATGCAAACCAATCTGTGTATCACAAATATGTTTACATATAGAAGATATTGTTTCATTTTTCTGTTTAGTTAAAATTTTACAATGTTGTCTTTTAGTTTCCTCAACAGAAAACTTTTCTTTCTGAAATACTTCAATACCATGTCTAATTGTAGCTCTCCAATGTATTTTAATCTCTGCCATATCTTGCCATAAAAAGAACTGACATTGCATTTCTTTAGAAAATCATTGAAATAATTCTTATATCATAGAAAAGATTTATCTCTCCTACAAAACCCATGCTAAAGTTTATTATAAAAATCTATTTAAGTCTTCCATTATTCATTCATTTTACAAATTCAATTCAACTCAAGATGGTGATTTTTGCAACAATAAACTCAATAACATCAGATCCAGAAAAATGGAGAACATTGTGATTAGTTTTATGATTTTGCCATTGTATTTTTAAATTTTTTCAGAACATCCTTAAATGAAACTTTTCTAACATTTACATTAAAGTGAAAGGCTGAAACCTTCTTGTATGCACATTTACAATGCTTATATAACAACCAATCAGATGGAATAGTGACTCTATAGGTAGCTCACAAGTCGCAACAAAAAAAAAGACAGATTTTATAAGAAAAAGGTGATTCCATCTTCCTCTTTACTTAAATTTCTATATATATAAGCCAGTCTGAAGCATTTTGGATTAAGAGCATGAAGCTTTTTAAACAACTTCACCTTTAACTCACTGCATATTATTTCTAAATTAACAGTGTGAAATCTTTCGATTTACAACAAAGTAATATTTTCAGAACTTATGAAATTAACAGTAACATATGTAAATATTATTTAATAAGTGCAAGCAGTTTTTCACTTTAATTACGAACTGCTTGCACTTAATAAATAATATTTATATATGTTACTGTCAATTTCATAAATTCTGAAAATATTTCTTCCTTGTAAATCAAAAGATTTTGCATTGTTGATTTAGAAATAATATGCAGTGAGATAAATGTGAAGATGTTTAAAAAACTTCACGCTCTTAAGTCAAAATGCTTTAGACTGGCTTATATATATATATAGAAATTTAAGTAAAGAGGAAGGTGGAATTACCTTTTTCATAAAAAATCTTTGTCTTGTGTTGCGACTTGAGAGCTCCATATACAGTCATCATTACATCTGATTGGTTGTTATATAAGCATTCTAAATGCACGTGCGAGAAGGTTTCAGTCTTTCACTTTAATTACGAACTGCTTGCGCTTAATAAATAACATTAACATTTATATTGCACTGATAGAATATTCAAGTTTTACATCCATATATAATAAATTATATAAAATAACAACACAGCTATAAACAATGAGGATTGCCAATTCCTCAACAAGCTTTGTGATAAATGCTCAGCCAGAGCCAGCATTTAAAATATCTCCGTCAGAAACCCTCCCAAACCCCTGACCACGGTTTCATGCTTTGTCACTTCTCAGAGAGGTGCCAGGGTAGGTTCAGACACTAGATCTAAAAATACCAACCCAAAGCCAAGCACTTATGTAAAAGTTATCTATTGAGTGGAAAATATGAAATTTTCAGACACCTACATGTCTTCAAACCCAGCTATCCAACTCAAATAGCTATATGGGACTGATATATCTTCAGCCATACCATATATTAGTAGTCTGAGTGCCAAAGCACAAAACCATGGTCAGGGGTTTGGGGGGTTCCTGACAGAGATATTTTAAATGCTGGCTCTGGCTAAGCATTTATCACAAAGCTTGGTGAGGAATTGGCAATCCTCATTGTTTATAACTTACAAGCTTAAGAGAATAGGGTCATGTGATCTATGACTTATTTTAACAACAGAGCTAGTTTCAGTAAATATTTCCCTATTGTGAAGTCACAGCACATAATGTAATCTCCATTAGTCCTTAACATCCATCTTTCTACTTATAATAGTTTCAAGTTGATAACCATCTAAGTTAATAGTTAATGCAGATTTTTCTTCCATCATTAATTGAAAAAGAACCTTAGTTTTGTGAAAATTAATTAATAAACCAAGATAAAATGCATTCAAACTATTAAGAGTATTAAATAATTCATCTTCTGAACTGGCAAAACTCCAGAATCTAGGAAGTTCTTATTTCCACTTTTAATTGATTAAAAATTAAAAATTTCACCATCAGATCTGTATCATATCTTGATCCCGTTTGATTAAGTCATCTATAAACAATTCTGAAGACCAATAAATTGAAAACAATGTTGGAGCAACACCAGTTTTGTATTTTAATTTTAAATGTCTCAGATCTACCTGTAGTAATATCACTTCTTCATGTAGAAGCATATAAATAAATTTTGATGGACATCTAACAAATATCAAATAATGCCATAGACCCATCCTACTAACAGAATCAAATGCCTTGACTAAATCAATAAAAAAAAGTATAAATTACTCTTTTTATCCCTAATACTTTTCTTGAATTTTTCTGGTAACAAAAGTCATATCTATATGCTTCTTGATTGTGTAAAACCAAGTAAATTTCTGTAAATCACTCATCCATAACTGAAAACAATGTATTCAACAAAATTTAAGTGCTTTTGCTGTAGTGAATAATAATGATATTCCATGATAATTACTACAATCTTGTCTAATCCCTTTATTTTTAAAAATTTGAGCAATAAAAGAATCTTTAAGACTGAGTGGAATAACTTCATGGGTTCTGATATTCTTAAAAAATTCCTAACTTTGAAGCTAATATATGAATAACATATTTTAAAACTTCTCCAGATATTTCAACGGGACCTGCAGCTTGTCCATTTTTAAGATTACAAAGAGCTGTTTTGATTTCATTAAGCAGGATATATTTATCCAAATCTATGAGAGTATATAAGATGAATATGTCATTCAAAGTCATTATCTCAACTCTTTTATCATTATTCAACAGATGATCAAAATGTTATTTCCATCTGTCCAAAATATCACTGATACCATATGAGAGAATGCCATTTCTGGATTTAATAGAATTGTGATACTATTTCTCAGATCCACATGTTACTTTCAATGCATCAAAAAAAGATGTAGAATGACTATGATCAGTGAATATCTGAACTGTTGTGCAATTTTAATCCATTAATCTTGACAATCAGTGAACTTCTGCCTTCAGACTTTTATATTTATTATGAAGTTCTACATTCAAATTATTTTACAAGCGGAAAATGCCACGTTTCCTTTTAATTAAATCACTAATAATAAGATTATCATCAGAAAACCAATCATGCTGCTTCTTTTTAGTGAATACTTGTATCTGTATCATACTACTCAAGAGAATTCCATGCTTCAATAATATGAGTCTTGAAGATAAAAATTATCAATTTTAGTGTTGAATAGCTATGAAGTTTAGTATTTATAATAGATTCTTCTAAAGAACGAACATCAATTTTCTTGAATATGATTGGAATAATATCTATTTTTAATGTAACTATCATTTTACTCTTGGAGTATATTATTAACCTTTGATCTACTCAACAATCTGAGCTATTCATGTAATGTAAACTTCTCTTGTATTCTGACTTCAAACAATAATATAGTCAATCTTGTTTTGAGTATGGTTGTATTCATGTTCCTTTATAATGGTTTTTCTGCCTAAACAAAGTAGTCATTCCCTGTGTTATACATACATTTAAAAATAACATATTTAAATTTGCAACCCAATACTATTATTTCCAATACCTTTTGGACAAAGTCTACTACTTGTATGAACACTTGCATTAAAATCTCCAAAAAGATCTTTGAACGGTACTGCTGTAATAATGCTATCCAACAAGAAATAAAAGTTTTTCTTCACTCTTAATCTAAGATTGGTGCCTAGGCATTAACAAAATGAGCACTACAACCATTATGCAAAGTGAGTTTTATGATTGTTAGCATTTCATTAATACAACAAGGAATTCCAACATAAAAGATAGTATATTAAAATTTTATAGCAAATACAAACTCCATAAATTCTTCTTTCACTGATTGATCTATCTTTCCAAAAAAAACAAAACCAAAAAAAAAAACAATCAACAACTGTTCTAATAAACTTCCTTCCTCTGGGAGATGAGTTTCACTAAGAGAATATATATCAATCTTAAATCGTAACAATTCCTTCCATTCTGTTCTTGAATAATTTGTATCAAATCTTTCCATGCATGTATATTTACAAAAAAATTAGATTTATGATACTTATTTTTAGTACTATCACTGCCTCTGGCATTATCACTATTACTGATATTATTACTATTCTTATTATTTCTATTCTTATAATGAATAATCAATCCACCAGGTGTGACAACCTAGCCAGACTGTATAAGAGAGAAAGGCAATTTAAGACATTTTTTATGCCCTTTGACTTCTACGGTAGGCAAAGCAATTCCTAACTAGGGCCACCTAAACATACAATCTTTATTCATTATACTCCTGTTTCACTAAAATCCAGTTCCAAACTGTCTCATTAGTGATTATATTGCTTTAATCAAAGATCACAACTAAGGACTGAGGCTTGAGCTAAAAAAGAAAAAATTAAAAAAAAAGGAGGAAGAAAAAGGTAATACTGGAGTCAGAAATATCATATATGTAGTTAATGGATGACAGTGTTATTGTACAAACACACAATCACCTTGTCACAATTATTATAAGGAGATGCCCAATGGCATGCAGAGCTCATGACAACTGGGACCTACAATAACTTCAGTGACTGAAGAAGAAAAGGAGGGAGACAGAAAAGACTTTTATATTGGAAACAATACCTAGCCATTGATGAACCAACATTCTACCCTACAAAGCAGTAGGAGCTCTTGATCTGGCACTGTCATTTGTTATTGTCAATTAGCCTTTGTATCTAAACTAAATAATTAAAAAATGAGTTATTGCTATAATATGCAGAATTTTATGAGCTTTCTAACAACAATAACAACAAAAAAATGTAGAAAAAAAGAAAGCCAATAAAGAGCTAAAATATCATTTATAAATGAAAATGATAATTTTATCTTCAGAAGATAAACAGATAAAGACAAAAAATAACAAGTTAAAGGTGACTTTGGTAATAAATATACAAAACAATCATGAAAAAATTTATCCACAAGTTTATTTGATATCTTGAATGCTACACATTAACTGCGACAGTGAACTTTTTGAAAATTATTAACATCCTGTTTAATTGTCACTCTCTCTTAACCGTTATCCTTAGTCATATCTTTCCAATGAAAGCAATCAATACTGCACTTCTACAGAGTGTCTTTGAAATAATTTTTATAATATAAATGTAATCTGCTTTTTATTTTTTTTTAAAAAAATCTATTACTGTTTGTTTCAACTGTCTAACAATAATAGATTCCATAGTATCTCACCCAACAAGAGAAAGAATCTTGTCATTGTACATTTAAAATCTTATATAGTATCCTTTAATAAAGGAAAATTTCTCAGTGCTTTTTTGTTGCATTGATAAAAAATCCATGTCCTACATACAATTTATTTAAAATAGTTAAATCAATATAGTGAAATATCTTTTATTTTAAACTTCTTGATATAACTTTTCAATAGCTGTAAATTATTTAGAATGATTCACAATTTCTCTAGCCCAGAAATGGTCAATCTATAGTGCATGCACCAAATGTAGCACACACTGGACTTCTGATTATAAAAATAAAAACTAAGACTAAATCTTATAAAATAATACTGCATTCACAAACCAATTTTTACTACTACTCAGGGGAAAAAAAATTCAAATTTGGTGAATCAAAGTAAAAAAAAAATCTGTAGTCATTTTTAAGTAAACATTTAACACTCATTTAATCTTGAAAATATTATAAAGGCTAGATCATATTTTGATGCTTACATGATGACCCTGCCAATCAACTGTTCAAACTATTGTCATAAAAATAAAAAATAAAGATGAAAACAAACTTTAATACGAGTTTTTATTTTAAATATCTCAGATTTTTTATCAGCAGCTGTATTTATTTCCAAGTCATTATATAATTATACAATGTAAATATAATTAGATGGACAACCAACTAATTTCTAATATTGCTGCAAATCTTTTTAGTTATCTAAATCAAATGTTTTGATCAAATTGATAAAAGTAATACATACATCACTTCTTTGCTCATAATAACATTTTCCAGCATTTTGTATGGTAACATAAAACATGTCTATGTCTTTCTTGATTCTCTGAAAGCAAACAATCCCTGGTAAACATTATTTATGATTGCACTTTTACTGTAGCAGATTACAATAATATTCCATTACATATTTACTACAACATCACGATATCTCATATGCTTACACATATGCTTCGAAGAGCACTTATCTTCACTCTATTCTAGAGCCATTTACTGTAAGAATCAATAATCAATGAATACCAGATGATATATTTCATAATAATTATCGCATTCATTTCTATTCCCATTGATTTAATAAATTAAAAAAATAGATGTATGCTTATGATCAGGTGACACAATTTCATATATTCGAACGTCTATAAAATTTCAATTATTTTTAAGCTAACACAACACCACAAACACACCACCACAAAATTCTAAAAAGTTCTCAAACTATCTCATCAGGATTTGCAATCTTCCCAATTTTAAAGTCAGTAAAAATTGCTTTATCTCATTCAGGTAGATATATTTGTACAAGACTGAGCACTATTACCTGAATTCTTGTAACATGATTCAAAAGGTGAAAAAAATACTATTTTTATTTGTTAAAAATATCAATATTATCATTAACATGTAAAGGAGATTGTAATATCATTTTGCAAACCATACATAACTTCCAATGCATCAATATATGTATATAAAGCGACTGCAACCATCAAATAACAGTATCATCTTTGTACTATTAATACATCAATTTTAAATTTTCTTGTTACTGAATTATTTTAACTTTCTTATAAAATTCCAGGTTAAATTTATTATTCTTCCAAGCAGAAATTGCTGCTGTTTTTAAATTAAGTTACTATTATTATGAACACTGTCAGAGAGCTAGTCAGGATATACCGTTAACAAGAGTGAATTGCATCAGCGCGTAATAAAGTAAGTTAATCTAGCAACAATCCAAAATAAAAGTTAGCAAGATGTAAAATATGCAAGCAAAATAATTTACAAAAATAAATAGATCATATAAATTATAAATATGCATAATTAGTTATAAAATCTAATCAAGATATATTAATAAGGTTACAATAAAACCAAACTTAATAACAATTATATTCCCAGAAAATTTGCAATTAAGCCATCCAACCAGATGATTTCTTATCCAGTATCAATAAAAACTATCATAATAATTATCAGTCACTCATAAACAATTATAGCCATTTGAAATCCCCCCCCCCCAAAAAAAAAAAATCAAAGTAATAAATAAAAGTCATTTTAGTCAGAACTCAAATGTTAAAATAAGAATATTACTTGTAGAATGACCTAATGACCTTCTAATAGCATCCATATAAATATCTCGTTACAAAAAAACATAATGGCAAGATGGATGCTAATTTTCATCTCAAATAGAGCAGTAAGGCCAAGTAACCATGACCAAAAGTTCATTATATACACTGCAAAGCTTGAAACGGTGAATAATTTTGTTTATATTGACATTTTCAAGTTTAGCAAACAGTTTTTCAAAATCTTCTGTAGGGAACCCTCTCCCCCAAATGACTGCTTAATATTACAAATTTTATTATCGTAGCTATTTAAATCTTCATTCATCTAAATGTTCAATTTAACATATTTATCAAACTCATACAATCCTATCAATTCGCTGTGTTTAATTCTCCACAAAGCATAATCACATGATGATGACTTTATTATATATGTAAGCTTTATTTTAAGGAACAATTTTAGGAAAGAAAATCTCTTTAAAAAATTATATTAAATTTTATGATGTACTTCTTGAAATGTTAAAATAAACTGTGAGAAGGAATGTCACATAATGGCAAATTATTTAAATATTATCACTTGGTTATATTAGAAGATTAACTGTTCACAATCTATCTTTGACATCATGAGATTAATTTCTCTGCATAGGCAATAGAGTAGCAGACTTTTAAACTGTCAGATCTTATATTCTTTAATCTTTGTAATTTTTCTTTATATGATTGTTGCATCAATAACTGATGTAGTAAATCTAGATAATCCTTAATCCCATAAGCAAATAGGCCATGGTTCCTCTTTTTTTTTTTTAAATGATAAAAACAAATTACATTTTAACTGTGATCATATTTTCAGATAAGTAATTTTAAATAAATTGTATGAATAATGCAAAAAAAAATAAATCCAAATTATATTATGTTTCAAAGGTACTTTATTCATTCTTTGAAAAAAAAACATTGATTACACTTATTTACTTTTTTTTTTTCTTTTTACAACATTAATTAAATCATAGACACTACTAGATACAACAAATCAATCAAAAAAAAACCCCATGCTATAGCTTTGAAGATTGAGAGAATCCCAACCAGATTTTTATATATACCTGGTATTCGGAAACTTTTCTATCCTTTTCTCTTATTGTTTCTAGATTATTTCTAAAAGCAATTAATGGTCTTCTTGAACTGTTTTCATAGACATATATGCATCTTGTTCATCATATAGCATAGAGAACAAAAATATTAGCATGTACATTAAAAAAAACCCTTTCCAAATTCCTTAAACATATAACCAATATTTATATTTTTATTCTTAAATATGACTGATATTTCCACTCTGATCTGGTCAAAGCTGGGACATGAGAAATAAATGTGAGATTGGGGTTCAGACTCTCTTTTAGGAAGACCACAGCAATCATCTAGTGTTTGAATCTGTCTTTTATATTTGTAAAAAAATTGGTAGGCAATGCTTCTAAGTTGATCTTAACCAGAAAATCAAAGAATTTAGGCTCAAGTGACCAATTTGTGACATAGTTGTTTATTTGTAAGTTCAAGTATAGACTTTTTGTGAAATTTTTGTGGCTGGGGAAAGTAATAAATATACTTCCCAATATTGATATTTACTCCTTGGGGAAATATAGATAAGATTTTGTATTTCTAGGACTAAGTCTCTAATGGCCTTTAAATATCCTGTAATTGGAAGTGGTCTATCTGTAAGTGTGATTTTAAATATTATTTCCAGGTAAGAAAACATATTAGTTCATCTTGAGATGACATTAAGTGATTTTTGTATTTCAAATACTTTTATTGAATGCAGACCCAGGCCATTGCTTGCCAATGGACACTGAAGCTTTCTGATTTAGATTGATGAAATCCTTCTACCTCAGAGAAGTTTTGTCAGTGATGTATGAATATGATTAATAAATTTCTTTGTAAATTTTATTATTGGTGTATAATATATCATTCTAGTCACAATTAGCATGATGTATAATGAAACTTTGGCATACCTAGAGAGATAAGCTTTTGTTAGGGAGTTAATTATATATTCTATTTTATTTGTTAGTTGGTTTTGGATACTTGTTCTCATTTGTGTAGGATTTAAGTAAAAAGGAAAACTTAAAAAAATGGCTGGGTGTTTCTTTAAAATATTCTTTAAGATTGCATTCTGTGTAAATTTGCCATGCTCTTGATTTTTTCATATTAAACATGAGTTTGAATTTGTCAGTGTATTGTTTTAGCAATTTTATTACAAGTGGAATTTGTTTTCTGGATGATAAGAAAATTGCAATGTCATCCATGTAAGCAACACACTTAATACTGGTGTTTAAGTCTGAGATACATATACCTGTCATTTCTTTTTCAATGGCTACTAGTAAAGGGTTTATGTATATTGAGAAGAGAAGTGCGCCCAATGTCGAACCCTGAGATATAAAATAATTGGGGATAATAGATGATGATGTTCATCATTTATAGTTACATGTAGCTCCCTGTTCTGAAGCAAATTTGTTAAGACATAAATATAAGCTTTAGGTATATATGTTTCAGCTAGAGTGTTACTCAGAATGTCAATAGGAACTGTATCATTAATATCCAGCTGTATCACAACAGGATCATATTTTTTCTTTACTCTAACAGTGTCAGTAATAGTTCTAAATATAAAGGCTGCTTGATTAGAGGATGAGCCCTTTTTTGCAAATTGGCATTTAGAGAACATAATTAAAGAACATAGGTAAAATGTATGGCTCCACAACAGCCTCCAATATCTTGATCTCCAATGACTCAATGAAATTAGTCTTACCTTTTCAATGGTTGACATCTTTTTTTAAAAAAAAAAGGTATACTAGTGATATAGTATATAAATTTGGTATTGTGTATATTTCTTTTGATAGGAAATTTACTAGATTTGCTAGATAATTGGAGATAAAGAAATTTAAATGTCAATATACAAAATGAGGTAAATCATAAAGGCCAGGATGGCAAGATTCAGCTATGGACTCCAGTTTCCTTGTAAATTCATTAGGAAAGAATTTATTTTCTTTAAACTCACCAAAAGGCTTTTTTGCAAGGTTATAAGAGTTGCCAGATTGCGACCTATCACTATAATACAAGTAAGCTGGTTCCAGCATATAAATCCTACTCACTCTGATTGAATAAGGGTGACCCAAGGCCCATTTGATATAGTTTCTAGATTATGCATGAATTTGCCTGATAAATATTCTCCTCTTCTTTATTGCTAGATATCCTTTGAGTGTTGATTCTGTTCCATTATATAAATTTTTAAGGTTTTTTAATTTTTATTGTTCATTTTCTGACGATGGATTTTTTCCATTAGTGCCAATAAGCCTGTTACTAATGGTGTGGCTCTGGTAATATGGTGAATCATGTTTGTTAATATGATTACATATGCTATCCAGCCTTGCGCTGGATCCATATCAATCTTACTCAATGTATTTAAATATATATAAATTTCTGAACACAGAAATTCAGGTGTTCTAGATGGTAGTAATATTCTAATAGTATGTCCAGTGGATAGTAAATTTTTATTATTGAAATCAAGATCAATTTTAGTGACAAGTGCAGCATGGTCTGAAAAGGGTGAATTTTTTATTTCAAGATTAATAAGTTGATGAATTAATGGGGAATAAAACATGAGATTAATTAGTGAAGAATGCCTTCCATTATTAAAGGAAATGGGACCATTTGGCAAAAAATCTTCCCCACTCATCAATGGGAAGGAAAAAAGATGTAATCACTTTTTAATGAATTTTTCATGTGACAAATTAAAATCACCAATAAGTATGTATGGGTAAGGGGAGGAGCCAAGCATGGAATTTAAGGTATCAGCCTGTTCATTATTGTAGATCCAGGAGGAATATATACAAACACTATAATACCATTGCTTTATGTCACAATGAAATATAGTAAAGTGTTCATCAATATATTGAATTTTAAAAGAGCTAAAAGGGCTAAGTTTAACTATAATAATCCCTGTACCTGCAGAAAGGCAGTGGGAAGATTTAGAGAAAGCTGCAAAACATTTATTTACAAAGTAAACTGAGGAGTCAACATGTGATCCATTATATATTTTGGTTTCAAGTAGACCTGTTAGATGTGGATGAATAATATCATACCATTATTTCAGTTGATAAATTTTATTAGTGGAATTAAGACCTCTAATATTTAAGGATACAATTTTTAATTTCATTAACATCTATTATCAAACCCACCACTTCTTAAACCAAAAACACAAAAATTACAACTGACTAGAGATAAACAGTACTAGGATAAAAACGAAAAACTAATTATGCTCTCAGCAACAAGCACATTACAATTACCTTCTAATTATCAACTGTTTTTGACTGACTTACATTCTCAGTTAAATTATTAGTTGTTACAAAGTGAGAATCTATGATTTTATTTAGACTATTCAAGCATGACCCACTTACTTCTTCCACAAAATTGTCTTCATCAATAGGAATTGTTGAGTTGTTTGACACATTTGAATTTCCTTTTACCACCATATATTGTGAAAGTGAATCTCTGGAGTTCTTTTGTTTAAAATATCCAAATTATATTATGATTCAGTTTCCTAAATTTTATTTATAACTTTTAAATTGTAATTTTCATAATAATCACTTTCATATCTAAGTAATAATTACCTCTTGGAAAAAAAGCTACTCCATTCACATGAGGAGTGATAAATTCAATCATTTTAAAGTAACTCTGAAAAAAAGTTCAAATTGTTAAGTACATTCTTTATTCTTTGTGCAATTTCCTACATTAGAACAAATGACCACAGTTGTTTTAAGAAATCAATTCAATTTTTTAAATAATTCAGACTATTGCTTGGTTGGAAATAATGATGAAGTCCTAAAATTTTCATTGTAAAAGGTATTGTTATTGATAGCAGACTTCTAAGCTTTCTTGACTTTCAAACGAAAAAACAGCCCTTTGAAAAAAGTATTATAAAAAATGGTGAAGAATCTACATCTCTTTCTCTTGTAAAAAAAAAAAAAGAATGAGAGAAGACATGTCTGGGATCATAAAAGTATAGATACCATGGAGAATGTATGCAATGAAAATCAATCACTTTTATCCTTCATTAAAAACTCCCCCAACCATTTTATTAATATCTAATAAACAAATAGGCTTAGAGTTGGTAATATGATATTGAGAAACACATACCTACCATCATTCTTCTCTCAAATTAATGTAGCAGTAGTACAGATATGATGGATAATTCAGAAACCTGGATTGCTTATCATGAAGAACAAATTAACTTAATCACTAAATAATGACAACAATCAAAACAAGTAGCAAAAAACAAACAAACTAGTAAGAGCTTTTTAAAAATAAAAACAATTTATCAACCAGTAATTCAAAAGAGATTTACCAAAAGTCCTTATGACATAAACCACTGGGCCACGGACTGGCACCAGGCCACAGAAGTTTTTTGCTGGTCCATGCTAGACTGGCAAAAAAGTTTGTAATAACAAAATAATAAGATTTTAAACTTTTAATTAATATAAACAATTTTTATTTATTTTTTCATCACATTTTACCTGATTAAAAAAAAAGAAACAGAACAAAAGCAAAATCTAATCAATCATACATAAATTAATTTGTTTTTCTAGTTATCACAGATGTTTATGGGGGGGGGGGATAGAATTAAATTTTTTATTACTTTTCTAAAAAAATTTAAAATTTAAAAAAAAAAAAAAATTTTTAATTATACAAATTCCATATATATATATATAACTTCATCTAAGGCTAAGCTGATTACATCTTTAAGAAAATTTATCTATAGACTTCTGCCGGTCCACGAAACCTTATCCTTATTTTTACAGGTCCACAGGTGTGAAAAGGTTGAAGACCACTGACGTAAAGGATTAAATAAAATCCATGGTCCTGCTATTAACAAATAAATTAATCTTTGATTAGTTGTGAGAAGTCGTTCAATCTGATTAACATGAGACCTTTATACCTTCTAGAAAATAATAATTAGATGCTTATTTACCGAAAATACTAGCTGATTAATTGTGCTATCTAAGAGCTTACTATATGGAAAAAAATTCCAGATCTGTTTGTGACCTGAAAAAATTTCCAGCTTTTTCAGTATTGATTAAAACTGCAGATTGTGGGCACATAGTATAATAATCATTAACCACTACGTTCTTTCTAAAAGAGTGATATTCATATATAATAATAATGAGCATTGCTATTATTAACTCATTAAATATTATTGGCTTATGCTTAGCATTGATTCGCACATTAAGATCTGTCTATAAATTTTATACATTAATACATATTATTTTATTATTTAATTAAGTTCATCATAATAATAAATTATAACCACTAAATAATAAGTTGGGTGTGTATATGTATTGCATTCATAGTTTATTGTTGTTTCTAAATTTCATAATGTTTAGTACAATTAAGTTTCACTTTTCTATTAACTTTGATAACTAGGTCATTAAGAATAAAGACAACTCCAGACATCTCTCATAAATGGAAAGCTAAAAAGATATTACTCTATTACTCATTAGGGTAATCAACTATTACTTGAAGAGGGTTTTCAGAATTTTCCTTTTTATTCACTTCACTTTCTAGCTAAAATAGCTAGATATCAACTTATTGGCTAAAACAGTTGGCTACCTAAAGAAAACATTTTCTTAAAAAAACAACAACTATTTTTTATCCACATTTGAACCCTACATCATGAATATATGCATTATAACAACCATTAATAAAGATTTTACTTAAGAAAAAAATTAAGATCCACAGACAAAAAGAAATTGGAAGTGAAATTTTATAGTGAAAATTAATATTTTGCATTGTATATCAGAAGGGACTTCTGTTTTCACTCATAGCAATTAGAATAGTATTGATTTAGACATTAGATATTCATATTAATAGAATTATATAATTTAATAATTTGCTTTTATTCAGATGTGAAGAAGTAGCATATTGCATTGAATACAAGAGCCAATCAGGGTATCCAAATTAATGATTTGAAAGTTTCGAGACATTTACTTTGTAAAATACTAAGGAAAAAAATAATAGGTGATATGAATATTGATTTATATAAAAAATTTAAAACTGTTGAAGATTATGCAGATGCATTAGTTACTTAAGGATGCTTTGTCATGTTAAAACATACCCAAAAGAAGAAATTATAATGAATAATATAGTTCCTTCATGTATTGAACACATTAATACAAGTGTAATGAAAAATATTTTTACTGCTATTATTAAATATTTTTAAGACAGGCTTTAAGCTGTACCAAATGCACCATGAAATTTATAATAGTAAAGCAACTCTGCTATTAATAAAGAAAAGATAATAGATCATTATTTTACATTTAAATCTATTCCAAACAAAACAGAACACAATAAAATATCAGAAATCATGGAAATAAATTGATATTGTATAATAATAAATTAAATGGAAATTTTTTAAAAGAAACTGACTGAAATAAAATATATAAAAAAATGACATTAATAATATGTATGAGAAGTTCGTAGAAATATTCAAAGACGTATAGAAAAAGTCACAAGTAGTCATTGTGTTTAAAAATTAAAATTAATACAAGAAAAAATAAATTTTGGAAGGAATATAAAAAACTAAACAAAATCATAATTTATTTCTTAAATCATAAGGCATTGAGAAATAAAGTTAATTATATGATAAAGGCAGAGAAAATATTGTTTTACAATAAGTCTTTTAATGAAAATAGAGGTGATATAAAAAAAAAAAACATTAGAGAAAAATAAATAAAATATTACTAAGGAAATCAAGTATACTTTTAATACTACATTTGTAGAAAGAGTTCACAAACTAGAAAAAATTAATTATGTTATTAATATTTCAAAAAAATGTAATCACATGCAATATTTATGGCAAATTTAAATGAAGAAGATTTATATGAAATAATAAAAGAATGTAAATATAAGCTCAGATGTAAGTACAATCAAAATGGCAGACATAAAAAATAATATTGATATTCTATTAGATATTATAATTTACACAATTAATAAAATAATAGAAAGTAATGAATTTCCTGCATTATTAAAAACATCTAATAAGACAAGTTTATAAATCTGATGCTAAAAATAATTTTGATAACTTCAATAATATAAAATTATATTTATAAAATAATTTAAAAAGTTTTAAATAAAGATAATTTTTTAAATAAAAACCAATATGGATTCATAGAAGGAATAGAAAATTTTGCAGATAAAATTAATAGTGCATTGAATGATAAAAAATATGTAACTAATTTTTTTTTTTAGATTTTTATAAGACTTTTGACATTATTAAACATAAGCAACTGATTCGCAGTTTACAAAATTATGAAATTAAGGGAAAATTGCTCAGCATTTTAAAAAATTACTTAAATGATAAATATGTTGTATCAAAAATATAAAATGTATTGAGAAATGAGCAAAAAAATCTCTACGGAGTTTCTCAAGATTCTATACTTATTGTTGTTTCTGATTTTCATAAATGATCTAAGAAATATTAATATGGAAGGACCAATATATCAGTATGTAGATTATATTATTATTATGAATATAAATAACAATATTGATATTGCAATTATTGTTTCAAAAAGGAATTTATATAAATGGAGAAAAAATAAAATGTATGTTAATATGCTCTCCTCATAAAAAATATAAAAATATTGATATCCATCTACATTCACATGTGTATATATGATAATAATATAAAATGTAGTGAAAATAAATGTGTAAAAGTAAAACAAATAAAATATATTAGATACCTTGGAATGATGATAGATGAAAAAATGTCTCTGAAACATCATGTTAGCATATTAATTAATAAATTTAGATATTTTAAAACAATGTTCTACAAAATCAAAAATATTTTTCACTTAAATAGTCTTACTGTTATATATAAATCTTTATGTCAATCTTTATTGAGATATAGAATAACATATTAATTATTTTTATTAGTCATTTATTGGACTAGAGATTATTTAATAATGAATAATATTTCTGTAGTGTAATTTTCACTACACCACTCACACAAAGTAGAGACTAGTTTCTATCTGCTTCTAAATCTTGATGAGGGATGTAATCATAAGCATAAGGCAAAAGATATGTGAAAAAGATCTATGATCCCCAAGATCCACATATGTGTCAAAGTTGTGAGGGCAGCATATTTGACATGTATCAATTAAACTGCAGTAATTTGCTATCTATATATGTACTGAACAATGGTAAAGATATGTGTGAGATTGTGGTCTGGGCCAAGTGGTGAGTGCTGGTTCAGCACAAAGTGTGCACCTTAGGGATCATAAATCTTTTTCACATTTTTGGTCATATGATTATAATTACATCCCTCCAAAAGTTGTTAGAAGTGAATAGAAACCAGTTCTTACCTTATGTGAGTGGTGTGGTGAAAATTACATTACAGAAATATTCATTATGGAAAAACACTCATGGTTTGGCAAGCTTTTCTAATATTAATAGATTAGCATTACTGCAAAAAAGAATAATTGATCTAATAGAAAAAAATTCTATCAAATAATTTTTTTAATTTATTTTAAATGCTTTTATTGATATGCAATAAAAAAAGAAGTAATTATTTATTCAACCACAATTGGTGTTTTTAGATTTAACTTGAAATAAAAACATGAAGGGAAATGGGATGTCCAGAAATTAATTAAATCAATTGCTTGTTTAAAAAATAGGGATTGATTTAATTAATTTCTGGATTCCTCATGCTTTTATTTCAAGTTAAATCTAAAAACCCCAATTGTGGTTGAACAAAGAATTTTTTTTCTTTTTAGTGCATGCCAATAAAAGCATTTAATATAAAAAAAATTTTTATCTTTATTATTTCCAAGCTTTTAATATTGGCACAATAAATGAAAATGTAAAGGTATATTGCTCTTTAAATTGATTGGGCACTTATAGTTAATATATATATATCACTAGCTATTTCTGGTATAAGTTAAAATATATACCCCTTATATATATATATCATATTTAGTATGTGTATATGTAATATAAGTGACTAAAATATGAAATATTATTTTAAATGATAAGTGTTTAACATTTTTACTGTGATTGGAAATTTAAAAAAATAATATGCCCCAACACTTTCATAAACATTTTAAACAAATGTACAAAATTTCAACAAGTTATATTGAACTTGAATACAAAAACAATTTTAAAATGTTATTAAATTGAAAGAAAAAATCTTTATACTGCTCTCTGAATTAACAAATAAACCAGCAGATTTTTCAACTTCAATAAAAGCATTATAAAAGGAAAAAATGGATACAAAAATATTTATTATTGAATAACTTCTTGAATATATAATTATAGAGAAAAAAAATTTTGATAGTATTTTCAAAAAACCTTACATAAAATAGTTTGAAATGTATGAAGAAAAACAGATACACATACTTTTTCAAAATATTGTAATACATATAAAAGCAGATTACAAATCACTAAAATCCTAAATTATTCAATAATTTACCTATTGAATCAAAAAGCTTGCAATATTAGAGAGAAATAAAAAACTAAATTAAAAAATATATTAAAGAGGGAAAAAAAATAACTTAGTATTGTAATGTTTTCCATCTTGCTAGGCCTCTATACGCAATAAATGCGCGAGTTGGTCAAGTTATGTAAAAAGAAGAAAGTTTCATTCCTATTTCTAAAAACATAATGATATTTGCTGATCAATTCGGCCTAGAATTGTTACAAGTACAATTGCGAGCTGAATCAGTTTTTAATTTATGAGGGCGCCAGAGTCGCTTAGACTCACTGATTCTGCGTCAAACATATCGTAACTCGTAATTTAAATAGAAAAATGTTTTTTTAAAATAATCAGTATCATATTTTACCGTAACTAGAATTATTTTCTAAATATTATTATTCCTGGAGCTTATTAAACACATATTGGCAAAGGTAAATTATATTTTCAAATATCATTAAACTAATATTAATAAATTTAATAATAAACATTAATAATTATTATTAATAACACACAAGGAAAAGTTGATATTAGAAATAAATATTTTTATTCTAACAAATTAAAATGTTTAACGATAAATAACTAATTAAATAAACTGGAGAGAACATACACACGTTAATCTAAACATGAATACATTAATAAAAAACAACAGTTACACAATTAAAAAGTTCTTGGGTAAATATGAGTCTCTTGATCAATAAAATTAAAGTCTATTATAAGCTTATTTTTAAGAAAGCATATTTTTAAGAATTGTTTACAAACGCTTAGTTTTGTCACAATCGGGAATAATGAATCATAGCTTACCGGTAAGTTTAGTGAGTTCAAGAAGCTTATAGATTACTATACATAGTTTTTTCTGGGTTAGAATGAGCTCATGGCCATTTGTTTTACTTGTTCTTGGTCCTGATTCTAAAGGCTAGTCATGAAAACTTTTCTGGATTTGACAGTCTTCATGATGAACGATGTCAAAAGCTTCGGTCTACTCCTGCATGAAGAATTATTTCATCGTAGAGTGGTCCTGGATTCCATAATCCACGACCAGTCAAAAGAAAAACAGACAAGCCAAGACATTGATCAAACTGGCCTCTTCCTTTTTATACTCGAGGTCCAGTTTTCAGACTTCTGCGCATACCTTTTGTTTGTCAAAAATATACGTTGATAATCTTATACGTTCTTTATAAAATTTACATTACAAAGTTCTCTTCTTTATAATGCCTTTCGGCCATCTTTAATTAGCTAAAATATTTTTCTTTTAGCTTATCTAGATTGGTAATTTGTGTGTCTTTTGTTCTCTCCAATTTTAACTTTTATTTTTAATTACAAAAAAAAAAATATGAATGACAATTTTAACTTCCATTGTAAGTTTTTAAAAAAATAAATTATAATAAAAAAAAAATCTAAATGTACTTTTTTTTAGCTTTTACCAAATGCCAATATATTTGTACCATATATAAATAAATGGTACAGTATATAGAAAAATATATATGAATATATAATATTATGTAATCAGTATTTTTATTAAGTATATTTAATATATTACTGAAACGTAATTTATTGTTATTATTATTAGCATATTTTCTGTTATGTTTAAAATTAAAAGAAAATGCAAATATATAAACTGTTATGAAAATTTTCTTCTACATAAATGCACAACTAGGACTTAAGTAGAAAAATGACATTTACATTTGTGTCAGTATATTTTGACCGGTATTTAAATGAATGAATAAAAAATGATATATATATAATAAAAAGTCTACATAAAAACAATTAGTTTCCACATTAGAATAATCTTATTATACCAAAACAGATCATGGTAGTTTGATATTATATCTAGAATAAATCGATTGAATAGAAGCTTATGAATTGCTGAAAGTGAACAAAGTGATCATATTTGTTTGATATAGAAAAAATAAGATATCTAAAAGGATTTGGTTTAATATATAATGCCCATAAATTATGATTAAATATTACTAAAAATAAAAGATAGGCATCATTCAATGTAAAAAACGAATGAATGGATACTTCTGAACCTATAGTCCTATAACAATTTATAGGTTGTATACCAATGAATGATGTAGAATTATCATGAAAAAGTGTAATGCAATTAAAATTTGAAAATCTTAGAATTACTGATCACAGAAAAAAATGTTTAGTTATATTCCTAGAAATTTCAAATAAAAAAACAATATAATGTTTAACAATTAACAATTAAGATGAGTTGCAGTGACTTTATAAATATGATCAGCTTTATTAACTTCCTTTTAAAAATATTCTCAATTGTGCATATTAATGTAAGGTGTATTTTCAAATCATTTCAAAACTTACTGGAAGAGGAGTTATCTGGTAAATGATGAAAATTGTTAGAACTTTCCACAGAGACAATCTGAGGCACCATATTTAAATTATTGCTTGATACAACTTGCTGATTTTCGTATTTGTGTTCAAAATCATCCAAAGGTTCATTTATTCTTGGTACTCTACTTCCATTCGCACATATCACACCATTTGTTGACGAAGCACAATCAGCCTCTTCATAGTTACTAAACAAATCATCTACTTCCTGTAACAAATAAACAATATGAAACTGATTAATAATAAAATAGCTAAAAAGAATCTATTTATGAATACATGTAGGCAACCTGTAAAAGATTTAAATATAAACAAGAATTTATTTAACATTCTAGAGCAAATCAAATTACTGACAATTCAAGACATATTTAAGCTTGTAATATTACTATTAATAATCAATTCAAACTTGAAATCTACAGACACAATAGTTATATCACTTCCTATACATACACTCAATCTTTTCAGATAAAGTATAATTATCAAGTTTTTGATAATGAAGAAAGTTATTCCTTTTGAAATCACCACAAAAACTATAATTCAGTTTAAAAAAATAGGCAGAAAAGAATGCAATAAGAAGAAAACTTGAGATTATTATAATTATAACTAATTTGATTACAAAGCTTATAGAATATTTTAATTTAAAAGTAGAAGTATTATGTTTATTTTTTCATTTAGGCACCTCCCACCAGAAGTGACAAAGTAAGCAATGAATAAAATTATTGGATTCAGAATAGCAGTGCAGCCCAACTAGATTTATATACCTTCACTAGTGTACAATTATATAAGCTAAAGAGAGTATTAAAGATATGTTCTGGCTTTACCATCCTTTCACCAAAAAAAAATCAAAAATGTCTGTGAGGTCATTATATAAGATTAAGTTCAAAATCTCAGGATGATTGTATTTTTTAAAAAATGGCTTTGAATAGCAATAAAATAAAAAAGCTAGTCACTCAATGAAGAACAGTAGAAATGCAGAGCCTCTTACCAGAAAACCACTTACCCAAAAACTAATCATTAAAGTTAGAATAATTTTACTCACTCCTTACATTGTAACTTATAGAGTTGGAAGAAAAATATTATCACTGTATAATTATGTAAGCTAAGGGGGATATCAAATATTATTTACCCCTTATTATATATTTCTTTATAGAAACAAACTCTCATTTTATAGAACATCCTTCATGTCCATATAACCACTTCTTTTATTTACTGTTAGATTTATCTTCTATTGTAATCATTGCTTGGTCTTAAAGGCATATAGTGGCAAATATGTTATACATTTTGCTAAAGAAAGTTCTATAAAGACAAGACAATGATCATTATTCTATTTCTCCATCTCATATTACAGATATTAGGAAAATCTAGTTTGTCCTAATCATTCCATCATCATCATCATATACTTTATATATATATATATTAAAAATTATATATATATGGCTGAAGACATTTGCAAAAACGATCCTATCAGGATATATATTTAAAATGTAGAAGTAAACATTGTGATACATATGAATAGAAAAAGACTAATAGATACATGAAATTATTCACCTATATACACAGTATAAAACATATGAAATTTAATCTTACATTTAAGATCAAATGAAATATAATAATTTTTAATTTAATAGAAAATGACTAATAATCATTTATAAATTTTTGAAACTAATTATTGTAAATAGATACTACATTAAAAAATAATCACATATACTGCTGCAGCATTTTCAAAAATTACAGATCAACTGCAGGATATGTTTCTACAAATTTAATGCATTTTCCTAATCCATGGTTTTTCTCTCTCCATATCCTCACCAGCAAACTTCCTAGAATCATTACAATGTCTAGGGATACAGTTTATCCATCTATTATCATTTTTTCTAATGATATGCCCAATCCACCTATGTATTTCACTTTTATTTACTGCTTATTCATTAAACTTATATCTCTCCATTTATTCTATATTGCAGTTATTTATTTCTTCTAATTTATTACTAAACAACTTTATTTTTTTATTTTTTAAAATCAATCAAACACGTATTTATATCTTTTTAGCATTTATTTTTAATTCTACTTTTTGGCTTTATAACATTCTGGAAGCTTTATTAGTCTAAACAACCAAATCCTCTGCAAAATCTAATGATTAAGTAGTTTGTATTTATTTTTTATTCTCTTAACTTCCTATTTTAATCAATAAAATATCTCCCAGAAAATTGCTGAAAAATGTTTTGGAAAAATTATCTCATCTTGCCATATATCCTTATTAATACTAATCTACTTTGTATTAACATGTAATCTAATTATTACTTTAGAATTCTGATATTTTTAAGAAATTGACAACATCCCTAATCCATATTTTGTATATTTTAAAGCTTTGATTACCAAACTGCTTATAGAATCAAATCTTTTCATAATCTACAAAGCTAAAGTGAAATGACAAAAACACATTTATTGGTTCTTCATATAACTTCTCTCATTACTTGGAATATAGTTTACTGATCTATAATCACTTTCAAATCCAGCTTATTCTCTTGGTTGAACTGAGTCCAAAGATCTCTCTGACACATAACTAAATATTGTCATTTTATGGTTATATTTTCTTATATTCTTTTTCATATCATTTTGCAGAATATTGAGTTCTTCTGCATAAAACATTTAAAAATATTTTCCTTTATATGAATCTCAACTCTACTCTTTTCATAATTCTTAAACATTCGTTGACTTCAAGTTTGGTTGAAAAGGTAACCAATTAATAGCACTAAGCTAGCTTGCAGCAAAACACTGCCAGAATCATGGTGCTGAATCAAATTATGCAGTACAGGTATGCTTATATAATGTATAAATGAGATCCATTATGCAAATAAGATGATTAAATATTCCATTTTCCAGACAATGAAACACACAAATCCTTTTTGTTGATGGAATGTGTGGATCCTTTGCAATTGTCCAAGCCTTTTTGTACTTTCTTTCCCTATCATCTCTTTCTGAGCAAACCGTTCTAACATTGGATAGAGAAAATGTATGACCCATGACACATTCATGGTCAAGAAAGATAGATCTGTATTTAGTCTTTTGTTTAGTTCTGTTGTATAGATATACATTTGGGAAATTCTCATGGATCTATTTGCACAAAACTCCCCATAATACATAGAGCTGCAGGATGTAGAACACACAATTTTATTGACTACATGAAAAGCATACTCCACAGGTATTTTGTCTTTGGTATTGTTCAACAACTAACCCTATACATGTTAGCACAAACTTTCTAAGGTTATTTGCAATACATGGAATGTAAGGAAGGCTTATCCACATTTTAGCATATTATTAACACATTTTTTTTTTTTTTACATTGGTGTAAAATTTACTGATTGTTTTAATAAGCATATTGTGATCATAACCAAACCCTATTAGATCACTAATGTATGCATCAATGTTGTTTCTCTATCTGTTTCATATTTATATAGATTTTTGTTTCTATATAGAAAACATTTAAAACTGCCAGTTTGTGTTCTATTGGGACTTTTGATATCGGATGAATGGCTCCCCTTATTTGTAAAAGTTTAAACTTCATTTTAAAGTCAAACTCATTTTTATTTTTTGGATATTCTTCATAGATTATTACTTCTTATTGACCAATGATATGTAAAATATTTGTTAATGCAAAGACAGAGAGCTAAAAGCTATTAAGAAAGCCAGTATTAATACCCAATATTCCTAATCATCACAAATATTCTAATAAATTTAACCCATAACTTACAAATCATTTTAGAATATTGACAAAATTGAATAAGATCAATAAGCATGTTATAGTTTTGAAATATCCATTTTGTTATTATTCAAAATATTCAATTTTGTTGTATTTATAAGCCTATTCATTTCTGCATAAACTTTTTTCAAAAAAGAAATTCGTAATATTTTTTTTTTTCAGAAAATTCCAAAAATCTGTAACTTCTCTTATTTATATCTCCATAGCAAAATTTATTAATAGTTATTTCATTTTTCAATTATTCTTGTCATGGCATTACATTATGAACATAAACATGAATGATCCATTTCCCAACATGCATCAGACAGTACAGACAAATCTTTTAATGTTTATTCTTTTGGTTTTATGACAAAAATAAACAAAAAAATACTACAGACTTCTATCCCAGACAATTGATTAATAGTTTAACAGATATTAGTTGGGGTTTCTTGAAAGCAGAATGTATATATGCCCATTTCTTTTTTGATATTTATAGTAATGGCAAATAAAAATAAATTATGATCTAATATTCTAAATGCTGTAAATGAAGATAAAGTAGTAATTGATAACTGAATGAAAATAGTATTAAGAATCATAGACTGCCTTTCAATGAAGTTTTATTTGAGTCATATGCAGTTACATATCAATATTATATGAATTTGAGGAAAATATTTAATATAAAATGAGATATTTAAGTTCTCATGAATTTTTAGAAAGAACATTTGATTTGAAAATTGGACATATTATTTTAGATAGTTGCAATAATGTGAGAGATTGGAAAAGTCTATATATAGTAAACTTTCCTCAAAACTTCATTAAAATACAAATAGTTCTTGAATGGTTTGATTCCTTCATCTCAAACTTTAATGTTTATATATTCTGTATATACTGAAACATGGTTCTTCTACTCATTAATAATTATATTGACAATTGATAAGTTCAGGAAACAAAAAGGAAAATGGAGCATAGATTGAGATTCAGTTTTCTCAGCTGTCATTTGATCCAGTAAATTTTCCATAGTAAGCACAAAACAAAATAAAATGGACATTAAAAAGCAATCAAATTAAATACCCATGACAGGTTTTTAGCTTTCTTTTACTAGAAAGAATTGACTTTCACTGTGCCTATCTATGTGTTTTCATATATATATTCTACTATTTAATAATTATCTTGCTGATTAACATAATATTCACATTTTTCTTAAATTTGATATTATATTTACAAATTACATTTCATGATAGGGATAGAAAAAATGAAATGCGTCATATGAAACACTTATTTTAAAGAAGTTAATGCTTTGAAATGTCATTAAAATTCATAGTAATATTAAAGACTTTTCAGAGCATATTTGAAAATTTGATTATGCATTTGTACCAAAGAATATCTTGTGAAGTATATACAGTCATAAAAGAAAATGGCCATTTAAATGTCAACTTCATTCTATAAATTTACTTAATCAGATACTCATATAAAAATTAGGCAAATGTTTGGATTTACACTTATCATCTCCTTTATCTTTCAAACTCAAATACGAATATTTTTTTTCTTAATACATGTGCTATATTTAAAGAATTATGTTTAAAAAACAATGCTAATTAATATATGTATTTTCAATATATGATTATAATGAAAAAAATAATAATTTGGATTTATAAAAGGAATATAGATATTGGAAAATTTAATTTATAAAGTGACAATATAGAAAAAATGTAGAATTAAGAATAGGGATAATTTATTATTGTTTGAGTGATTTGGTGATTAAAAAATATAATAGCTAAAAAAGATAAGAATGGAAGGATGTATCTTTCTGATACTGAGGTTTTGGATATTGTTGGGATATTAGATAAAACAAATAAAGATAACAGTATTGTAGTAGTGATGAGGAAGATAGGGATATGAAACATACAGGAAGATGGTTTATTATAATTATGTTTCTGAAAAAAATAAATGAACAGGCAAAGATGGTAGAGTTACTATCAAGATTTGATAATGTAAATGTAATTTAAAGTTTATGGAATTAATTTAAGGCTAAAATATCTGTGTAAGACTAGTGGTGTTAATTTTTTAAATATGTGGAGTGTGTTAATAAGAAATAAAAATTTATTTACAAGGAATGGCCTATATTTATAAGATGGGATATATATAAGAATAATGTTGGAAATAGATATAAATAATAGATTTATATGAGGTGTACCAATAAGATAAATGCTTGAGAATAATTATTTAAAAAGAATATTTAAAAGAAAGGATATTGACATAAATATGTGTTTCAAAAAAAAAAAAAAAAAAACAAGAGATAAAGATAAGTTGAAAAGAGTTGAAGATTTTTATAGAAAAGAGTTAGATTAATCAGCTGTAAGAGAGATACATTGAATAGAAAAAAAAAAATCATATCTCCAGAAATATAAATGGAAATAGATAAATGACTGTAATAGCAACAAAGGAAGAGTTATAGAGGGATTATTAAAGAGGGCAGATAAAATTAAGTAAAGGAAATGGATGTGTATATTTATATGAAAAACATTAGGATATGTGACAAGATAAAATTTAAAAAAATTGGCAATATTTATATAGAAATGTAGATAAGTTTAGAAGAATAATTGTAAAATATTGATTGCATGTGATATTAATGATCACATTAAATAGACTGATGCAAAAGAAAATTGGTGGAGCACTAAAAAAGAATGTGTGAAAAAGAGTGAAAATTGGAAATCACTGAAGTGTGTGATGAGGACATGGTTAAGACAGAATGTGAAGCACAATGCCAGTTATGTATTGATAGATGGTAGATAATGAGAAATAATAATGTTTGATGAAAAGAAAAAGATATAGTAGTGATAATAAATTATATATAGACAGAATTAAGAGAACTGCAAGAGATCTACCTTTCAAAGTATTATAATGTTTCAGAAATAGTTGTACTTTTTAAAAAAATTCTGACTTATATGTATACTAATCTAAAAAAAACTTTTTACACTTTTTATTTTCTTTATCTAACACTTAAGCATTGTCAATAGTAATACTTCTTAAGTGACAACATTTCACTAATTTAAAATTTATGGGATCATTAAATCAATTGTAAGAAGAAAAAGCACTTAAAACAGTTTATTAGTGAAATAGAATTTGGTTTAAAACTTGTTTTTTAATGATCCTATCAAAATCTAAATCTTTTCTTTTTTTTTAAATTGCAGAATTTTCCTTTTTCATTTCAACAAAATTTTTTATTAACAATAAATAGTGATTACATACTAATAAAGGATAGATAAATGAATAAATTGTACAATAATATGATTGTATAATGTTCTATTTGTTATCTGGCTAGATTTTGTTATGAGAGTACAGTTGTTATACTCTTATGTGGTTAGGTATAGTGATGAGATTCTATTAACTTGATTAATGGAATAAGCATTTTTTATATAAACATGAATATTTTCTTTTAGAATTTCCTATTCTATAATGCTGGGTAGGTGGGAGTTGATAATCAGGAAAAGGAAAGTGCAGTTAAAGACCAGGTGTCATCAAAGACTTTACTGGAGGCCAGGAGCTGGTCACGTTTCTTGATTTTTTTGAGTGTTTGATAAAATAATGGTGTGATTTGTGGTGGGGGTAATTCCATGAGAGTTTTGCATCTCACTATCCATATGGAATATAGGACAAAGGTAGAAAGCCTTATTATTGAAAAAACCCCATTATGAATGGCATTTTCAAGTGAGAAAATCATATCAG
This sequence comes from Epiperipatus broadwayi, assembly GCA_028023455.1. Classification (NCBI taxonomy): domain Eukaryota; kingdom Metazoa; phylum Onychophora; class Udeonychophora; order Euonychophora; family Peripatidae; genus Epiperipatus; species Epiperipatus broadwayi. The sequence goes on along the minus strand of JAQFVV010000292.1, from coordinate 231,924 downwards.
GTCTTATGTTGGAATTGATTATAATTATATCTTTCAGTGTTTTAAGTCTTGGGCACCGGTGTATAATATGGTCTATAGTTTCATCTTCACGAGCACACAGACCACATATAGGGTCAATGCTGGCAAAACCTCTTCGGTGATAAAGGAACCAATTCGTGGGAAGCGCATTGAGATTTATTTTAATGATGAAGTCAAGGAATTTGGGTTCCAGACTCCATCTTTTAAAGTGTGAAATGAGTCTTTGGTTGGTTACTTTTAGGCTGGTTTTTATGGGTTGTTGATTATAGTTGATTATATTGTATGCTTCCCATAAGGTGATTTTTTTGTTAAGGTTAAAGGGCATTATTGGGTTATAAAGTTGTAGGTGGTCTATTAGGGAGGCTATCCATGAACTGGCAGAGGGCGGAGGACGATCTGTCGGTGTAATTTTTTTAATAATGTTGGAGTATTGTGGGTTTTCTGTAATATTATGTAGAGTGTTGTGGGTTTTCTGTAAAATTATTGCTTGTATTGAGTGGAATGACAGTCCATTGAACCTGCATGGTCGTTGGATGCCTCGCAAGCTAATAGCAACTGTCCTTCCTCTCCAAAGAAGTTTGGTACATAATCGGTTGATTTTATTTTGAAATTGTTTAGACATTTTTACAAATGGAAGGTAATATGAGATTTTTGGCATTATGATCATGTTGAGGAGGCCAACCTTTCCATATAATGAAAGGTATACTCTAGAGAGTGACGTGGTGATGGCTTCAGTTGAATGGAGGATTGCATCTTGAATCTCTCTTGCCATTGCAGTTGGGGGTTTTGAAGATTGGGAAACCTAGGTATCTTTGGGGTTTTGCAGAAAAGGGAGAGTTAATTTGTTTACCAGACATAATCTTCCAGATGGAAGATTTGTTAAAGTTTATTTGTAGGCCAAGTTTCGCTGTATTTCTGTTTAAGATGTTCATGAGATGGGGAAGGTATTTAATGGTGGGAAGAACAATCATGATGTCATCTATATATGCAAATACATTGAAGTTTTTATTGAGAGAGGGAAGGAAAATTCCAGGGAGGTTTTTTTCTATATCCATCAGAAGAGGGTTGATGTATGCTGTGAAGAAAAGGGCACTGAGTGGAGATCCTTGAAAGATCGACTTGTATGGCTTGAAGCCTGGTGTGATCTTGCCATCAAGAGAGAGAAAAATCTCTCTGTTGTTGAGCAGATTGCTGATCATCTGAACAATCCCAGCTGGAATGTCGCATTCCGAAAGAATATCCAGGAGGATATTTATCTGGACTGAATCAAATGCTGCCGCAACATCCAGCTGGACAGCAATAGGTTTTGAATTACCATGTCCTCTGATGTAATTGAATAGTGCAGTTACATTGGACATAGCATGCGAGGTTGATGATCCCTTTTTTCCGTATTGGTTTGATGAGATATGGCTAAGGATTTGAGTTTGGATTTGATCTTTAATGACTGACTCAATTATCTTGATAAGCAATGGGGTCATGGAAATTGGCCGGATATTGTTAATGTCGTTTAGTGGTTTTGCTTTTTTAATAAAAGGCACGAGTGCCACTGGGTAAAGATCTGTTATGTTTCTGTTGCCGGAGGCTAGGTGATCAATCATTTTTTTAATAATTGGCATAGTGAATTGACTGAGGTGTTTGAGAAGGAAATTTGGGATGCCATGAAGGCCAGGATGAACGCCGTCAGGGAGAGATGTTATCTTCTTTTTGATTTGGATTTCTGTGATGCCATGTTCGCCGGGGTCACCAGCATCCAACCAGCTGATTATAGGAGGAGCTCCATCTTTTTGCATTAATTGGCAGAATTGTTTGCTGATGTGCTGCATCATTGGAAAGCCAACGAGATTGGTTCCATTAGAATTAATGGATAAGGGAGTGATTTGTTTTCTATTGTACCCCAGTGCCCATCTAAGGTAGTCTCTCGTCCAGCAGTGTTGTTGTGCTAAAAAACATTTGGCTCTTCTGATGGATATATATTCTGCAAGGGACTTTTGCTTGATTTTGTAGAGATTTTTAAGGAAGATGATTTTTTCTGTATTTGTGAAATTTTGCTGTAAAGCTTGAAGTTGTATATTAATGTCTGTTAGATCATTTAGAAGGCCATTAGGTCCTTTGATTTTCCTGGCGTGGTGATTTAATATGGATTGTAGTATTCCGATGAAGGAAAACCAGTCCTCCTCAGCAGGCAGGGAAAGGATGTTTATTTTCTGGAAAAGGATGTATGCCTCAGATACTATCGCTTCGGTCATATTTGATTGGGTGATCATGCGCATGGTTTTACCAGGTCCATCAATAGGTGCAGGGATTGAAATAGGTGTAAGTTGTAAGATTAGAGCCATATGATCAGATGAAAGCAACAGGGGCCAAGGCTGCATCAAGGTTGAAATGGAGGTCTGGGGTGTAGTAAACCAAATCAATCAGTGACTTTTTAGTTTTAGTATAGAAAGAGTAGGCTTCAGGAGGGAAGAAGCCCTCTCCACACATTAATCTGCGATTTATTAGATGCAAAAATCTCTTGTTGAAGTCATTGTATGTGGTGTTAAAGTCTCCCAGAAGAATAGTAGGGGAGGCTCTGTTAGCGTTGATGGCATTTAGGATGTGGATTATTTTTAGATATTGAGAGGTGTCTTTGGCTGTATATATATAAGCTATGATGATCGGATAACCCCAATAGTCTATTTCTATGATAATAATATTGGCATCTAGGAATAGAATGCTAAAACTGTTTGGTGGTGTTGACTTGCTGAGCAGAATACCGACTCCACCTGAAGCAGAATGGCCTATGGAAAATCTAGTAAATCCGAGAGTTGAGAGAAGAGATAGTATTTTATGATCGGTCTTATGGTGATATTTAGTTTCACCCATAAGAAGTATATGAGGGGAGCAGAGCGAGAGCCAGTTTTTAATAGCTAGAACTCTATCAATTGAGTTGATGCCACGAATGTTAATGCCAGCAATTTTGCAGAACATGATAGATTAATCCAAACCGTCCTCAACAAAGTGTACCAAGTCAATGTGGGACATCTCCATGTTAATGAGGTCTGATGTTGTTTGGCAATCAGAGTCTTGTGATTGAATTTGTGGATGGATTGGTGATATAGTTGTTGGTTGAGGAAACACATCCATGAAGTCTTCGGTGTCTGATGAAGTAGTGTAATCTGTCTGAGATTCGTCAGAAGGATCAATGGTATCAATAGTTGTAGGATCCATGGTTTTCCTCTTTTTTTCTATGGATTTGCGAGGCTTTGTGCTTGATATATCTGAAATTTGTTTGTTAGAGGGTGGAGGTGAGTAATGTATCAGATGGGCGCTATCATCATCAGAGCTTGATTTATCTGAACGAATTGATTTTCTTTTAATTTTCTTATTTATATTTTGGGTATTTGTTGTGTCGGTTTTTTGAGGGTTTTTAAGTTTAATAGTGTTTTTTTCATTTTCCTGTTCTTTTGATAAAAGTGTTTTTTTATTGTTATAGGAATTTGTTTTAAATTTTAGACCTGAGTCATTTTCGGTTTGCTGTAACTGTTGGGAAACATTAACTATGCTGACTTTCGGGTTGTGTGTTTGACAAGTCTTTTCATCTGGATGGTTAATTATTGCAGGAGTTGAAGAATTGAGGACAGTTTGTGGATCACTTTGTTTAGGTTTACTGGACTTAACTGACCCACATGAAGATGTAACAGTGGTTTTAGACTGGGTGGGAGTTGTTATGGATGGATTGTTTTGAAATTTTTTGAGTGTATTTTCTTCATCGCTTGTATTTTCCTTGCTCTCGTCAGGTGGTTTGGTCAAATTGCCTTCTTTTGTGTCAAGAGTTTGGCCTAGTATTGTTTCTCCGGGATTAGTATAATATGTATCGGATGTAAGATCTTTAGTCTTATCGGTTTGAGTGATTGGTTTAGGCGCAGTATATGTAATTGCTTGGATCTCTGATTCACTACTATTAGTGTAGAGGTTGTCGTTTGTTCTTTCTTGAATATTTTCATTTTGAAAGATAGGTTTGGATGTGAAAGAGTTTGTTGGAGGATTTATTTGACTCAGGTTGTCTGGGTTTGTGAGGTTGCTGATTGAATTAGGCCCATGTGGTGATTGTCTATTTAAGGATGTGAAAGCCGTGTTAGTAGGTCTACCAGGACATCTGTGAACTTTATTCTTTTTAATACCACAGTGTGTACATATTCTTGCTGCACAATCTTTAATGAGGTGTGTTCTTTGAAGGCAGAAGAAACATTGTGGATGTACTCCCTGAAAGTCAAAACCATAGGAGAACCTCTTGCAGTAATAATAGTGGGTATGTCAGTGGGTATAATGTTTTTCTTCAATGTAAGTGTGAAGATAACTGTATTGGACAGGATTTGATCTTCGCAGTGAGGGTTTAATAGGTGTTTAAATTTGCTAACTGAACCATAATTAATAAGGATGTCTTGTAGTTCTTGTTGTTTCAAGTGGGCAAGGCAGTTTTGGATTCTGCCGGATAGTGTAACAGGACGGTTCATATCTATGGAGCATAGTATAAAATTTCCTAAAGATCTGTATTTATTTTTAAAGTTCATACGGTCCGCCCACGTTTTAAACTCAACGATAACATAGCGGTCATTGGGATGATTAAGAATCATATGAATGCCTCTGCCTAATTGTTTTTGATTGATTAGACTGTATAGCTGTTCTAGAGGGAACTTATATAGAGCACATTGTTGATTTGTTATAGCTAAGATTAACGATTTATCGCTGTAGTAGTTAGCAAACGATTTATATAGGCTATTGGGAATCGTTTTGTTGAACTCATTATTTATTTTTAGGAACATGTTGTCATTAAGTTCGTCTATATTAAATGAGACATTTTCCAAAGTGTTTGATTCTTGTTCTATGTCTAGTTCTGAGATATTCAAATATAGTTCATTGAAATTATCAGCCTTAATATTTTCGGAGATGCTCTCAGAATTTTTAGACCTTACGATATTTGCGTACGTAGAGGAATTTTTCAATATTGGTATTGAAGAAATTGGATTAGATTGTAAGTTGGCTGAAGTAGCAATGGATTGTTCTGCGCTATAATCTTTGTTTGTTCTGGAGTGTGATTTATCGGTTTTAAAATTTATTTCTTCTTTTTGATTTTTAAATTTACTGTTGACAAACTGTAATGTGACAGCACTGGTTTTGTCGACCTCTGGTGGAAAAGTTTTTACTTTAAAAAATTCGCCGAAATCATCTTGTCGGTAATTTTGTCTATTATTATCAGATATGGTTTCCAGGGTATTATTGGGCAAAGTAAATTGCTCATTAGAGTCTTCTGAGGGTGCGTAAAGTCTTCGGAGAGGTGATGATTGGTTTTTACTTGAATTTTTAAGAATTTCAATAGTTTCGCTTGATGAGATATTAATGCTATTACTTATATTAGGGATAAGTTGAATATTTTCTAAACTTTTGTTGATATTTGTGATGCTGTTTTCTTTTGAAATATTGGTTTGTGGGTTTTTATTTGTTGTAGAAGTTATTTTGGATGAATTTAGATTAGATCTAAGACTATAAAATTTACGACCGATGACTGCATTGCTAGATTGAATGCTGAGATCGGGGCTAACCTTAATTTGCGAGTTATCGATTATATTATCACTTTCCATAATATATAATGATTAAAACCGACTTACCTTGAATAAGAAACGTAAAGGTAAGGGGACAATCGTCCCTATCTTCCTGAAATTGAATCGCTAAGGGATGCTTTTTGTAAGACCAGTTGCAAAGATGGCTGCCAAAAGCGGAAGTAGAATTTTCCTTTTTGTAATTTTATTTATTATCAAACAATGACAAAACAATTAGTAGCACTTGCAGGCAGTTGCCCGGGTTCGCGTCCGACTGATGCTATGACACTTAAAAAAAAAATGCAATCATTTAAAATGCCTTATATAAGTTTTTGTTATGTATCCAATGGGCCATAACATCTGTTGGATTTGATTGATACAATTCTTAAAAGTTTTCACACTTATATAGAAAAGTTTTGTTGTCAACTACCAGAAAAATGAAAACTTTATATTAAAAAATCTTTCTTTTTATGCACAATGGGACAGGTGTATGCATGACAATTGATTCCAAGGCCTTTTGTGCCAGACTACTGATCTTCTGACACTATGTCAGAAGGGTCATCTATTCCAAGTGATTTTGGAAAACCTGAGATAAAGAGTTTCATTATTTTTTCCACATTGAAGCTATTTTTTATTTCTCAAAATCATTGAATTTATTTCTCTTCAAAATTAAATTTAAGATTCTCATTTCTTCATTTAAAAGTAGTAATTTATAGCTGTGCTCTGTTGAGCTCAATCAAAAACTTCATCAGAGTACATATTGGCACTCAAATAAAACAATTTTATAAAAATATATATATATATATGTTTGATGTTCCATGCAAGCTTTCTCTTAAATTATATGAAAAAAGAATTCAAATTAAAGAGTGCATTCTTTAAAAAGATATCACTGTTTTGGCATTAAAATACTGTCTCATTTTAATTTAACATTTTATATAAAACTGTTTTAATCAATTGCCAATATATATTTTGATGGCAAAGGTCTTGATTGGATTTAAATGGCACAGCAGGAAAATAGAATAAATGAATATTTCTTTCAGTCATTTGGTAATTCTAATTCAAATAATTTTAAGAGTTGTCCAAAACATGATCAGTGGGCCAGGTATGTAACTCACAGTAAGTATTTGTATAGCCTGTCTAAGTGAAAAAATAACAATTTGAATCAAATACTTATTACATATTTTAATTCTACCACTAATTGATAATCATAATATTAATTTTATTGACTACTGTTTTTACTTCATTGTATATCAATCCATCTTTCAAATATGAGATGGGTCAAAAACACATCTTTGCATTGTTTTCATGCAATATACATATTCCACACATTCACAGTCAATGTACACATGGTTAGTGTGCAATCACTTCTGTTCAATTATAGTTCAACTAATAGCAGGACTCGCCAATAATTTAATCTATGTACTGTATTTATTATCTTGATGTGGCTCTCAGATAAATATTTTTTTAATGTTGCCCCTAGATTATTTAAGGTTCGATCATCTTGGTTAAAAATCAAATGCAGGGAGTTCCTATCAAACAATAATTAACAATTTTTTTTAATGAAAATAATTGAATTAATATATTTATATATAAAACAATTCATAAATAATAACATACCAGCAGATGCTAATATTATTTCTATTCCTTAATTCAATAATTCAAGTTTTTTTTCAGTTCCAAATAAAAGTGATCATGGGGCCTTTTGTGTACATATACCAAAAAAAGTTATATAAATGATGATGAGTACCAAAAGAGTTTATGAACATGATTACCATAACAATAAATGCTCATTTAAAAAGTAAAAAACTATGAGAAAAATATAAAATCCATATAATAATAATAATTACTTAGAAGTTCATAAGAATATATATATATATTGCTTATAAATGAATATATATATATATTGCTTATTATATGAATATATGAAGATATGCAAAGAAAGTAAATGAGAAGAATAAGAATATAAGTTCATAAGAAGTTTGATCACCAGAAACAGCAGCTGTGCCACTCTAACCCTACACCAAACCATCAAGGCAAGGTTTAATAGATCATTTAACATAAATGCTATCTTTTATTGTCACACTAAAAAAAAAAAAGAAGTTAGACATAAAAACAAAGAAAACTGCCAACTAGATAAATTCTAATTATATTACGAGTAATAACACATTAAGATACTTAACAAACAAACTATACAAATAGGGTTTTTTTTTTGAAAATGATTTCTATAGGGCATAGAAATTTAAGCATGGCTAATATGATCTGTTTACACAAACATATAAATTTAAAAAAATACATAAACCACAGCAATTAGAATACAATATTATTATGTCTGAAAAAAAAAAACCTGACAGATTCAGCATTACTAATATGAGTTATCATGATATGTTGAGAAAATGTACACTAATAAATATCAGATATTCTTGTACATAATGCTGCATTTACATTAAAATGATATTCTTAACTCCCTAAAAACTCATGTTGTAATATCAAAAGAGCTTACAAAGTCCTCTATCTTATGAAAAGCATGCATTAATATGCCTCACACTACACAATTTACTTACAATCAATGCATGTAAACACGAAAAAAGCAATGGATAGTAGATAATAGGATAAATATTAATGAAGAATAAGATTATTAGCCAGAATCCAATATGATAACATGTTAGACATAATATCTGTTAACCATTTAATACTCCAAGAATAGCTTATAATTATACTATTAAATGGATTAGTTACGATAGACAAATGTGCAATAGTACCTCCATAATAAGTTTCCTAATCAATGGCTGTTGAGAGAAAATGGTTTGCAATATATCTGTGTTGACAGATCTCAAAGAGATTTGTTTGTACATGAATATCTGAGAAATAAAATGTTTACAACACTTCTGCATACTAACAAAAGCTCACATATTGGAAAAAAAAAAATCAACTATACTGTAAAATCTTTCAAATACTTTCAAATATCAGTTATCAAAATAATTAGTTCATAAAGTGAATTTCAAATGATTTTTTAATGAATATAAAAACTGCATTTTAACCACAATAATTATTTGAAACATTCCAGTTATCCATACAACAGTGGATCAATTTGATGAATTTCACAATATATAGATGTTAAAAATAAATATTAAACAATCAGTGTTGAAATTGTATTATTTTTTAGAAAATTGCAACAATGTTCGAGATTGTTAATATCCATACATAGCATGCTTTCTTCACTGGTTTCAATTTTCAATCCCAGGCTTCAATGATAAAGGCCAAACCAGAAACTGATTTAAAGAAGAGAGTTCAAATACAAAAGATAGGAATATTGTACCATCTGGAAATTACTATTTATTCTACTTACAATAATTGGCAGTAAGGTAGAGAATGACTTTTATTTTTATGGACAGAGAACTGTATTTTAGAAAGTATAAAAGAAATTATAGAAAATATAAAGAAACCATTATTAAATAAATAGTAAGAGATGAGATTGAATTGAATAACTGTTTTAAAAAATAGCTAGCAGAGAAATAAAAATGAGATGAACTTACTAAGAAGCTGAGAAAAATAACTGTGGAAAAATGGAAGATTGGGAAATTTTTTAGAGATATATGAAGAAAAAAAAAAGACTATTATATTGTTAAATGCAGAACAAGAAGACTGAGGCTAGGGAAAAATTTGAAAAAATACTCAGTGAGTTTGTACTAAAAATTTTGGGTGAAGGGGAATTGATAAATAAATGTGATTCATTAAAAAGCTTGATTCATGAAAACTGGATACAGTAATGGACTCACAATTAAATAGAGCAATAAATAGATGTAAAAAAAAAAGAAAAATCATAACTACATGGATAATTGAAATGTTCGTTAACATGAAAAGGAATGCAAGGTCTGGTGCAAAACAAAGTTTTAATAAAATTAAAGTTAATGAAATTGTGAGAATTATGTATTCATATATTAATAAATAGTAATAGGACTAGAATAAAAAATAAAAATGATGAAAATTCAAAATAGATTTTGTTCAGAAAGACAGACAGAAAATAATTTATTCACTGCTATTCAATTGAATGAAATATTTTATAGATTAAAATAAACAATTATTTAGTAGATATAGAAAAGTCTTTTGATAGTATGAATAGAAATAGATTATGGAAAAATCTTGAAAATAAGGGAAATATTTGGAGATGTCAAGAATGATTATATATCTTTATGAAAATAATTTTTGTAAAAATTGGAGATATATAGAATTGATGAAAATTAAATAACAATGTTCATTGTTATCATTATTATTTATTTTGTTTCTAAGAAAATTGAAGACTGAAAGAGAAAGATTAGCAATAGAAATTCCCATAGTGGAGTCAGGAACATGCATAATTTGATAGAACTTTTATTAAACATGGATGAGATGCACTTTTTTCAAACAGTGTAAAAAAATATGTAGCTATTGTTAAAAAAATAAGCAGACACACACCCATACAAAGACATTTAAATTCTGTGAGAAAAACCATAAGATGTTAGTATTTAATGGGAATGATAAAATAAAAAAAGGAGATATATCTCTTGAACAAATGGAGGAGTTTAAGTATCATAGTTAGAAATTAAGAGTTGAGTCAAAAGTACTTTTCTCATATAATAAATCAGAGGTTTATAGAATAATTTGAAATGGATACTATTTGCTTTCTCATTTGAAAATGAGTTCTTGGTATCATCTAGGTAGATAGAATTAAAAAAAAAAAAAGTAAGCAAATGTACTATTTGAAGAAAACAGGATTGACTTATTGTTTATGAGGAAAAATGTTTCAAGGCTATAATATATGAATGGAAATAAATTAGTAAAATCAAAAATGATGTTTAGCAAGATTATGTAAAAAGATTAATAGACAGATAATTTATTCCCATGTTTTAATATAATAAATATATCGCGAATATATTGCAAGAATATTATTATGAAAGGAAAAAAAAAAGATAAAGAATTAAAATGCAAGAAGTTAATAGTTCAGAGTTGGATAAAAAAATAAAGACATAAAATATAAAAGAATGTGCAATATAATACAGAAGAAACATTATTATTATTTGTTGTAACAACAGAAGGTTTGGATTGCAAGAATTTGGTTTATAGATGTTGTTTCTGTATAAATGAGACAAGGAATATCAAATATTTATTTTTAGAAATTAAAATATTGAAAGATGATCAGAATAAATTGCAAAAAGGTTTGGAGCATCATAAAAGTTAAAAAAACAAAAAGATAAAGATTTTTTGAAAATTACTAAAACAATTTTTATTTAAAAAAAATTGATAGAAGAAAAAGAAATAAAAATTGAAGAGTTTACTATAATAACATTTTCAGAGGATCTCTGAGAAAATGGCTTATGTATTAGAATAAATTATTTTAAAATCACATTCCAAACAAAATAACTGATACTTATTGTTTTTTATATTTTTACTTTCTATCAACTAAGCTATTGCTTAAAGCTTTTCACAGTTTGTAGACAAATAATTTTTTAAAAAAAATATAATTATTTACAACAGTTTCATAATGTTTTATTTTATTATTAAGTATTCAATGATAACATAAACTACATTGTAGCCAAAACACTATTGGCAAAATTTAAAAAAAAAAAAGGCTTCTGAACAATGAATTATCAAAATGTGTATGCAATAAATTATTACCAATAAATATCATGTTCATTATTTAAATGGATCTTAGGAGGCAAGAGCACAAAATCCACCTTTAAACATTTTAAAAACTCTAACCACTAAACCAACCAGTCAGGCATGTTGAATATGATTTCTTGTCAAAATCATATTAGGCATGAATTTAATCCAACCTACTTAGTTATTATTCTGTATCATAACTTCATTTACAGATAATACCTCATTCAAGTCCAATTCTGGATCCAAAATATCATTAACAAAATGCAATACTAACATTTTAAGGATAATACCACTTGCCGTATAACTGCACTTCTTAGAAATATTTCACACTCTAAGCAACACATTACAGATGTAATAAGATCCAAAAGCAATATGTTGGGTTTGGTTTTAAACATACCTTTTCAGCTGATATTAGAGGCATGATAGTTCTAAGGGAAAGATGTATGTCTTTAATTTCAGAAATAATTCCACTTTTGCTCTTGAATAAATCAAATAATGAATTGCTGGCTTTTAGAAATACTTTTTCATCATTTCCCCATCTGCAAAAGATTTCTTACATTTTGTTAACACATAACTCATACAAAATGATGCTACTATTATAGCGCAAGATTTAATAATGGTTTAATAAAATATTGTATGCCTTAAATCTTTTAATTTTTAATATTCACTTTTTGCCTACATACCATGTTTCCCTGAAAATAAGACTAACCAGAAAATAAGCCCTAGCATGATTTTTCAGGATGCTTATAAGTCTTACCACAAATATAAACCCTAGTTAAGATCATCAGCCACACAGGCGGTCGATGGATGTATTGAATTATAAAGTAATGAATGTATAAACAAACATTACTGACATTAATGCTTTAAATAAATAGTAATGTAAATTATATGGTTCTTTTGCATTTGCCTGTCGACAATTTTCAACAAACGTAATTCTTCTGCATAGAGAAACAATTTATCTACCACAAGTCTATATATCAAATAATTTATAATTTCATTTACATATTTTTAGGCACTTATTTTATTTATATTTAATACTTAGATTTAGAATGCTTGATTTAGTTATGGTAGCTTTTAAATATTCAAGATAAAAGAAAAATTAGTTTGATTTCTTAAACATTTTTTTCCTCCTAAAAGATTTTATTAAAATAATGGAAGTGATTTTAATAATCAAAGTTTAGCTTAAGTCAAGTCATCAATCTTTCTCCTAAAGAAAATTTTTTAAAAAGAATACCCAAACAGGGCTATTACAAGTAATTTGGAAAATGTTTACAATGTGCACACTTGATAACAGATGGACGTAGCTGTGTCATATGTGAATCATTGTAATTAATGGATGTATTTAATATACATGTGTGAAATACAGAAACATTTTCTGAGTTTTTGGGCTTGCAATTTTTTGTTGCTTTTGTGTGGGCAAACTATTCTTAACTGTAATCATTTTTGTTACCACTCCTGTCTTACAAGTCTTCAAATAACACTGGATTTAATGGTAAATTTAAATGGAATAATATTCTGATCACCAGATAAGATAGTGTTAAAAAACCATTATTCCAGCAAGTACAAGAAAAGCATTGTGGAGGGCTCCATGGTAAGAATCTTACAGCTTTCTGTAAAGAGAAGAAGTACTTGAATAAATGTACATTTTTGTACTTGGAATAAATGCAGATTTTTGTACATGAAAAAATAAGATATCCTCTGAAAATAAGCCCTATGATAACTTTTGGAGCAAAAATTAATATAAGACCCGGTCTTATTTTTGGAGAATCACAATAGTTTCAAAATATCTTTCAAATGTTTCCATTTTTTTTAGCAGTGACATACTTGCATGACATTATGTTATAAACATGTTGTGTGTTTATTATCATAAAGAAAAATTGTTCTTCCCATTATATATTAAAATTGTATGCCCTCCTTTTTTTTTTTTGTACTTATCCAGAGATTATATCCTTCTCTAAAAATATCGTAAAATACTATTTTTTTTTTTTACAATAAACTACTTAAATCTGTGAATATATTACAACAAAAAACAGCTATCGACTTCATGATCGGCTGATGTATTCATTGCTGCCTCTTTATAATGTGTTGCGATCATATTTAGACTGATGAATTTGTAATCGATGTGTATTTCAGATAAAGGCATGTATGTCATCCAACACATTCATTGACTAGCTAACCCAACATCATAGTCATCTAAATTATGAAGTGATTCTAGCCTATAGTAGTAATAAATTAATACAAAATATATTACTTTTATGTAACTAACTAATCTAGTATAAGCAGTCCACCAGTGGGTTGCAATCAACAACTTACCCACTCTTGTTTTGTACCATTAAACATGCAGATCTACTATGCATAAGTACTGAAACAATCAATTCATATGAATTATTGTATAATGTGGATTAAGTTCCCTAACTAAATAAAATTAAAACCTATAAGCAATAATATAAGATCATTTTTGGATCGTTTGTGTTTTACTTTGGAACAATTTATTGTAACTTTTTATATTTAGCTCTTAATAGAATAGGAAATTTATACAAAGGAATACTTATTATTGACTGTCTTGAGTCAACACTGAATAGTTTATAGAAAATTATATGAAAGCTTTGCATAATAAAGTGAATAAAAGTAAATACCTTGGGCAATTCCTCTAAAATAAGAAAGTTTTACATCAATAAAATGTTTATATAAGCAATCTGAGGACAAACAGATGTATTAATTCAATAAGTTATTTTGTGAGGAACATTAAAATCAAATAATAATAATGACCAGTGCAATTATAAATTAAGAATCCAAGAGCCAAAAGTATTTACAATCTGGCACTTTCAGTATTCAAATGTCACATGATCTCCCAAGTGTTTTTTTTTTCAAAGAATAAAAAAAGCTTGATCCCAATCAGTGAGGTTTTCCATTATTTCCAAATAAATCTTTATCTTAAAAAGTTGCCTTATTTGAAAAAATGATTGATTGGAGAACAAAAAGTTCCTAGATCAATCAATTCAGGATTGAAAAAACAACAAAAAAAAAGATCCTCTCAGAATCACCTGTTGGCTAGGTGGTTGACTGAAGCAGGCATGAGTACTCAAAAGTAACCTGATCCTACATAAATAGTAAATATAAGTTTTAACAAAGTTGAAGTGCCATAATTTTTTTCATCTTATAATTTAATATTATACTGAGTTTCATTTTCCTTAATCTAATAATCTTTTTTTTTTGTAAAAAATGAACTTTTTATTTTTCATATTGATATTGTCTATTAATTTTGCTTTTTTCCATTAGTTTTTTTTAAAGAATTACTATTAATTCCTACTGGACAGAAACTATATAGAATAATAAACACAAATGCATCAAAACTAAACATGTTAACCTGAGTAGAAGCAATCATCAATCGCAGCAATGATATCCATAATTCACTCTATTCATTATACTTGAGAGCCATCTATTGAAAGCTTGAATAATCAATGGATAAAAAATTGTAGTCTATATCCAATTTCATTACTTGTCTCTCGCTATTGATAATGACCAATCACAATCTTGACTTTAACTTAAAATATATTTAAAATTTCCATTTCCCATCACAAATTGTAAACATATAAACAAATATAGCATTTATAGATTAAAATGTAACAATTTAAATTTATTATACAAGCAAATAATCTGAGATTCAAAAATAACTTAACGTAGCTTAACGTTTTGAACTCAGCTCGTTTGTATATTATATCGAAAATTTCATAAATGCCATTCATATGATCACCAGGAGTCGAGGTCGATATGACAGCATTCAATAACAATAAATTATTAATAAGACAAAATAAACAAATGCGATAATTATGAGTCAGAATGCTACATGTGCGCATAAGTCGATACACATGAGTTTATATAACTTTAAAAAACTCTAGTTACGGCGAAAAGTTTCAGAAATTTAATTTGAAATTATTTTAAGTATATAACAATTATCAAAAAATCAATCAAGAAATACGATAAAGAAATTTAAAATGTTTAGAAAATAAATAACAATTCTTAGAAAAACAATAAATCCATTACTTTTCTAAAATAATACTTTTTTATTATTACATACATTTCTACCAACTCTTTTTTAATTAGCAATTACTCTTAATAACTTTGAATTCTTACGTAACTTAATTTCCATTCCTTAAAATTATATTAAGTTTATCATCGACTGACTCACCCGGAAAAAGATCCACTCTCTTTTCCTTTTCGTTGATTTGCCATTCCGATGTTTGACCTTTTTATGTATTTTTTTAAGACATCTCCATTTGGTGTCACACTGCAACCCCGTCACCTTGTAACCTCTCTCCCCCATCTGTCTGGCGATAAGGTTCCATACGCTTTTATTAGTATAATGAATACTTTGAAACTTGTTAATATTCTCCCGATAAAGCGAAATTAGAAGTAACACTGCTTCGCGAGGCCATCTAAAATTAAACTCTGAATGCTCTAAAAAAAAAAAAAATATTTTTAAAAAAAGTAAAACCATTAGCTTTAACACAAACTAAATGTTTGACAACCGTTTGATAATAACAAACGAAAGCTTTACCTTGGTGATCTGGAAAACTTTGATCGTCGTTAACTTCCCGTTTAATCTCTTTAACTAATCTAATATTCATTTCCGATCTTTCGGAAGAATGGGCCGAACAATGGCGAGTGTGTTCTTGTAGATAATCCAGAGATATATCAGTAAAACCACAAAATCCACACTGATAGATTTGATCATAACTCATAGCCGCCATTTTAAAACGCCCAGAATGCTGGGGAAAAAATTCTAGCATAATTGGCATGCTAAGCCTCGTTTTCAATAAAGGCGTAGGCGACAAAAGTGAGGTCGATAGTACTATAATAAATCATTTGGCAACGCTTACTCTTTTAAAACTCTGCTAGAGATCAAACTCTTTTAAAAAAACTTTTTAAATGTTATTTAAAAGTTTACTTAATGCTAGAGGGAGAAAAAAAGATTTAGCAGTTTTATAGTCAATCAACTATGATATCTCAGAATATTATTTTTGTACCAATGAAAAGCTTTTAATTTAAATAAATAGAGCTAAAAACTGATCTTGAACTGAGCATATTTTTTTTTGACGCCTGAAACATATATATACTTTTACCGTTCACTGTTAAAAATTAGTTAACTGTTTTATAAGGATGGGTTTTAAAAGATAATTTATACTATTACTTAAAAAAAAAAAAAAAATTGTGTTTACATAGTAAAAGGACTAAATGTTATATATAATTGTCACTGAAAATTAAATAAATTAAAAGCATTTTCATGAAAAAATTTCATTAAAGTTAATGATGCGGTTTTTATACTAAATAAGGAAATGAACTGTCTCTAGAACAACAAGCAAAGTTAACTTACCATTGATGATGATTAAATATTATTGCGATTGACCAGCACATTTATGCTCCAATGTCATTTGGCCCACTGAACTTGTGACCAGATAATTATTTTTTTATTATGACTTCTAGGTAGACTTTAAATCAACTTCTATTTAGTCAATTGTTTTTTCAAATTTAAATACGGAAAATATCACCAAATCGTAATGTTCTCATGCATCAATTCGTAAAAAAATGGACAGGCTAACTAAAAGTGTAAAGGATGCATCATTTTTGGAAGATAAATATTTAGAGACACCAATGATAAAAACCTTTAATTAAATTAATGCTATGTTTGTGTGAGTTAAATATATATATATTATGGATAGATAATTAAGGGTTGTATAAAATATGCATCTCTAATAATAATAATAATGATAACGATAAGATAATCAGTAGACATTAATTAAATTTGACAGATTAAAATTAGAGAGGAAAAATTTGTAAACAAAATTAAAAAGATTAAGAACAGATTAAATATTTTTTTTGCATATATAGATAGCTAAAAATCACAAAATATTTATCAATATAACAAAGTTCCTGCGATTATGGCAGAATGCTATAGTCATTAAATTAATTATGATTTCAAGTTCCTGAAACATTCTAGACCAGCGTTTTTAAAAAAACGATGACTGGTAAATGTTAGCCTGATTGTCATTATTATTTGTGCAAACTGTGAGAGTTCAGATCTTTATGTTTAATGCACATTATTATGTGATATATATGATTTTATTGCTTTGAAAGTTTGTGATGATGACATTTTACTTGCAATTATATACTGAATTATTTCTACATATAGTTTATCTTTTATCAAGATCAATAAACCAATGTGTTCTGTGAGTTCTTTTTGTTGAATTATAAACCACAATATAACAATTCGTCAATTGCTAAAACAGAGAATCTTTAGTAAATAAAACTACTATTTCCAAACGTTTTCATCTCCTATGAGTCCTTATCAAGG
Source organism: Epiperipatus broadwayi (assembly GCA_028023455.1). Taxonomy (NCBI): domain Eukaryota; kingdom Metazoa; phylum Onychophora; class Udeonychophora; order Euonychophora; family Peripatidae; genus Epiperipatus; species Epiperipatus broadwayi. The sequence continues at coordinate 214,341 of JAQFVV010000292.1, read as the reverse complement.
CAGTATAAAAAATCATATTTTTCTCCTAGGCGATAAATTCAACGTTTCACAGCATTGGCTAGGAACAACTAATCGGAAAGCTGGTTAATTTTGAATTCATAGCACAAGATCAATTTTTTATAAGATATGATTCTTTAATCTTGCGTTTTTTATTAAGTGTTTCATGCATTAATATTGCAAAATCCTTTGGACTACATATATGTTCACCAAAGTAGTACAGGTCATGTATGTAGTCCAAAGGATTTTACAATATTAATGCATGAAACACAAGATAAAAAAGATAAAAGAATCATATCTTATACACAATTTATCTTGTGTTATGAATTCAAAAGTAACCAGCTTTTCGATTAGTTGTTCCTGGCCAATGCAATAAAACGTTGAATTTATTGCTTAGGAGAAAAAGAGGATTTTTTATACTGCCTTGATAAGGACTTGTAGGAGTTGAAAGCACTTGGTAATAGTGCTTTTATTTATTAAAGATTCTCTGTTTCAGCTGTTGACAAATTGTTATATTGTGATTTATAAGTTGTATTAACAGAAGTATTATATTTATTTATTATTTCGATCATATATATATTTGATCTATGCAGCTTTATTAATGCCTGCAGATTAAACACATTGGTACTTGTGTATAATTCAACTGATGACGTATTACCCTGAAGGCATATCAGTCTAATCTTGCGATTTTTAAGATAACGTCTCCAAGTGATCTGCGGACACATGTAATCGCTAAAATGTGTCCGCAGATCACGTGAACACGGTATGTTAAAAATCGCAAGATTAGACTGATATGCCTTCAGGGTAATACGTCATCGGTTGAATTATCCAGGTCACATGCTAAAAAATATTCAAAAATGAAAAATATCTGACGCAGGTCAGGCAAATACTAAAAAAAAAATGTACATGCATGCGTCAAAATATTATTCTCAATTTTAAAATACAGCAGCGCGTAGCGCTGGAATTGGCGGGGGGGGCTTCCGGATGTTTTTGTCAGGCCGCAGGCCCGGTGTACATGTATATCGGACATTGTATTACTCTCATAGCTGTATGATATAATTCAGAAATTAAAAATAAAATTAAAACGTAATTCAATGTAAGTTTGAGAATTGTAGAAATATTAACAAATATTTTTTGTAAATAAGTTTGAGAATTGTAGAAATATTAACAAAAACTTTTTGTAAATTTTAAATAAACACCTAAATAAAAAAGACACGATCTAATGCAAATTTGGTATTAATGGCGCTGCACTTTTACACGCATTTGGTAATTTTAAAACGTACTGCATATTGCAAAATTGATTTAAAAAATTATTTCAAATTATTTACACATTAAAAACGTAATGTAGAAATATTAACAAAAAGTTTTTGTAAATTTAAAATAAACAAATAAAACACTTTACCCGAATTAATGCGAATTTGGCATTAATGGCATCCTTGTTATCACATGCATTTGGTAATGTATATTCCAAATTTGTTTTAAAAAATCATTGAAAATTATTTACACATTAAACGTAATTCAATGTAAGTTTGAGAATTGTAGAAATATTAACAAATATTTTTTGTAAATAAGTTTGAGAATTGTAGAAATATTAACAAAAACTTTTTGTAAATTTTAAATAAACACCTAAATAAAAAAGACGTGATCTAATGCAAATCTGGTATTAATGGTGTCCAGAAAACGCCGCACTTTTACATGCATTTGGTAATTTTTAAAACGTACTGCATATTGCAAAATTGATTTAAAAAATTATTTCAAATTATTTACACATTAAAAACGTAATGTAGAAATATTAACAAAAAGTTTTTGTAAATTTAAAATAAACAGATAAATAAAAAACACTTTACCGGAGAATAAATTATTTACATATTAAATGTAATTCAATGTAAGTTTCAGAATTGTAGAAATATTAACAAAAATTTTTTGTAAATTTAAAATAAACAGATAAATAAAACACTTTACCCGAATTAACAGCTCAAAAAAGTAACTGTGATGCAGTGGATAGCAAAATCGCAATAGACAGAAAAATCAAAAAATTTCCCAAACCTCTCTACGAATTTTAAATCTCGCGGGTGAAAAAGAAAAAAAAATTGACTCTCTGATGGATTAATCATGCCAGTCACTTGGTTACCATGACAATGTTGTCATGCAAAAAACGTCGATGTCTACCGGAAGGGAAATCGGTAAGTCAAAAACGTCATCGGTTGAATTATACACAAGTACCAACACATTAATTGCAAATCTCAATATACATGTGTTTAATTAATAATAAATAATATTAATATTATCTATGTTCTTTATTACTTTTACAATGCCTTTTTACAACCCCTTATGGATTTGGCAGTGTAATAGGAAAGATAAAGTTATAATAATAAATAAGTTGTATGCTATAACTGTATCATATGACCCTCATTCAAATTGATATTTTAATCTATAATAAAAACCAAAAACTGACATCAGCAGATATTGAATAATCTAAACTTAAAATAATAATAATTGCTACCCAGACTTAAATTTGGAATAATAAAATCTCAAATAGTATTACATAAGTTTAGCATGAAGAAATAGAAAAGAACTTTGATGTTATATCTGCTATGGTGTAAAAATATTCCTGTGATGTTTGCGTCCAGTAATAATTATTCAAAATTTTCGCTTATGATGTTATGTCATCCAAGAATCCTGGCATGATTAATCGATGACAGATATATATGCACACTATCAACTTTTTTTATATATACACATCACCAAGTTGTAAAACATTCTGACTTGTGTTATAGTCCACCACAGTGATTTTTTTCTTCCACAATCTAATAGATCTCTTGCATCATTTGTAGGTAATATGGTTTTATATTTAAAAACACATTTATAGCTATAACTTTTTATATTTATGGTTTTTTTTTATTTGCTAAAGCTTTATATATATTTAAAAATATTTAAAATATAAGATTAAAGTTACAGTTTGCCACTTTTAGATAAAGCTAAGATTTTATCTTACAGTTTTTTTTTTTTTTTTTTTTTTTTTAAAAAGAAGGTATAGTTAAAACTTAATGTTACAATTCGACATTTAAAAAATGTTTCAAGGATCTTTTTCATATCTTTTCTTTTTCCATAATGAATACATATTTTCATCATTGAAAATAAGATGTGTTTTTTTTTTAGATTTGAAGTTTGGTATTACACATACTGAATGTTTATGATGGCATAAAGTACCATATTATGCTAAGTAGGAAAGGATGGCTTTGACAATACAGTGTCATAAAAAATCATAATTCATAACTACCTGTTTCTATTTAGTATCATAATGTGTTTTTTTTCCTTTTTCGATAATGAATATATGTCTCCATTTTTTTTTTTTTAGATTTGAAGTTTGGTATTACACCTGGCTTGATATATTACTCTGGTCACATGTTATTCTAAGTTTATGATATGTTTAAAATAATGCCTCCACAGAATCTGCAACAAATTTTATCAATTAACTTTGTTTGCACATCCCTTGTAGGTATTATTTTAAACATATCACACACTTTGAATAATATCTCATCAGAGTAATACATCATAGCAGGGATAATACCAAAGTACTAATAAAAGAAATTTTGCTATTTAAAATGGTGATTTAATTTTAAGTTTTACTGTGTCAAATAAAATTGCATAGAGTATGACTACCTTATTTTCAACAATTTACAATTTAGTCAATTATCTCATATTATCTACATGTAAATATATAAATTTAAAAGATCTAAAGAATGTAAAATTATATCTTTGAACCAGGCAGCTAACTGCATTGGTATATTCCTGATTATATAAGAGTATCATATTCTGAAGAATCTCTATGAAATAAAAATTTCAATGTGAAAATTAGAAAATACAAGAATATTGACAATTGAAGACATTTACATCTGTCTTCACAAAATATGCCCCCCCCCTTTTTTTTTAAAAAAGCTAACTATCTTAAAAACAATTTTAAAAATCCAATGAATTTCTTTATTAAAGAAATTTCAAAAAATAATTATAACCATTTACTAGTTTTTCATTTACTTGCTTAACTGGGATCAATCAAAATACTGATATCAGTAAAGCAAATGAATTAATAATAACAACAACAATATCATATATTCTGTTGATCATATTTTAGGAATCATTACTTTGACACTTTTTTATATATTGACTTTGGAAATGAAATCTCATTAAGAGTTTTCATAAGAAAGTCTTACATTTTCACATTTAATGTGTTATTTCTGCAATTTTTTAAATCAAAACAAACTTTTTTTAAATCTAAAACAAATAATTGTATAGTAAGTCTCTTGGCATATTAAAATACTATTCTCAATCACAGAGCTCTTTGTATAATCATAATTAGTTATGAATAATCTGAAGTGAAAAAAATGTACTCATAAATTTGATTCAAATACTTTATATGATTTAGTGGCATTTTCTGAATCTACCAAATAATGTACTATTTTGATAATCTTAAGATAAACTCAAATAAGAATTACTGGGGAAAAAAATCTGAAAATTTTCAGATCTGAATTTTTTTAATTTTATTTTACTCAATTGGAATATCCCGTCTATAAAGGTCATGATATTTTTTAATTGATTGTTTTAATAATTTTTTTTAAAGATTTAATGTAAATTAAACAAAATATTTTAATATTATATAAATAAATGTGATAAATGTACTTGGTCATTTTTGAATTATAGTTTATTAATGATGGAATTACTTCCTAGCTGGTTGAAAGGTCATCATTCCTGGCCTTTGGAAAGGTCATGTTTTTTTTAATTGGTTGCTTTAATAAATGATTTTTAAGATGTAATGTAAATTAAACAAAAGATTTTAATATTTTATAAATAAATGTGATAAATCTACCCAGTCATTTTTGTATTATGATTTATTAATAGCTTATAATTTTCCAAAGGCTTTGTAAATATCATTATAGATATAATGATTAATTTTAGTAATTGTTTTATAACCTGATTATTACCCTGTGAATTTGACATACAAATAAATGTGAGAAATTTACAACTGAAAAAAAAAATGTTTGGAACAACTCGGCCTTCAGAAATGTAGCTAGTAAAGCATTAATAAAGCTAAATTAAAGTTTTAAATTTTAAATGCATCTGTTATATTTGATATGTGAATTTGACAGTATTATGGATAATTGCTTTGTAAAAAAAAATATGGTTATTAATAGTAGAATTACTTCTTTTGTATAAAATGCACATAATATAAATTACAGTTAGTTAGGTATAGTTATTTATTTATAAAACAAATTATTATTATTATTATTTTTTGATTTTTCAATTGTGAATTTGACAATGTTTCTAAATGTTACAGTTTTTTTAATTGGTTCAACACGTGACATGAACAAACACATCCCATGCCAGCCTTATGAACAAACATACATTCACCAATCAGACAACAGAGAAAATAAAGATTTTATATATAAGATTGAAATGTTCATATATATATAAATGGATTTATTTATGAATATTTGATGTACATCTGGTAAATAAAATTATAAAAAAATTTTGTGATATAATTTGATATGCTAACATGGGCCTATGTATATATAATTTAATATTTTTTAAGGTAATTGGTAAAATATTTTTAAGTATGTGGAAATTCCATTACCACACTCGAATGTTAATAAGACAGTAACCTATGAAAATAATTGACATCTGACTGTAGTTTTTTAAAATAAAAATATAACGGAAATTTCCAATCTTAAAAAAATTCATATATATATACATTGCATTCTAATTTATAAATGTCAAAATTTCTGCACACATAACTTTGAAACAAACATCTTTAGAGATGTACATCAAAACTTATTACTAATCATTTATTAAAGTAGAGATTATCCCTAGTCCAAATATAATATTTAATTTAGTTATAATTTAATATATTTGTTTTCTTAACTATGCTTAAATACATGGAATAAATCAACTTTATCACTCTTTTCCATATGTAATATTTTTTTGTAAATATAATTAAAATTTCCATTCTATCACACATTTTTGAGAGAGTGAATAAAAACATCTAAAACAACAACAACAACAAAAAATTCCCTCAATGTTCATTTTATGTTAATCCAGCATATATCAGTTTGCCTACATTATAATTTTTTACATATAACTATCAATTATTAGCATTTATCAATATCAAATTATTACATTTTAATTTACATGTATCAAAACAATGAGAGCTGGTGCAGCATAAAATGTTCATCCTGGAGAATATTTGTCTATTAAATGTATTTATTCATATGTTTTAGGAGTGTGGGCTAGAATGGAATTTGTTTAAATATAATTTTAAAAACCCCAGATATCCTAATCTTTAACTTATCAATAATAAAGTTATTATTTAATTAATAATTATTTCAATACAATATCTGTTAATCAATAATGTAATAATTACTATAGTTACATATTTGATTCAAATGTGCGTGTATGTGCGATATGTATGTCAATTTTGGTGAACAATTAGCATCAAAATTTTTAAATAATATATATATTTTTTAAATTAATAATTTGCTGTATTTTAAAAATTAATAAGTTAAACAATTTTAATTAAAAATACTGACTAGCAAGAACCAATTGTCCTATATAAGTGTATTATTTCTAGAAAGTTAATTTTGACGAACTAATTAACTGTTAGAGAGACAACTATAAAGTCAACCATAATTAGTGTCTATTCACTTGCAATTGTTTATTGGAATCACTAATAAAGAATTCCATTTTAATGAGTCAACTCTTTAATTATTAAAATATGCTTCTCGTTATAGAAATTAACAAGAACTCAAAAGCCTTACAAAAATAAGCAAATGAAGCAAAAAAAATAGAAATGTTTTATTAAAGCAATTAAGTTTTTCTTTCTTTCTAACTTACACAAACTCTCTTAAAATTGTACAAAGCTAATAATTTGCAAAAAATGAAGATAAAGAATTTTAAATATATTTTAACCGATGCATAATTAAGTCTGCTACTGTGATATTTTAATGTACAATAAAATAATTAGTTTTTTTTTTTTTTTTAAAGTAGCTATTATTCTGTAAGATTATTTCTTTATTAATGACTATAAGCAGATAGGACTTTGTGTTACATATATGCAGCACATTAAAAGGTTAATTCCAGCGAAGTTTTTAATTAAAGTAGATGACATTGTTTTATAATAGTCTCTTGGCATTAAGGAAAATCTATTACAATATTTAAAATATCATCAAGAATCTGACATACGTTTTGCTTATATAATTTTTTATGTTGTTTCGTTAAATTTACTATCATTATGATTGATTATGAAAATTGAAACATATTTTATCATATTGTTTGAGCATTTATTTTGATTTAGAGTCCAGAGTTCCTGCTCCGCTAAGTGATTTATCAGTAGCAGAGGACTAGGGTTGGATTTGGTTTTAATTAAAAGAAAAATAGAGCAATGCCAGATGATGCACTTGGAGAATTTTTATATATTTTAAGAAGTAAAAGTTTATCTCTTCTTTGTTATGATTATGCTATAAATATGTTTGTTTTAACTTATTACATTTGATTAATGAAGTGATGTAGTACATTAAAGGACATTGATAGATAAACAAGTAAACACATTTATTAAAATTTGGATGTGAAGTGATAAGTACGATAAATACAACCTCACTATTTTTGCCCCAAACATGGAGATAGTTCATCTAATTTAAAAGTTTTATTCTGTGATTAAGACTAGAATACTCTTAAAATTTTCCAACTCAAGTTCAGCATTCAATTACAATAATTCATTTGTTCCAAATAAATTTAACTGTTACCTGAAATTGTTACATCACTATATAAAAAAAGAAATACAGATTGCTACCATATTTTATAACCATACAATAATATTTATTTGTAGCTATTTTAACACATTTTATATGGGTAATATACATTTAACATCTTTTAAGTTTCTTTTCCTCCTTTTTCTTCTTTTGCTTTACATCTTTACATACGTCTGTCATTCAAGTACCTTCTATTCCATTAATTGTGCAGAATGAATGGTTTAAAGAGTGAATGATTTATTAAATACTCTGTTGTTGTTGTTTTTTATAGAAGAAATGCTCCCAAAGTGGGACCTAAAAGTTTGTGGCCCAAAAAGTTAATTGAGCATAAAAGGTTGATATAGTTCAATAGGTTGACAACTTTAAAGAGTATAGTTTTAAATATATATATTTTCAATAGAAAAATGAATCTTTTGTGAGGATCTTCGGCAAATATAAAATCATCTTTCTTCCCTATAGTCATAAAAGGGTTAAGTAGTTTCATTTGTTTAACAAAAGAGTTAATTATTGACAAAATAAAATTAAAAGAACGCACATTTGAAAGATTAAATATTTATACTATTATTATTATTATATTAATTTGATTTTAATTAACTGTATCAATAATATTAACAATTTTTACAATTAAATTATATATTTATATTACAAACATGTATATAAGTATGTGTATGGTATTCATATATTATATGAAACATTATATCTTTAGTTTTATTGCTAAAAAAATAAATAAAGTTTATTATTTAAAATTTTGTTGGACTTTCTGTTTAGTCGTTAAATACAAATTTTAACTTGTCTCAAAAACAGGCAGTTTATAAACAAAGTGAAGCAAAAAAGCAGGTAAGAGCAGAAAATACATGTGTGCACTTATGGAAATAAGTGAGAATAAATCTATGTTTAAAATTTTTTTTGTAGGAATATAAATAGATATTTGCATCTCTATTTCTCATATTTATATGAAAAATGGAAAGAATAGTATTTTAAAAGTTGAGTTTAGCATAATTGCCCCCAAAGTCTCACTCTTAGTTGTTCTGTTGAATTCTGAGATAGGCCATGAAATATTATTTACATAAAGTATCAAATTTTGTATTTATTCAAAGAGTAATTATTTTATTAAATTATATAACATTTTAAACTTGTTTTAAAATTTGTAACCCTGAATTTGAGTAGTTCATTTCAATTGATTGTAAAATTTTTACTTCTAAGAAAATAAATAAATATTAATTTAATAAAGTCAAATTTGAATTATTTTGATTTTTATGAATAACTATATCGACAAGAGAAGAACTTTTGCTTTATTCTAACAAGGAAAAATATAAATTTACTTTTGTTCGCTAATAACCTGAAATAACAAAAAAAATAAAATACAGATTAGTTCTAGACAATGAATTGAGAATCGTTTCCTCGGAATCCTTCATGAATCAAAAATTTCATGTAAAAAATAATTAACTTTAGTAATTTCTTATAGAAAAAAATTTAATTCATTACATTAAATCAAATTATTGGAAAAAATGTGATAATCCTGATTTAAAAAAAGCTCAAAATTGAGAAAACTGATAATTAATAACCATTTTAGTAAGCATATTATTAATAAAAAAATACTCCTTTGTGGGTAAATATATTCTATAATAAAAGCATTCAGTTGCTATTATATTTTTAAAATGATTGCCATTTTGAATCTTATCTAAACTGAAGATAATATTCCCTGAAGTATAATTCATTAAATTGAAATGAAGTATATATTTAAAAAAAGTTTACACAATGTTCATTTTAAAATTTATATTAGATGCCCTTTATGCTGAACTATCAATGTTTTTTCATTTTTGTAATGATACAACTTTAAATTGCTTTTTTTACAGAACTGTTGTTTTTTTTTAAGTAAAAGTTTGTACATTTATTTATTTTTCACAAATGCACTCAAAGTTAAATTAATACTCTGGTAAATAAATGTAATGTAAACTTGATTGCAATAATTTTAATAACGTAATCATTAGCATTTATTTTTGTTTTGGTCAGTACTGTATTCCTTTTTTTTTTTTACAAATGTGCTAAAAGCCACTGTTATCTTCAATATTTCAAAAACAAATTATGAGATTACCAATTTAAAATTGAGCAAAGAAATAGTATTTTCAACTTATGATCATATGAAGTTGAGTATTAATTAGATAATACAATAAGTCCCCCCCCCTTTCTAATTAGATTTATAATGATAACATTTTTGTTTCATGCAATTTGAGCTATTAAACATAATTAAAAATTTATTATTAATGCACTTTGCCCTTGTGTATGAACAATGTACGTTTTTAATTATGTATTTTACTAAGAAACTTGTACTTTTATGATTTTGTACCATTTAATGAACAGAGTGTTTTTGACATTAATTAGATCATAATTAAAGGAACAGATCGTCTTGCAAAAATACTGTATGAAAATTAGATAAACATAGTAATCCTATTTTTACTATGTAATCAAAATGTAATTATTGTATATGGAATAATAAATAAATTTGTACTTTTTTGATATGAACAATGATATTTTATCTTCAGATAAAGTTGCTTTAATGATGTCATTAATTTATGACATCATCAGTCTGACCAAATCGCCACCATTTAATAACACAGTTTAAATTTTTTTAAAATATCATTGCAGTGAATAATTGATTGTAAATCAAAGTAAAGGGCACACATTGATGATAATTACTATGGCAAATTTTTATATAAAGATCCATTGCTGGGGAAGCCTATATTTATTTTAAAAACTGTGATGTTATCGAATTGTTTGTCATTATAAAGTGTCTTTGATATTATAACGGGACGATCCTTTTCAGGACTCGAAGAAGTCGCATCTAACTATATTCAGACTTTGAGTCTTCTTATAGAATGCCAAGGATAATGTGATTTAAAATATAATCCAATCCACTTCTCTATTAATAACCTCATTACTCTCAGAATTCGAGCTCAGAGTAGAAATCGCAATTGACTTTCTTCAGGCATTTGCACAAATATCCCATAGTAATGATAAATTTAGTATAAGCTATATATAATTTTTTTATAAATATTAAATCACTAAGTTGATTCAACATATATATGCATGAGTATGTATATTTTTAATTATTGGTTTTATAAAATGACTAAATAAAATAAACAAACGAGACCTGTTTAATTTTAAAATTAAGTTTAACACATTTTAATCAATAATAGGAACAAAAATATTATCACGTAAATAATTAAAAATATTAAAATTTAGAATTATAATCTGTGCTTATATATGATACAATAATAAACTATTTAACATCCAAAAAAGCCCATAATGTAATTATTTACATATATATAATTTAAAATCATGCATACAAACAATAATACTACCATACATTATAAATCTACGTATTGTGTCATTAAAATGATTCACTGTGTGTTCTATGTTTGTACCAGATAACAACCATTCACACTAGAATAACAATAGAATGTATTCTTATATTAATTATGTTATTGATTAAAAAGAAATTATGATAATTGTCAGGTAAGGTTCAATTTGGAATATAATAAAACTTACTTCCAAATTGAAATGATTTAAAAACTTTTACCTTAGTCAACCGTTGCTTTCATCAGAGCATATATCAAAATATCAACATCTAGATTTTATTAAATAAATAAAATAAAATTTTCATCTTATCAGTTCTCCATTTATTCTGTTAAGATCAATTTGATAAATGAAATAATTTTTCCACGTAAATACAATTTATTCACAAAGGAAATAAAGTTTAAGAGGTATTAAAGTACACAATGAAGTAATCCAAGACGAGAAAGAATAATGGTTGTATATCCCTCCTTAGATGAAATAAAATGATGATGAATGTTGAAAGATAAAGTTCATTGATATCCTTTGAAGAGGCCATCCAAATATTCATTCCTTTAAATATTTGCATAGTAAAATATTTAACATCTTCTTCATTAAAATAGTTCATTATTAAGGCAGCTTTTTTAATGGAAATTATGATGATTATATTTTAGGCATTAAGTAGGAATAAATTTACATGTTCAGGTTTAAAACATCAGCAGAAATCCTTGGCATAAATTGTCTAGCCAGAGAACATCTTTGTAAATTTTTGTCTTCTTAAACATATATTTTGAAAACTCATTTTGAAGATGTTGATTTCACTTATAACCTTGTCAATTTAAATGATTATTTTTTTAGTTCTTTATAATATTAAAAGTAAGTAAATTAATTACTTGAAGAAGGTTTTAAAATAGTGAATCTTCTTTTTTTCTTAAATGTGTTCTAAATTCGAACACATTTAAATTTACCGACATAGTTATTGCTTCGATAACTAAATAGAAGATTATTGTTATAACAATATTAGTTCGTTTTTATACTTGAATTAATTTCCAAAAGCATATCACATAATCATGCTCATGCTCTCTATTGTTTAAATATACAATTTGTAATGACCTCCAAACGGTTATTTTCTTTGTTTCAACTGATAAAATGCAATGTTGACTTAAGACTTTGTCAGTGTCAAGTTTTGGTTAATAAAAAATATTATTAGTTGGAAACATTTATTTATGTATGCATATAAATATATTAAAATAATTCATTTTTAGAATTATTATTTTAATATTTAATTAGTTTATGTATATAACTCATATATGAAAAGCTTAAGATAGGTGTATGTTATTTATATCTGTTGATTCGATATAGGCACAGTTAAATTCATAAAGAAACATAAATTGTTTTAGGTGAGGCTCATATGGTACTCTCACAATATAATAGATGATTTCTTGCTAAAAGTGATAGTTTTGATCAAAATAATTGTGTTGATTAAAAACGTTTTAAACATCAATGTAAATTTACAAATCAAAAATGAGTTTTAATTTATTATCAACTTTTAGTGGCATAAATTTATTTGTAAATAGAAGAAAATCAATAGCTACCTCCAAAAATAAAAAATAAAAAGATAAATGCTACTATTATTATAAAAATATAATTGGATATCATTGTTTCTCAATAAAATATTTAAATGAAAATTATCAATCAATAAACTTCATAAATCAACATTGGATTTGGTATCTATCTAATTCAAATTAAAAAATATATTTATCTGTATATTAAACATGTTTAATTGCTTTTGATGCATATTCAAAGATATACCTCGGTAATTATTAGTGAAATCATCACACGAAAGATGAAATGAAAGAGTAAATATTGATTAAACGTTTTTTTTTATTTTTATTTCAGCAATTAAGTTTATTCCAACAAGCTAGAAAAATAATGAAATGAATGATTGTTGGATGGGACAATGACAAGAGATTTGTTATAGTAACATTTTATTTCTGTTTTATTTACTAATTATTTTTGTTTAAATAATATATATTATGTATAGTAATAAAAAAAGAAAATAGAAAAATAGAATGTTTTTTATTATTACTATTTTTAAAAAAATATGTAATAAACTTTATTAATGACAAATTATGTACAAGTATTAACATATATACAGTGGGGATTTCTTTTTTTTTTATTATATATATATGACATATAATGCACTACTTATAAAATATACTTAGTTTTCTAATTAGTGTCTGACAGTAGATACAATGATTCAGTTTTGAAGTATAATTTATATCATTTTAAAATAATGAACAACTAAGATTAAAGAAATAAGTATGATTTACTTACCTGAGATGCTACAAAATAGAAAAATGTCAGGGTAAAGTGCAGATAATAGTATTGTCTTTACATATATCTTCATTCTCAATATATATATATATATAATAATGAAAGCCACTACCCCAAAGTTGATGGTGCCAGATATAACGGAGCCATGGGGCACACCATACGATGACGCAAATACAGCTAAGTAGTTGGATGATTTGAATGAAATATATCAACCACTCTACAACAAGTCATATCCTAAATTTATGATTCAATGGCACATTTGGGTGCATCAGATATTACTGAATCAGGAATGGCATATAACAAAGGCAGTGCATCTCACTACTGTCAGACCTAGGCCTTCGAATAGGATGCTAAAGATGTCACAATGCAATGCCCAGTTCCAAATCACATCTACTTTCAATATACTAACTCATAATTTACTAACAATATTTCAATGTAACTTAGACCAGTGCATATTCATTACATCTCTCTTTTTATGCTCCCATTACACCACAGAATTCAAACTCAGAGAGTTCTTGCAGTCAGCTGTCTTCAGGGATGGACTTACTCAATTATTAACCCAATATGCTTATATATAAGCATAAATATAGAAAAATATTGATGATGATCAATTATTTATAAGAGCAATACATAATGATGATGATGATCATCAAACCTATAAGAGTGTAAATTCATAATGTGATAATGAAACATTTTAATGATATAAATGCACAATGATGATGGTAATGATCAAACATCTAGTGGTATAAATGCAGTGATGATGGTGATGATCAAACAGAGATCAGATTGATTTGAACAACTTAATATGTTTATTAACAACATATATAATAAATATTTACAAACAAAAATAATAAAATAAATATTTGTTTATCAAGAATAATTTTCTGTCATTTTGATGGCTTCACACAATAGAAACAAAATAATTTGAAGTATATTATATACAAAATTATATCATATAATTTCATTAAATATATACATAAAACAAAAAAAAAGGAAAAGCAAAATGAGAGTTTACTAATTCTAAAACTACCCCATTAATGTAATTATTAGAATGATATCTTTAGGCTAGGATAAATACATTTATAACTATTTTTTTTATTAAAAATATATATAGCCCCATTCTCATCTATACATGTGTGTAAGTCATAGTTAAAATAAATGATAGATACAAAGCAGACCTTTTACTCAGTGGGTTAATTGTGCATTCAGAAATAAAACAAAATTACAAGTAAATATTATTAAAACTAATTAGTAAACAAAATAGTTTTGTTTGTCCTAAAGTTTGCCCTCAATGTTAAATATATAAAAACCTTACTTGAGGTCACCTTGATGGATCGATGTTGAATTCCAGAGGAATCTGTAAATTTACTTTTATTAAAAATAATACCTATTAATTGATTATGATTTTTTTTAAATTTACATCAACATGATATTTATCCATCCACTGCTTCCACTTTTAAATTACAGATGTTCGAATTTGAAAAATGAATCTTGAATACACAATACAAAAAAATTACAATATATAAACTTTGAAATAAAAATGACAAAAGCAAAAAAAAATAATTACATGATTATGAATCTCATACTTCTTGATTAAAACAAACACATATGAAATATCTCTCCTGAATGTATATAAATCCATGGAATATTGATGTACACCAGTATTCTTTAAATAGACATTTTTATTGTGAAATTTTATAATTTCCTAATTCCATAATTTCCTAATGATATTGAAGCTAGCTTTGGAAAGTCCCACAGCATTGGCTTTTTTATCCTGAATACATTGTAATGATTCCTTTTATTAACTGTTATTTATATCATGGTTTAAATATATATATATATATATATATATATATATATATATATATATAGTTATTTATATATATATATATATATATAAATAACTTTTAAAAACAACAGTTAATTTTTAATAGTTTCACATTTCCTTTGCATTATTACCATAATAGAAAATTCAATCTTGCAGCATAAATAAAATCACTAGTTCATTCCTGCTAATTATCAATTAAAGTTTATCTTTCCAGTTTCCTTCTATCCAAAATAAAGATTTTATATTATCTTGAAACTACAGATATTATTTTTTTTTTTAGACGCTGAACAGTTTTTTTTTTTTTTTTTTACAAAAAAGAAAAACTTTACTTATCTGCTGTCAGTTCAATTGTTGGTTTTTAAGAGAAGAATACTACTTTATCTTGCACTAGCTAAAAATCTATTGTTACAACTTAATAAAAAAAAACAAATTATAAAACTATTATTATTATTATTATTTTTATTTAATTTTCATTATTCCAAACTCGATCATTTAGCAACAATTTTGATTTCATATAAATTTTAATGTTTGATTATGTCCATTCTATAAGTCAATCAATTAGTATTTTTAGTTAATGCTATTAAATGAATAAAAGAAGAACATTTAATTTTTACCAATAGACAAACATATTAGTTTATATGCATACATACTTCATGTGTATAACAAATTTGTTTGCTTTCTCACAATAGACAAAAAATAATAAGAATTAATTTCTCAAACATATCGGCCCATATGTAGGTTTATATATGTATATATTATATGTATATAAGCAGGTATGCAGGATAAATTATTTGCCTATCACTTGGTCTGAATTCAAACATTGTGAAAGAAATTGGGACAGATGTGAAGGTTAGTTGTAAGCCATCTCTTACAATATATACATATATATCATCACATTTTATTTTCAAATATTTTAATTATAGTAAAGAAGAAACTATCAAACTAATTCTTATAAGTATGATTATTAAAAATCTAGAATGATAGTTTTTTGTTAAATGTGTCATTAGATTTAAGTCAGAAGACATAATAAAATGCAATCCAGTAGGTCAACCATCATTAGAAGTGCACATGTAGCTATCCAATTGATGCAGTGGGGGTAATTTTATCTTAGCTCATCATAGACTATTTTAATTTTTCTATTTTTTTTGTTAATATTATGTATGCTATCTGAATTTAGTGAGTGTTTCAATCAAATATGAAAAATAAGTGTAATATAATGTTTGTCCATAACATCAGTATACACAAAACATCATATTATTTGTAAAACATTTGATGGCTTCCCAATAAATATTTTCAAAATCTTACTAAAGTTTATATAAAGAGGACATTCGTTTCTATAATAGACTCACAGTTTTTATCAGAATTTATTAATGTACCTAAAATCCAGAATGTCATCAAAAGTTTGAAATATGTGTTATTTATATAGTTTTTGTTATTATTAAATTTATTACAACTTTAATTGACTGTAAAACTTGAATAAATATTTCATCTAATTAAAGCATTGCTTGAACATTTATTTTAGGTTAGAGATCCCTCTCTATTCGTAGATTTATCAGAATCGGTAAACTAGATTTATATTTGGCTTTAGTGGGAAAGGGAATTGTGACAGTGAAATTATTTGAAGAAAAAAAGGTTTTACTATTATGAAAGATAAGAATTTTCTTTTTACTTATTAATGTTAGATTATAAATATAATTACACCCGGGTCTCATTTTATGCAAATTTTTAAATGCAATTTTGAAGTTATGCAATTCATGTTTCTTCTTAATATCTTTGTATGTGGTTTTTTTTTTTGTGTGATAAAAATTATTAGATCAGTAGTCAAGCTCTGATAATGCACTATTACTTTAAATATTATGAATTTCATGCACTCATGTCATATTTAAAGTAATAGCGCATTATCAGAGTTCGACTTCCATCTAATAATTTTAATATTTTCAATGCTTTATAGTAGTACTGTAATAGATTTTATGCAATAAAGAAGTTCATAATTCACTTAAAATCAGGATTTCCCTATTTTATATACACACATTAAATTTTACAAGATTATAATACAAATCTGTTCAAACATTATAAATGCCTATACTATGCATGTTGTTGTTTTTGCATTTTAAATCACATTCTATTTTAGCTTTTTTTTTAAAAAGTACATAATCAATCCTTTAGTGTCAGCAAGTTTATTTGTAAAAGGTGAGTAACAGCAATGGGCACAATTAAATTTGACAATTAGAAATTAAAATCTGAGTTTTAATTGTAATTAACAATTTAAAAATTACATAATGTGATGTGAAACAATGAAATTTGATTTTTAGACAAAATTGAAAATTAAAAAATTAAAGATAAAAATAAGAATGTAATTTTTGTTAGTTTTAATTAAATTTTACACAACAATAATGAGTATATGTCTTTTTATTATCATAAGTCTAAGTTCTTATTTTTATTTTAACTTTTAGGTATCTTAATGGAGAGGTTAAATTGAGAGACTGCAAACCTCTCATGGTAAAGAGGAGGGTGGACCACCATTTTCTTGTTAAATTCTCTGTCTTGTATTTACAATCTGATTGGCTGTTGAATAGTAATAAGCACAAGAGGTTTGCAGTCTCTCAATTTAATTTCAATACTGTTTGTGCTTTGTAAAAATAAATATTATTTAATGGAAAGGAAAAAGCACCCAAGAAAATGAATTTCTTTGGAAACAAAAATTTCAATTTTAGATCACTTGGCAAAATGGGAAGGATCAACAGCAATTGGAAAACATTTTAGTTTGGGTGAGTCCACTATAACAGCAATTAAAAAAATGAAATTGGTGCTAGTTGTATTTCCTCTTGTGATGAATCTGATATCTTATCATTTCACAAACAAACGTGCACATTGTCAAATAGTGATAATGATTAAAATACGGTACATGCATGAAAAAAGGAAAACACTGTAAATTATGCATAAAAATATATTGTTTTGAATAAAATTAATTACTGTAGTTAATAAAAAAATAAAAAAAGTTTGTCTTGTATAAATTTTTTTCAAATTTGAAATTTTTTATTAGTCATATTTTATTTCCTTATTTTTTAAAGCCAATTTTAAAGTAATTTTATGTTGTTGCTTTGCTTTTATGCGATTTTTGAAAATTACAGTACGTATCCCCCATTTTTCAAGGTAAGTTAAATCTATTTTTGTGTGATTTCTTTTGTGTATGTTTTCTGAGGAACCTATCTACTACATAAAATAATACCCAGGTGTACTTTAATATATTAACTTTAATCAATGAAATGTTATGATCTATCAAAGACAATGTAAATATTAGCTATTAAGAAAATCTTGACTATGAAGCATAAGGAAAGGTAGTTACAATTTATCTTTTCTGAATTCAAATTTGGACATAGTGGCACTCATCAGATTTAAAACTTCTATTGTGCAAACATTGGTAAAATACTATTAAAACCTCTTAATCCATGTTAAGCAGTCAATTATAACATACCATTTGTTTCATATTCATGCAAATTGTACCTGGCATTGTTCATCACTGTGTGAAAATAATATATATATATATATATATATATATAGATCACTACCTCATAATACAGTCATACCATCATCTTACTTAGTAATTAGTTTTTATTTATTTTACAAATAAGATGATGTTGTAGGTACACTTATTGTATTTTATACATGCTGTTTTAACTGTTTATTCCTTCCTCCCTCCTGTTATACTTTCAATATTTTACACCTCCTTATCTCTCAAGGATCACAAACTCTATTCCAGGTAAATGATAGCTAATCTGATGCAATATATGTATATATAAAGAAATTAGAATGTGGGATCATTTCCAGGAAAATATGCTAAAACTATGTTTTAACAATGGCATTGCTAGTAAAATTATAAATCACCACTGGTAGTCAGTCCTAAAGGCTAAACCACTTTTTCATATAGCTTTCCAATAATAGATTTTTTGTTTTGAGTTTAATTTGGAAATAAAGAGTCCTCTTTCATTTTTAGTCTAAGGTATCATAAGGATTTAAACCCAGACAATTATTTTTACAAAGATGATGATTTCAGAAGATTTATAAGTCTGTGAATAATAATTTATTTTCCCCAAGAATTGTATAGAAACTTGGATTAAAAATGAAAGAAGATCTTTAATTTCTAAATTAAACTAAAATCAGAAAAGCTATTATTAAAAAAGTAACTTAGGAACTATCAATAGTAATTGATAATTTCTTTAACAACATTACTGCTAAAATACATTTGTAGCTCATTTAGATGCAATGATCCCACCCTTTAATTTGTGTGCATAATAAATTCATGAAAATTTTGAATCTATCATATATAAATGATATATATATACCATTTCTCAGTTAATTATTAAAAAGTAATAAATTGTTCTGTGGTTACATTAAAATTAATTTTTTTTGGGAAACAAGTGATAAATTCATATTAAGTCCTTTTATTCTGAGTCATTATGTAAAGATGTGAAGCCATTATCCATGTGTTTCATGGTTTGTGTATAGTTTAACTAAAAAAGTCAGACACATGAGAGAAAAAAAACTAAAAAAGTCAGAAACTGATAAGCGTCATTTCTGAATTAGATGAGTGTGACAAAGGTGGGTGGGTCGGGAATCTGCTGGAGAGATCCCAATAGTATTTAAAAAACTAAAAACATCTGGCTGATGTCTATTCTGATTGAATATTTAATTTTCAATTAAACATTTAATCAATTTTCTGCAGAGTGAGAAGTCCTTCTAGTTATTTTAATTCATCCTGGAGATAGTTAGGATTTGTTTACATATCTAAGCAAAAATCTTGATGTTTTAATTCACCATAGAAATAAAATTTACTATATAAATTTTATAATTATAAATTTATTTAAATGCACATTGATTACGTAAGTAATATTCATTAAGGCTGTAGCCTCAAGCAAATTTTAGTTATAGACATGTTTACTTCCCATCACAGACGATTCCTTTTTCAACCGTCCAACAAGCAGATTATACAAATCCAAGCACAGATTTCTACATTATTTGCTTTCCGTTGTTAAGCATTTATCACATACCTTGTTGAGCAATCAGCAAAGCTCTTTGTTTATATTTTACAAGCTTAAAAAAAAAGGGGGTCATGTGATATATGATTCTATTTTTTATTGACTATTTATAGTCTTTGCTTTAAGTCTTAAGTGATGTTATATTGCTAAGACTCCTAATATATGGTTTGGTTGAAGATCTCTCAGCCCCATATAGCTATGTGAGTTAGATAGCTGAGTTTGAAGACATTAAGTATCTGAAAATTTCAGATTTTCTACACAAGGGTTAACTGTTAGGTTTGGTATTTTTAGATCTAGTGTCTAAAATTACTGTAGTGCCTTTGGGGTTGGGTGTGGTTTTTGATAGAGATATTTTAAGTGCTTTCTTTTGCTAAGCATTTGTTACAAACCTTGTAAAGCAATTAGCAAAGCTCTTTGTTTAAGAACACTAACACTGTACAAATCAAATTAACAAAATTATTCAGTGCTTTATGAAATTAAAATATTAATTATTATTATGATTACCTTTCTATAATAATTTCAATTGCCTTGATCAATATTAAAAATTAACTGATAAAATATTATAAATAATCATTATAATGTATATATTTATATTGTATACATACTAATAATTATTCACACACATGTATGCACTATATAACGTGCTTTCCTGTTAGTATTATGATTTAATAATCTTCATTAAATATGTTTAATTTTTTTATGTTTAAATAGTTCATCTTTCACTTTTTTGTCTAGCTTGTCTCCCAAAAAATATATATATATGCTATGTTACCCCCCCCCGCCATTTATCCAGCTATTAAAAGATGGATGATTACATTCTCATATCAGGTAAAATGATTATTTCATTTATATATATATAGTCATGGATTATGGCCATCTCTAACACAATTTTTAACACTTTATAAAGCTAATAATCCATAAATTGCTTCAAATACACGAGGGTAAAATAAAATAAAAATTAATAATTTTAAAATTTAATTTAATTACTATGTACAATAATTAATTTAATTTACAAAACATAAGAAAAGATATTTTCAATAATTAAATATTAAAAATATTTCAAAAGCTAGAATTAAAACATTTTAAACAAGTAATTTCATTTAAAAATCAATTAAATATAATTTAAACACTATCATTACATCAAATTATGGCATTAACACATATCTTGTCAAAATATATTATTTACTGAAATCAAATGTATATATATCAGGGACGAAGTGTCCATGTACTGAACGGAATGAGTGTTTCCATAGAAAAAATCACTAACACTTTCAAAAGCTTTGATCAAAATTAAATTTAAAAAATTTACTTTCAATTTTTTTTATCAACAATGAACTTGACTATCTCATTCTTACATTCTTGTTGATTGTAAGAAGTTCAAAAAATGCTAAGATCTAATTTATAGATAAAACTTTTAAGAATGTTAAAAGGATTTGGAAGATAAAAATATATTGATAATCTATTATCTATGTTTAAACTAATCACAATCTTATTAGAATCAGCAATTCAAATTCATTATTTTTTTAATGGAATTACTGTTGACTTTCAATTTTTTTTACTAACAGTTGAATTGTTTTTATATGTGTGGATTGGGAAGGAACTCGACTAACTCATTCTAGCATTCTCATCGATTATAAGAAGTTCAAACATTGGTAAAATCTAGTTTATAGTTACAACTTTTAAGAACATTAAAAGGATTTGGAAGATAAAAATATATTGATAATATATTCTCTGATTTACAGATATGAGAGTTTCAGATTTTTCTAGATGTGTGTAATATATATTGTACCACTAATGAACAGTTACTTGTCCGTAATTTTTATTAAAAAAATTAAGATAAAAATAAATTATAAGTGGCTTAATTTAAAGATTTAAAAAAAAAAAAGTTTAAAAAATAAAAATACTGCCTAATATTTTTCTCTTAAAATAAAACTACTTGGCAAGAGGGGAGGGGGATTTTAAAATAGAACTAAAAAATAGATTTAAAACTTTTTTTTCTCTCCCTTTGTAAAGAAAAACTGTTATAATATATAAAATAAGCCAATGTGAAATCAGATTAAAATTTAGTTTGTAAAAATAAAATGTTTGTAAAACTTTGAAAAATATAATTAATTAGTTTATAAGATTTCAGATTGATAATAAAATTAAAATCAATAGTTGAATTAATTAATGAAAAAAACTGTAAACTATCTTATCAAGGTCGTTTAGATGAATCTGAGCAATGGATTAAGATAATCAGAAATGTAAAATTAATTAAAAAACATTTCAAATTAAGATCTAAATTAAATACAATGATAAGAAATCAAAACAATAGGAAAAAAGTCATTCTCTCTATTGTTCTTCAGTCAGGGCTGCAATTTTCTAGATCATTCATCAATTCAGATTATTATTATTCAGTTCAGACAAAATGCAGAATCCAAACAACCAGAGATCCAGATATTCAGAAACTATAAACACAGTAGTAATCCAGTCAATTACTACTGTGGTCAACATCCATGCAAAAGCCACAGATCTAGTAACATACATTGCTGGATAGCTTCAGGATATTCAGCTGGGTTTTAGGTCCCAAAGATGCTCAATAAAAAGAAAAGCAACTGAACCTCACCTGAAACAATGCCCAGAATAATGCCTAGATTGTAAATAAATGCTGCCACAAACTCTCTCTCCCATTGTCAACGTAAAAAATGGAAAACAAGCCCTGGAACCATTGATGGAGTCCAAAAAGCCAAATGATTGGAAAGTAACAATCATGAAAACTTAGGTAAAGATAGTTTAAAATATATTCTGATCACAGTCTAGACTGTTTATTTTAAATGAATGAACTTTAATTAATGGACTATTATAACTATAGCCTAAAGTCATTTATATTATGTAAAATTTATTGTGTTATTTTATATTATATTAAATATATATGTGTAAATAATTAAATATTAATGTTTGTTTTAATTGTTATTCTGTCTATTTTCTCTTCTTTTGTCATTGCATCACCAGTAAATTAATGTAGAATTATGTTATGTATTAAGTAAATATGCTGAATGCTGAGACATAGTGGAATATTTCAAGTGCTGGATTATAGTCCTACTGTCCAAGCATGTTAATTACTTCTTGTAATTAGCTGGCACCTGAGATTTACCTCTAAACAAATAAAATACTTTGGATTGCAGGAGTTTGAATCTAGAAGATGAGGTGGACCACAGTCTGGAAATGCGATCATGTTATGCTTTGCATAGCTCAATCTGACTATGGGTATCATTGATGGTTCTGCTATCGATGGTATTTTCCCCTCTGCTTGAAGAGATGGTCCGTTTATGTAATATTAAAAATATAAAATTTAAAATTATGTTAAATAAGGTGTCTAAATCTATTTAAACCCATTAAACAACTTCTTTTAAATGGATCCAGTTCAATATATTAAGCACTATTATATAAAAATTATTATGGCAAGTGAAATAAAAACATTATAAGAAAAAAGAAGTGTGCTTCCATTCCTAAAAAAGTCATACTTCATCACTTATATACATTGTAAGATGTTGTCTTATATCCCACAAAAACCATTAAACACCCTTATCTAATTTAAACCCAATATCTACAATAATAACATTCTCTACATATAATATAAAGTAAGTTATATGTATAAAGAGAATGCAACTCAAATAAAACATATTACTGAAAGATGAAATGTTCATTGTAGCTAAGAAACATTTAATTGTTTCTATTGTAATGGGATTCAACCATATACAAATGACTTTATGATTTATTCTAATTATTTATTATTTTACTACTTATTATTTTATTTACATTTTATGGCTTCATTATTTATGCACAGAGCACACACACACACATATATATATTAATTGATTTACTTCATTAAATCATATTAATTTTTAATATGTTTTTAAGACCTCATTACTCAAGCAGAGAAGTAAATATGATTAATATTTACATAGTAATCATATCCCTGGTCAGACTGAGATTTAATAAAAATATTAAACTGATAGTCACTTTTTCAGACTGAGGTAACTCTCTCTGGTTGCATGAAACATAAAACATCTCAAGGGGATATTTATAATTGGTTTAATGCCATCTAGTTAACTAGACTAGACCCCAAGAGACAATGTAGCATGCTTTAAGTGCTTGACCCTTGACTAGCTATTAAATATGAGATCCACATCACAAAATATTTAAATAAAATTGTCTATTTACTCATAATTAAATTGTGAGAGAAACATAAAATGACACTAATAATTTACAAACACATTTATTAAATAATATCACATACATAATAATGAATATTTAAAAACATAAAGGTAAAGTTTAAAAGTTCAATACTGGTATTAAATATTCAAAAGTTCTATTAATGTTGTCAATGAATATATTTACCTAGGTCTAAACACAGTCTCTGGTTTTTATATGGGTGATCACCCCATCTTCTGATCCAGTCAGATTCATGGAAGGCATATTACAAGTGAAGCTTCTTCTTTGTTCCATGTTCTACAGTGTGGGCTATTTCCATTGATGCGGCATGGCAGGTTCAAACATCAACAAAAAAGCAAGTCAGAGTAATATATCACTGCATCTGGCCAATGTAATCAGCAGACAGTAGTGGAAAATAATGATCATCCAGTTTTTGGGCCTAGTCATGCATTTCTCTCTTGGCACAATTATAAAAAGATGGTTTCATCATGCTGGACTTGGTTGTTTTAGCTGCTTGTAGATTTAGTTTACTGCTGCAGGCAGACATTGGTTAATACTCTAATCAACTATATTATTTTTTAAAGTAATTTCTATAAAATTCTCTGGACAATCATCTAAATAATTCCAATAGTCTGAAAGATTTGAAGTCTGAATCATCTGAAGAATCTGAATAATAACAATAGGGAATTTCAGCTTTTTATACACTCTGACCCTATCCTTTCTTACTCGAATTTTCATATATGCTATCAATCCATTTGATCTTTATTTTTTAAATTAGTACATTTTTTTATTATCTTATTTTTATTTCTAAAATAAACTTTATTTAAAACTTAAGGTGTACATAGGGTTGAATTACGTACATAGATTGACTTCTCTGAAATTAAGCAATGGCAACAATGTTATAATAAAACAGCAAGCAGTAACATGGATGACAGAATAGAGGGTAGTATTTCTAAGATGGATGCAATGAGTCAAGTTAAGAGTCCATGAGATTGCTCTTCCTGGACAATAGAAGAGTTCAAAGTAGTATCTCTTTGGTTATTATTCCAAGGACAGTCACTGAGACAGTTAATGAGATAGTGAAACTAGTTTTAATGCAAAGGTTTAGTCACAGTAGTAAACTCCAGGAATTTTCTTGGCTAGCTTGTAAAATTTTCCTTCATTTTTAAATTAGGAGCCCCAGTATATATCCTCAAGGTTACCTGCTTACATTATGATTCTTAATCCTAAGACTCACTATTGATTTACATCATATAATACAAAACTGACTTCAGGAATTGAATTTTGTCTATCTTGTTTCAATAATTTGAGATCTAGTGAAAACCAAGAGCATTAGTGCATAGGCTGATTAACCATTGGTGGCCTTATTCCATGGGCTAATTAATAATTGGTAGTAATTTATTGTTGCAATTAGAGATGATCTATGAAGTTCAATAATGGATAAAGTTTTGAGAGTCTATTATATGCAATCCAATTTAAGATAGGTGAGTGAGTGCTTGAGAGACATTCTAAGGAAATGTTCAGATGCAGACTAAAATAAATTACTATTCAGTGAAATTGTTCTTTACTAGGTAAATTATCTAGCTTTAATAACTGCAACCAAATTGCTATAAGTAACTCGACTATTGCTTTCTTATGAATGAGGGAATCACAATTGGCAACAATACCCTTAACATCCTCCTTGCAGTTCCCTCCCCAAAGAATCATGATTTAGGCTCCCAGGAACCCCTCCAACTACTAGATTCTCTCACCCAGACAGCAAAATGAAATCTTTGGTTTATCACAAAATTTCCAAAACAACAATGCCAAAATTGCCAACTTATAAATGAGACAATCAAAATTGGTAATGGTCCCGTTAACACCCTCCTTCCAGTTCCACCCAAGGACTGTAATTTAGACTCTCAGCCAACCCCCATATTCCATTCAGAAAGCAAAGGTAAAATGTTTAGTCTATAACAAAAGTACCAAAAAATGCAATAAGTAATGTTTCAATTGCTTTCTTATGAATGAGAAAGTCCAAATCGGTAATAGTCCTCTTAATATCCTCCTTACAGATCCTCACATCATAAGAGTCTTGATTTAGGCTCCCAGGGACCCTCCCAACCACCAGACTCCCCCACTCTGTCAGAAAAGATGAAATCTCTGGTTTACAACAAAAGCACTAAAATCGCAAGTAACGTTATTATGTTTTCCCAACCAACAAGAAAATACAATTTAGTAACAATCCCCACAGCATCCTTTTCCCAGCTCATGCCTTCATAAGAACTGGGATTTAGACCCTGAGAGATCTTCCCAATATCCAGACTCCCTCACTCATCAGCAAAGTGAAGTGAAATCCAATTTCTTCTTAAAAGTGAAATGTGATCTAATTTTCCCAGCATTATTAAGAAAGGTTGTAATTAACTTTACCTGTTAACAGATGGTGAGATAATTCTTGCATGGAAAGAGAGTTAAGATCTTGCTCTTTTAACTTTGAATAGTTTTAGGAAGGTTTAATTTTCTAAACTAAAAAAATGGAAATGAAAATGGGGAGTCAGAAACAGAGTTAACTGGAGTCCCTGACTCCCTCATGCAGACTATTCCATTTTCATTACACCGAATTTAGTCCTATATTGTTTATTTAATCAGTCTGGAATCTTAATCTTCAGAGCCTGATCAATCTTGTACAAATTGTTTCAATTCATTATAAACTTTTAATTGAAAGTGCTTTTAACCAAAAGTACTTTTAAAAGAATTATATAAAAATAGAATACACACAAAAAAATAAAGAATAAAAGAAAGATGTTATAATTAATAATTTTAACCACTTTTCAATATTAGTATTTTTTTATTATTTTAACTTTTCCTTTTTTTTTCTAAACTAAGTAAATATTGACATATAATTGTAATTTTTTTATTTTATTTCAAAAAAAGTAAATAAATCATGTAACTCATCTACATACACACATTTATGGAATGTGTATTTATACACATTGTTACACTATAGTCAAATATTTAACAAACGTGCGATAAAATACATAATCCAAACTAAACTATAAAACCTAAATATTAATACTTATCCTTGTTATCAAAAAAACCTCTCCCCAGTTGTTGTTTAATTTACACACATTACAACAATACAAGAAAAGGAAGATCAAATTTAGATGCAAGCAAAAAAATAAAATAAAAATGTTAAGGAAAGAAATAATAAGTAAAATTTTGTTATTAACCCACCACCATCTTTATTTTTATCATGTTTTCCCCATAGCTGCTTTATTTTTTCATCCACCTATCATCATTTTGACCTAATTTTTTTTATGAACTTTCACTGATTTTATTTAATTTTTTCCAGTCATTGTCTTGAGAATTGACTTTGTTTTATTTCTAACATTAATAATGACTCCAACACAATAGAAATAAAACAAATATATAAAAATATTTTCTTTATTAGTGAAAAAACCTTAATATAGGGCAAAAACTGGTTCAGTAATAAAGAATATATTTATTTTTATATAGTTGTTTTTATTTCAATTGTGTTGGAATCATTTTTAATTATTTGAAAACAACATCATGGAAAAATTTATATTTGCCCATTGTTAAGGATTATTTCTAACAATATATTCACAAGTTTTTATTTTATTTTAAATATTATATAAAACTTTTTTACCTTTTATATGTTAAACTATTCTTGCTTCTACTTTATATATACTTATGACAACTATATTAACCCTTTTATTCTGTGATATGTTATTCCAAATTTCAATATTTTTAACTATATTAATCCTTTTATGGTATTATATGTTATGTCCACCATCAAACCACACTTCCACAAATGTCACTCACTTGCAGTATCCAACTATTTTTGTTGTTATTTCTAGTTATTATGTAGTGCAAACCATTTTCAAATTAATAAACTTATAATATATCTATTGCCAACTGCTGTTTCAATATCTCAGGGTGTATTTTGTATTTGAGCTTAAAAATTTTATATGGTCTTTAGATTACAGACCATCAAAAGTCAATCATCATCAAGTCCATAGTTGGTTATGCCAAAAAAATAATAAATATACTATTATAGGATTTGAATATTCATGTCCCACATTGGAAGGCCACAAAGAAATTTAAAAAATTGTTAGCAAAAGCCTATAGGGCAATGAGAGTGCAGATTGTTAAAATGGCTTTGGAAAAGAGCAGGAACTATTAGCATAGTGTTACTAGTGATTTCAATTTTTTAATGAAAACCAAGTTCATTAATAATAAAACACAGTTCTAATGCAAATGTATTTAAGCAATACCTGTCTGTTTTATGTCAGCATATAGTACACTTGATATCTGTCCACTTTGAATATTATTGTTCACAAAACTTTTGTTATAACACTGTATCATCTTAGAAGACTATTAAGGACTCTATTATATATATATTGAAGCTGGAAATCTGCCCTGCAGATTTGCGCTTCACCTAGTGCCAATTGTATAGTCACTAGAATGGGTTTGACCCTGAATTATATATATTTAATAGGCAATAATATATATATATATATAGTGAGATGTATGGATACACAAACATTTAGTTTCTTTGCCCATTCAACTTACACACGTGTATGTGTGTAGTATGTGCATATGAAAAGTAACATTTGAAAGTTATGGAATTTTATAATTTTATTTCAATAACTTTCTAACGAATTTATATTATATATAAAACAATTTATATTATATATATTTTGTAATAGCTAAACAGAATTAAGCTGTTGCACATGTGCTTTGCAGATTTTATCTATAAATGACTGAATACAAACACTTCAAACACATGATAAAGTCTTTGGGAAAAGATAGAATGGCCATCTATCTTTTCGAATCCAAACTCTTTTGTATGGGCAAATCTTAAGTGTCTGAAAGTGAAAGCGTGAAGATATTAAATAATCACTTTAAATTACTTTTACATGCTTGAATGAATGACGCTGGTGAAAATTACTAGAATTTATGATACATCATTCTTATTTGAAATTAAATATATGTAAATAAATCAATTATTTTATATAGCGCGATGTTTTATAAACTGTAATAGCTAAACAGCATTAAGCTGTTGCACATGCGCTTTGCAGATTTTAACTATAAATGACTGAATACAAACACTTCAAACATATGATAAAGTCTTTGGGAAAAGATAGAATGGCCATCTATCTTTTCGAACCCAAACTCTTTTGTATGGGCAAATCTTAAGTGTCTGAAAGTGAAAGCATGAAGATATTAAATAATCACTTTAAATTACTTTTACATGCTTGAATGAATGACGCTGGTGAAAATTACTAGAATTTACGATACATCATTCTTATTTGAAATTAAATATATGTAAATAAATCAATTATTTTATATAGCACAGTGTTTTATAAACTGTAATAGCTAAACAGCATTAAACTGTTGCACATGCGCTTTGCAGATTTTAACTATAAATGACTGAATACAAACACTTCAAACACATGATAAAGTCTTTGGGAAAAGATAGAATGGCCATCTATCTTTTTGAACCCAAACTCTCACTTTCAGACACTTAAGATTTGCCAATACAAAAGAGTTTGGGTTCGAAAAGATAGATGGCCATTTTATCTTTTCCCAAAGACTTTATTATGTGTTTGAAGTGTTTGTATTCAGTCATTTATAGTTAAAATCTGAAAAGCGCATGTGCAACAGCTTAATGCTGTTTAGCTATTACAGTTTATAAAACATCGTGCTATATAAAATAATTGATTTATTTACATATATTTAATTTCAAATAAGAATGATGTATTGTAAATTCTAGTAATTTTCACCAGCGCCATTCATTCAAGCATGTAAAAGTAATTTAAAGTGATTATTTAATATCTTCACGCTTTTACTTTCAGACACTTAAGATTTGCCCATACAAAAGAGTTTGGGTTCGAAAAGATAGATGGCCATTCTATCTTTTCCCAAAGACTTTATTATGTGTTTGAAGTGTTTGTATTCAGTCATTTATAGTTAAAATCTGCAAAGCGCATGTGCAACAGCTTAATGCTGTTTAGCTATTACAGTTTATAAAACATCGCGCTATATAAAATAATTGATTTATTATACATATTTTGTAAATCTGCATGTAGTAATTTATATAAAAATAAAATGGTCAATTAAGAGATCAAACCATGGTATTTTTGAAACTTTATTGCTTCTAATTTATGTAGAAATACAATTGTCATTTGAGAGACAAACCGCGGTAGTTTTGCAAGTTTATTGCTTCTAATTTATGTAGAAATACAATTGTCATTTAGAAGACAAACCACTGTAGCTGGAAAATTTTATTGCTAGCAATTTGTAAGTTTAAGTAATATTTAAGAGTGAAGCAATGCAATCAGTTTTATTTTAAAATTCACGGAACTTTTGTATCATTCTTAAAATACACTCAAGGTCATAGATTCCAGAGGTTCTTAATTATTTTATCCGGCGATTTATTGCTCTGATCTTTTTCATTTCTGCAGCAGCTGATTCTTTAATGTGTACTTGTATAAATAGCTAAAATTTTATATTTTTGGTCTGCTTTTTGCTTCATGCTACAATCGGAGATATACTTCATGCAAGTTTGTGTTGTGCAGCAAAGTCATGAAGGGGTAAAAGAAATCATCTGCCTCCTGTCTCTGGGAGGCTTATCCAATTCACTGTGCCCAGTTAGAAACATCTAAACCTACTATGTGAACTGTCCAGAAAATGTGTGCGTAAAAGACTCTTCAATCTCTACAAAAGCCTGTTTCAAACCTAAGCTAGCCCATGATCATGATACACTGATATCTACATTGTCGCATTCTCAAGCCCAAGGTAATATCTATCTTGCCACCAGCTATGAACTCTGAATTAATAAATTACCCTAATTCTAAACTATATTGTACATCGTTCCTTCCCTACTTAATGTTAAAGTTATTATATAAATACTAATAATGCGATTTATTATAATATTTTGTTTTGACTATATTTTACACCTTTCCTTCCTTCTTAATTTTAATGCTGTCAAATAAATGCTAATAATGTCTGTGCGATTTATTATAATGCTATATCAATTTTCTGTTTTGGTGCAGCAATTTAGAATTAATTGACTGTTTTTATTTTATTCTAATATGTACCGGGTCAAACCGCTGAAACCACCTACTTATATGTATGTAAGTTTTGGCCAGTTTCAAACTCCTTCATAATACATTTATAATCTTATAAAGGTTATGTGAACGAACCGGCACGTTCGAGCAAAATGGGAGATCTTATTGATAGCTTTAATTATCAACAATGGCCCATCTCGGCTGCTAGATTCAAACCCCTACTATCCAAATACTTTATTTGTTTCGGGGTAAACCCCGGGGCGCCAGCTAGTCTG
This sequence comes from Epiperipatus broadwayi, assembly GCA_028023455.1. Lineage (NCBI taxonomy): Eukaryota > Metazoa > Onychophora > Udeonychophora > Euonychophora > Peripatidae > Epiperipatus > Epiperipatus broadwayi. The sequence goes on along the minus strand of JAQFVV010000292.1, from coordinate 182,469 downwards.
AAGACTAACGTATTCAGGCAGTAGGCTCATAATCCAGTGCTCGAAACCATCCCATAAACTAGCCCAGTCTAACTTTAATCAATAATAAAATATTGGTAAGAAGAGATTGATAAAAAAAATTGACCGACAAATACAGTTTAATTTTAAAGACAATTTATTCACGAACATTAATTTACTAAATTTAAACATCTTTATAATTTAATAATACACACACATTTTAAATTAACATTTCTAAACTAGTTTAAATATTCTTGTAGATTTTAATAATAGAACACTGGTATTTATCTATTTTAACTAATAACAATGATATAATGATCATGCACATATTACTTTATATAGCATTCACAAATATAATAATAAAACATTAATAGCATTTGACACTTAAACACACATATCAATAGTTCATTTTATGTATGATAGAGTTCATATAATTTGAATCTTGAATATTTATGAATTACAGCGGTGGCTACTACGTATAAATGACAATAATAAAATGTTTTACCTAGGATTTTCTTGAAACATGGATATTGCTTGTTGTTGACTGCTTCTGCTGCTTCTGATGGATTATATCTAACCGGTTAGCTTTGGATGTTTCTTGAAGAGATTTTTATGCGAATCCATTTGTTTTATTTTGAAGACAGTTGAATGTTTGACGGAGGATTTCTGAGTTGTTATGCAGACATTATTTCACGGGCAGGTCTTGCTGATCTAGTTGGACTAAGGACTGAATGAAGAGCGTATATTTCCATAAGATGCTCAGCAATGCATTATTGTTTCTGGATTCATAATAGAAATGCACGGGTATCAAGACTGTCACTGCAAACTAGACTGAATAAAACTATTAACTCAACTGATTGTCCGATAAAAATCTAGCTATTTATATCTGCAAAGTATTTTTTTTGTTTTCATATTTTCCGGCAAAAGATTCAATAGGTGTTGTCAAAATTACATTAGTAATTAATCCTTTGACAACGTGTTTTTTGATTGATTGTTTAATTAGTAGTAGCTATTTCAAAACGTTGTTGTTTTCATATCTTTAATTTAGTAGTGCACCGCTGTGTTTTTTTAAATATAATTTTCATTTATTTATAATATTTAATACTGATACATTTATTTTACATTTGCATGCACATATATAATTTTATTCTACACATCAAAACTAGTTTTAATACTTTTTCTTCTTTAATTTAAATGAAGAGATTTATATATTTTTTTAAAGCTTCTAAATTGTATTTCAACTAATAATAATAAACTCTTTACTTCCTTTTTATATGACCTTCAGTTTAACTTTAGGAAAACCCCCTTCCCACTTTAAATCAATGATTTTTCAACTTTTATTTCAAATTCTTTTGCGAAAGATTTTTTTGTTTTAATAATTTTTTTTATGCCAAAATTATTTTATATACGTGTGCCAATTTGGCCTTGGCACATTACACCCCCCTTCGTTTTAGAGTAAAATGCATCATTTTTGACCATTTTATCTCTTGCAATTTTAATTCTTGACTCTAAAGATTTATTAATTTATTATTTTAGATAATTCCTACACATGTGTATACGTGCAGCATAATTCTACACCTACTAATATTCTAGATATCGAGTTATTACTGGACTTGCTTACAGGGAATCTATAATAAATAAATTCCTTTTTGCACTCATCATAAGGTGCAGCAGTACCAAGAAAATGACCTAAAAGAATATCTGGATAAATACATTTAAGATACTCATCATAAGGTATCGTATTTACCGAATATTACCAGTGTATGTGCGCATATATACACATGTATACTTACACACTCTTAATACATCTTAGATTGACTTTATATTTATATTTACCTTTCAATATTATTTTTAAATACACATGAACATTACTTACACTATTTATTTATATTACAATATTATTTATAACCCTTACTAAACATTATTTAAAATATTTATTTACACTAATCTTATAATATTATTTGTAAATCATTATGAACATCTTTATTTAACATGCGTGTATTCAATAAACAAAAAAAATCTATTAGTTTATCACGAGTCATTTTTTATTATTATTTACTACAGATATATTTACGCTTATTTATTTAACTTGATTTTATCGATTTTATTTTAATTATTTGACCTACTTCAAATTCTTATTTTTCTAGAGTGCATTTTTAGTTTTTATTTTCATCATTAGGTAATAAATGTAATATTAAGAGAAGCTGGCAGCAAAGTATAAGGCAATTCAACACACAGATCGATTTTGTGCTGATTTAAACCAACTTTTAATTTCTTGCGGAAATCGTGACTACAGCATGGGCATTTTTGTGCACAACGGATCATGAACAGGGACTTTAAGATTGCAAATGGCAGGACTATCTCTACTGCACATTCGACTTACTAAGATATTTATTTTATTTGGTTACTGGGAATTTTTCCTCCAGATTTATTAACTTTTATATGCCAGGACTTTTCTACTGGCACATCATCATCAGTATTATTTATTTTTCGCACTATCCATCTGTAGAACAAAGTCACCGCAAGAAGATGCTTAATCCAACAAAAGTCAGGCCTGGAATTTATCTCCTTGCCCAAATACTCACATACACCTCAATCCTAATTTAATACACTTTTATTTTATTTTATTTGATAATGTTTTATTTTCATTAATACTTTCATTATACACTTATTTATTTCATTTTTATTTTTAAAGCGTTATTTTTACTCTCCCTTTTTTATATATATATAAAAAAAAATTTCATTTTGTTTGTCTATTTTGATTTTACACATTTATTTTGTTTGTGTCATGCTCCATTATGTTCTAGACTTATGAGCTGGGATATCAATATAATCGATAAGACATAATCGAGGGTTTTGACATAAATCATTTTATCTTTGCTTTGACATTTTAAAAACTCTAAGATTGTTATTTATTTACTAAGACTACCTTTAATCATTTTTAATTATTCAAACTAACTTGATACTCATTTTTTCATTTATTTCATTAAACTTTGTTAAACATTTTCCATTATTCCGAGTCCATGGTCGTTAATAACTAGGTCAAACCGGCAAATCCGTCAGATTACATATTTTTAATTTTTGTATGGCGGTTCTTTCTTTCTTTCTACTAACTCACTAATATAAATTATACTCCATATTCTCACATCTCTCTTTCGATTAAAATTTATTTTATCTCTTTCTCTTTCCGTTTTATTTTCTGCCTTGTAAATTAGAAAACCTTTAAGCTTCACAGACCTCTGTATTATTCCTAACCGTGAATACTTTTTTCTATTCTTTCTCTTCATTTTAAATCTCCATCTAAAACGAATACAAATGTTTACTTTCACCTTTTTATTTTTATTTTCTATCTTGATTAATTTTATTTCCAAACTACTATGCTTAACGCTATCTTCTGGTTTTTGATCTACATAGGTTTCTACTTTCTCTGTAGCAACGCTATCTGATTCTAATTTAATTTCTATTTCCAAACTACTATATTTACAATTATCTGACTCTACTATCTCTTTCATGACCTCAACTTCCTTATTTTCTTTGACAAAATCTACTTCTACGATCTCTTGATTTTTCTCTACCTTTCCTCTAATTTCTTTTTTTATTGTATTTTGGCCCATTTCGATCTGGTCTTTTAACTTTTCAAGCATTTCAGCTTGCCCTTGCAATTTACTCTTCATTTCATTATTTTGATTTTTAAGCTCTTCGGCAATTTTTTTATATTCTTCGGCTGTTTCTTTTTGTTTTTCAAACATGCTGGTTAGTAAAGGTATGATTTCTCTTTTTTCCTTGTTGGGAATATTTTCTATATTTTTACCTTGGGTCTCCATTTTGGCTTTATTTTATTTTATTTTATAATTTACAATTTTAAACACTTTTTATCATTATTTTTAATACCGTATTTTATTCACTTTAATAAGTTTACTAATTATTATTTTATTTATTTCTTTCTAAACTGGAAATACACATTGACTCCACCCCTCCTTTGTCCATTTTTCTCTACCCGATCTTAATGCTTTAACCCCGCCCAAACACCCAACTGTCTCTGATTTAACATAATGATTTATTTCAACCAATGTAAATAGCATAAATCTCTCTTCATTTAAAGAAAACAAAGTTTTTGGTCAATTCTTTTTTTTTTTTTAACAATTTTTAAAATGCTTTAACATACGTAATTTAGCTTTTGTATAGAAAAACTTTTTTTAAACAAGAAACAAAGCATTTATTTACTATTGTTTCTTAGGTCCAGCCCCAAGTTGGGTATAGCCATTTATGTACTGGGTCGAACCGCTGAAAACACCTACTTATATGTATATAAGTTTTGGCCAGTTTCAAACTCCTTCATAATACATTTATAATCTTATAAAGGTTACGTGAACGAACTGGCGCATTCGAGCAAAATGGGAGATCTTATTGATAGCTTTAACTATCAACAATGGCCCATCTCGGCTGCTAGATTCAAACCCCTACTATCCAAATACTTTATTTGTTTCAGGGTAAACCCTGGGGCGCCAGCTAGTCTGAAGACTAACGTATTCGGGAAGTAGGCTCATAATCCAGCACTCGAAACCATCCCATAAACTAGCCCAGTCTAACTTTAATCAATAATAAAATATTGGTAAGAAGAGATTGATAAAAAGAATTGACCGACAAATATAGTTTAATTTTAAAGACAATTTATTCACGAACATTAATTTATTAAATTTAAACATCTTTATAATTTAATAATACACACACATTTTAAATTAACATTTCTAAACTAGTTTAAATATTCTTGTAGATTTTAATAATAGAATACTGGTATTTATCTATTTTAACTAATAACAATGATATAATGATCACGCACATATTACTTTATATAGCATTCACAAATATAATAATAAAACATTAATAGCATTTGACACTTAAACACACATATCAATAGTTCATTTTATGTATGATAGAGTTCATATAATTTGATTCTTGAATATTTACGAATTACAGCGGTGGCTACTACGTATAAATGACAATAATAAAATGTTTTACCTAGGATTTTCTTGGAACGTGGATATTGCTTGTTGTTGACTGCTTCTGCTGATTCTGATGGATTATATCTAACCAGTTAGCTTTGGACGTTTCTTGAAGAGATTTTTATGTGAATCCATTTGTTTTATTTTGAAGACAGTTGAATGTTTGACGGAGGATTTCTGAGTTGTTATGCAGACATTATTTCATGGGCAGGTCTTGCTGATCTAGTTGGACTAAGGACTGAACGAAGAGCGTATATTTCCATAAGATGCTCAGCAATGCATGATTGTTTCTGGATTCATAATAGAAATGCACGTTTATCAAGACTGTCACTGCAAACTAGACTGAATAAAACTCTTAACTCAACTGATTGTCCGATAAAAATCTAGCTATTTATATCTGCAAAGTGTTTTTTGTTTTCATATTGTAACAAATGGGGTTCGAATACAAGCGGATGTAAAATATTACAAATTGCGAGTGTTAATGTTGAGCGACTATATACGAAAAGATATATATGTAAATAGTCATTCGAACCCTGTTACAAAGAGTGTGAATGTTAGGTGGGTATGCTTATATAAATATATTTGTATATGTGAGTATAAAATGTGTGTATGTATTAACGGTGATGGTTACAAGCAATTATATACGGAGCTGTATAAGTTGTAATTGATTATTCGTATATATTTTATCCGTTAAATTTTTTCTTTAAGTCTGGTTTTAATAATATTGTCGGTAACACGTGTTTTCTTTTGCTAATTAATCTTTTGAACATATGAAGATAGAAATAGAAATAAATCAGTTGCTGTAGGTGGTTTAGTAATAACTGGCGTCAAGAAGTCCGAAAACAGGTCAGGTGGGTATTTTTGGAAAACAATAGAAGAACGGGACAGTGGCGTAGGGATATTGGAAGAAAATTTTACAAAGTTAAAGAGTGAAAGCAAAAGAACTTTTTTGTGGGCTCGAAAGGAGATAGAAAGAAAAAAAACGCGGCTTGGACTACGGAGTGTGTGGACGTATAAAATTTTCTTAAGAAGTTTATTAATATTTCTCACCCAAAATGTCAGGGTAATTCAATAGCGCTAGTTTCGTTAACCGATCCAGTGGACAGTTGTCGTGGAACCCATCTGAAGTGGACCTATGAACTTCGCTATACAAAAGAGTTCTTGTTCATCAAGTGTAATGGCGACGAAAGATCTATGAAATGGGACCCTTTCATATAGTGAGTGAATCATCTACTCCACCTCCAGAATAAGCTATTCGATATACCATATTGGAAATACTTGCCATCCGTTATATCAACCAGACCAGTATTCGTGGAGAATTATAAATGCGGACTTGTCTTTGACCGTGTGAACGGTCGACGGTACTTAAGGTAATTGATGTTTACACTAAATATATGTTCAATGAATGCGTCTTGGTAAAGAAACTAGTGTTACCTCAATATTAATTGCCAGAATAAATCTCTTTTAAATTAAATAAAATAACAACTTTAAATAAACAGCTATGATGTATAATTGCACTATTTTGATGCATATATGAATTATATATGTGTGTATCAGGGTAAATGGGCTGTGCGCTTGAATATTGATATATTTATATGTGTGGATAAATGAAATTTTATCGGTATTAAGTATGGTAATAAATAGAGTAAATTGTATGATAACATTCGGGTTGGGTTATTAGATTTATAACGGATAAATTATCGGACAGAATGGATAGACACATAAGACTTAGTTGGGTAGTGTTTAGCTTTGTTCTCTAGTTAGACTATAGTCCCCAAACCCTGAGATTGAGCTGGTATGGATGCGCTACCATAAATAGAGGTATATATATATACCCGAACCCTTATTTACATTTTCGATGAGATAATTCTTATCCATGTGTAAGATTGGCGCGTGAGATGGAATCAGACCATGCTCACAAATATCCTCACTCGAAGCTACGGGTAGAAGCGTACAATGGTGTATAAAATATAACGGGTAATACTATAATGGCACCCAACATGGGGCTGCGAATGTTAGAGAACGGGCATTTAAAAGGGCATCCTAACGTAACGTAAAAAGAGCATACAAACGAGAGTTGGAGATTTTTTTTTAAAAAAAAAAAAAAAAGAAAAAGGGAAAAATAAAAATGATAGTTTGTTATACATCAGAAAGAGTTTGAATACATATTGGTAATATAGTAGATGGGCATATTTGGCGGTGTGAATATACGGATAGAAAAGTTCTCGAGTGGTCAAGGGGGAAAATAGTGTTGAGGTATGTCCTGTGCATATATATAAAGTCATAGTTTATAAATCGAGGTTGAAGAATTTATCTAACATTGGGATATTATAAAACAATATCGTTCAATATGATAATAAGGAGGGGCAAAGGTCTATCGGGTGGGTCATGCAGTGGACCACTGGAAACCGGGGTGACGAACCTGGCACGTAATTAAAATAGTAATAGAGAGGAAATGAAGCCAAAAAATAAACAGAATGGGGAAAAGCAGAAGGTGATGGAAGAGAAGGAAGTAAATGTATTGGAGAGGATTTTAGAAAGATTAGAAGGTCTAGAACTCTGATTTCAGGAAATGGACGAGAGGTTCGAACGGAGATTTCAGGAGATAGAACAGAGACTAAGAATAGAAAGCAAGGAAAGGGTGGAGTAGTCTGATGATAAAGAAGTAAAAGGAAGTTTAGATGAAGGAGAGAAAATATAAAACAGGGGCCGAAGTCTAGTGAGACGAAAAGACCGGAGCATATGGGTAAATGTAGGGGTGTGGCGGTACACACCCACGTGAACCATTTTTTAAAGATACGGCAGTTTGAAGGCCAAATGGGGGAAGCTCCCGTAGAACATCTACAAAGCCTACGAAGATACTTTGGCATGAATCCCATGCCAGAGGAAGGTAAATTGGTGGTAGTGTACAGCCATCTAAGTGTGAATGCCCAAGAGTGATGAGACTCATTGTCCCAACAGCCCACAACCTTCGAGGAGTACCAGAAGAAGATACGAGAGACTTTCTGGTCGGAAGACCACCAGGAACTCATGCAGTACCAAGTGATGCGAGAGAAATATGAGGAAGGAAAGGAAGAAAATTTCTCTCAATTTTTTCATCGCCAAGTGGCGAGACTAAAGACACTGGACGCATGTCACCTATCTGAAAGCCACATCATTCGAATTGTAAGGCACAATATGCCTATGAATGTGGAAAGAATGATGTTGGGGGTGAGGAAGGCATCCATCGGAGAAGTGGCAGAGCTGCTTAATGCTCTGGATATGAGTATATATGACCATAACACACCGTTGGAGCGAGGAAAGAAGTTAAAGATATGCAAAATATTAAATTTGGGATGAAAGAAGGACACACTAGCGGGGATGCCACGCATAGAAAAGGTGGTGATGATAGTCACAGACCGAGATGGCAATACGAACCGGAAGCTCGACATCCACCAGATAAGCCAAAGTTCGTCCAAGAAAAGGGACCGTGGTCACTGAAACAGAAAGGTGGTACCGAGGGGAACAAAGGATAAGGAAGAGTCGTTTAAGAAGCCGTTCAAATACACAGAAGGTATTTGAAGGCTATCGCACCAGGGGGGTATGTAACAAACGGGGTTCAAATACAAGCGGATGTAAAATATTACAAATTGCGAGTGTTAATGTTGAGCGACTATATACGAAAAGATATATATGTAAATAGTCATTCGAACCATGTTACAAAGAGTGTGAATGTTAGGTGGGTATGCTTATATAAATATATTTGTATATGTGAGTATAAAATGTGTGTATGTATTAACGGTGATGGTTACAAGCAATTATATATGGAGCTGTATAAGTTGTAATTGATTATTCGTATATATTTTATCCGTTAAATTTTTTCTTTAAGTCTGGTTTTAATAATATTGTCGGTAACACGTGTTTTCTTTTGCTAATTAATCTTTTGAACATATGAAGATAGAAATAGAAATAAATCAGTTGCTGTAGGCGGTTTAGTAATAACTGGCGTCAAGAAGTCCGAAAACTGGTCAGGTGGGTATTTTTGGAAAACAATAGAAGAACGGGACAGTGGCGTAGGGATATTGGAAGAAAATTTTACAAAGTTAAAGAGTGAAAACAAAATAACTTTTTTGTGGGCTCGAAAGGAGATAGAAAGAAAAAAAATGCGGCTTGGACTACGGAGTGTGTGGACGTATAAAATTTTCTTAAGAAGTTTATTAATATTTCTCACCCAAAATGTCAGGGTAATTCAATAGCGCTAGTTTCATTAACCGATCCAGTGGACAGTTGTCGTGGAACCCATCTGAAGTGGACCTACGAACTTTGCTATACAAAAGAGTTCTTGTTCATCAAGTGTAATGGCGACGAAAGATCTATGAAATGGGACCCTTTCATAAAGTGAGTAAATCATCTACTCCACCTCCAGAATAAGCTATTCGATATACCATATTGGAAATACTTGCCATCTGTTATATCAACCAGACCAGTATTCGTCGAGAATTATAAATGCGGACTTGTCTTTGACCGTGTGAACGGTCGACGGTACTTAAGGTAATTGATGTTTACACTAAATATATGTTCAATGAATGCATCTTGGTAAAGAAACTAGTGTTACCTCAATATTAATTGCTATAATAAATCTCTTTTAAATTAAATAAAATAACAACTTTAAATAAACAGCTCTGATGTATAATTGCACTATTTTGATGCGTATATGAATTATATATGTGTGTATCAGGGTAAATGGGCTCTGCGCTTGAATATTGATATATTTATATGCGTGGATAAATGAGATTTTATCGGTATTAAGTATGGTAATAAATAGAGTAAATTGTATAACATTCGGGTTGGGTTATTAGATTTATAACGGATAAATTATCGGACCGAATGGATAGACACATAAGACTTAGTTGGGTAGTGTTTAGCTTTGTTCTCTAGTTAGACTATAGTCCCCAAATCCTGAGATTGAGCTGGTACGGATGCGCTACCATAAATAGAGGTATATATATATATATACCCGAACCCTTATTTACGTTTTCGATGAGATAATTCTTATCCATGTGTAAGATTGGCGCGTGAGATGGAATCAGACCATGCTCACAAATATCCTCACTCGAAGCTACAGGTAGAAGCGTACAATGGCGTATAAAATATAACGGGTAATACTATAATATCCTCTGGCAAAAGATTCAATAGGTGTTGTCGAAATTCCATTAGTAATTAATCCTTTGACAACGTGTTTTTTGATTGATTGTTTAATTAGTAGTAGCTATTTCAAAACGTGTTGTTTTCATATCTTTAATTTAGTAGTGCACCGCTGTGTTTTTTTAAATATAATTTTCATTTATTTATAATATTTAATACTGATACATTTATTTTACATTTGCACACACATATATAATTTTATTCTACACATCAAAACTAGTTTTAATACTTTTTCTTCTTTAATTTAAATGAAGAGATTTATATATTTTTTTAAAGCTTCTAAATTGTATTTCAACTAATAATAATAAACTCTTTACTTCCTTTTATATGACCTTCAGTGTAACTTTAGGAAAACCCCCTTCCCACTTTAAATCAATGATTTTTCAACTTGTATTTCAAACTCTTTTGCAAAATATTTTTTTTGTTTTAATAATTTTTTTTACGACAAAATTATTTTATATACATGTGCCAATTTGGCCTTGGCACAAATAATTCAATTTAATATGCCAAAAAAGTATACAATCTAGCGAGTGAACTTACCCCCACCTCCATTAGTTTTCTCCTATTAAACTAAGGTGACTTAAATTTCCTTTAAAGTTTGTTGTTATAAACTCACTCGGTTTTATACAAATTATTTTCAGTAACGTTATTCTTTAAATGACCAGAAGGTCTTGATATTCACATTGAATTATTACACCTAACTATAAAAATTTAATCCTCATCTCATTATTAAAAGTTGTTATCATTTCAACTAAGTACATCTCACCAGCAGTGAATTTAAAATGTAATTTCTAATTTTATTTTAATAATTGTAACGTGAAAGGCTGTTATTTTTTTAAGTAATCACAGTTATCTGTGCAATGACTGCTGGTAGAAATGTGGAGATATTTCTGAGGGGTGGGAGAAAGCAATTTATTTCTTTAGTTTTAACTCTGACCCCCTTTATATGTGTTTATTGATCCTTAGTTAACTGCCTGGGATGATTCGCATTTAAGAATTCCATTGCACATGAGAGCATCTTGTAAGAGTCAGGTGTTTATTAATTTATCATGGTCATTAGCGACACAAACTATTTATATGTTTTGGGCATTATAAGTATATCATTGCAATCGTTATTTATAATTTTTCTGCTTTGTCATTATTTTGGGATCTTCGGAATAACCGATCCCACTATTCATCATCCCTCTAAAAGTAGTTCTATTTTTCTACTTGGGATCTTCTCCAGGCACCCCAATGAATCAGTGTATGGGAAACATACAGATGAACCATCCCAACACCCACTTGTGCCATTACTCTTCTGAGATATGACCTTGGCCATCGTGCAGGCATACTCCTTTTTGTACCAATACAAAAAGCCACTCAAGATTGTCTTAAATGATCGCTCCTCTAGATGTGATTGTAAGTGATAACCTAATACCACCTTATTATTATTATTAAATTTTCTATTCACCTGCAATGCTCTTTATTAGTCGTAATTGCATGTCATTCACCATCCATTCATTTTAATTTTAAGTCTGATTATGCATTACAGCTTTTTTTAAGCTGAATAGTTTTGCTCCCACACATCTGAATGATCTCCCAAGTATCGCACATTTGTCAAATCACACGACCCAAATTCTTATTCATTTATATGTAATGACCAATACAACTTATTAATGTGAATCTATAATATATTAGATGAGGGTTAAGTTAAAGGTATTATTGGTTACCTAATTGATTTATTGATTCTTGGCATATTAACTGCACCACAATATCTGAGCAAAGGCACGAATGATCTTCATACTAGATATGTAATAATTGCACCAACTAACTGTATGTAGTAACACTTTATGTATTTATATAAATTGTATGATTTATTGACTCATCTCTAAAGTGCGTGATTGCAAATAAAAGTTATAACTACCATTGCCCAGACATTCTATACAGCTATTTTTGTTATTATCATATTTAATTGTTCAATAAATTTATATTATATTATTTTCTATATTCTCGCATTTGTTATTCATTGCCCGAATCTCTCGTATGATTGTTTAGGTTTAGTTAAATTATTTCAAATTCAATGAAAGATTTTATTGGTATTATTAATTAATTCTCTATATTTAAAGTTGCCTTGAACGATATTAAGTATCTGATTATTAACCTATTAAAGAATAGCCTACCCGCTCTTTAAGTAGTATATTTTGTAATAATCATTGGCTAATTGTTTAAATATTATCGATTTCCAAGTCTCTTTGCTCATCCTGTTCACATTGCTGGAATTGGAGGAAATTAAAGCTTGCTAGTATCTTCAAAAGCATTGTCCATATAGTCAGAGGCCCTGGGAGTACGAGCAAATTGGTTAGCATTTAGTACTGTTCCAGACCTGTGTATCTCGCACATTGCTAGATTGCTATAGTTTGCTTGGATTCTAGGTCTTGTTGAATGAAGACACGATTTTGACTGGTACAATATATATATATGTGTGTGTATATGTAAATTTATAAATAAATATTAGAAAATACAGTACTTAAAAATTTATATATATATAATTCTATTAGATATGTGTTCTATGTTAAGATGTGTCACATATATTTTCATTTTATATAAAGATAAGCAATAACAAAAGCACAACTTAAATTCACAATAAATGTTTGCACTGTGCAAGCCATTACATATTTAAACCTATACACTGCATTTCTGATTTTACACTACTTTAAAAGCATAATTACAATAAATAACATCTCACCTAATGTACAAAACAAAATAAAATTTGTGAGAAGAAATATTTCTGAATCCAAAGCAAAACAAAATTATTCACAATCATCTCAAGTGAGAATAGTATAGATCACTAGAAGGCAAATAAATATATACAAATTCAAGTATGGCAGATAATCATATAGAAGATTTCTATATAAAGCACCTATATGCATATATTAATCTTTAATTTCAGATGAGTGTGAATCAAAAAGCTCTGCCTACAAATTTAAGCACAACAAAATCATCTTTTTAAATGATTTACATAGCTACATGCACATTTTATTAGACACATTCATATTTTAGAATATCTTGAAAGACATACTAAATTTTAATTTTACTAAATATTTACAGTAAATATAGGGGATTTGAACTCAGACTTTAAAGCAATCTTCAACTATGCACACTATCTTATATTACTGCTATGCATGACCACACACATGTAGAAAAGATAAATAATCACCAATATATGTATTTTGTGCTGAACCAGCACTCATCAGTTGGTCCAGATTATCATATCCCACACATGTGTGTGGTCATGTGTATCAGTAGTATGAGATAGTGTGAATAGTTGAAGGTTGTTTGAAAGTCTGAGTTCAAATCCCCTATATTTACAATTAAGTTCCAGGTATAAGAATGCTTGTATTTCAAATTTTAAATTTACACTATTAAAAAAACATCAAATCTTGTTATATTAGAATAGAAGTATAATTTAATATACTTGGAAATTAGATGTAATTGTAGAGGATTTGAAAATAAGCTTTCAAGCACTCTTCAGCTATCAGCTCTATCTCATACAACCAATACATATGACCACACACATATGAAAAAGATAAACGATCTCCAATATACATATTTTGTGCTAAACGAGCACTCATCTGTTGGTCCCATATATTTCCCACATATATATTATCAATCTTGGTTTATATTAAGATAGCAATCTTCAAACTTTAATGGACAGGTTTCAATCCATTCCACCCTCCAACTATTCAGCAATCCATACCATTGATAATCTGATCATAGAATGACCAAATTCTATTGGAAATCATTTATTTTTTTCACATGTTATGTGTATCAGTTGTATGAAATAGAGTCGATAGCTGAAAGGTGTTTGAAAGCCTGTGTTCAAATCTTCTATAACCAACTCTTATGTTTCTTTTTTTAAAACTTTTTTTATTAGGAGAAAGATTGATGCAGAACTAAATGTTGATTATTTTAAAACTCTTTTAATTATTAAAAATCGTGTGATTTTTAATAAAATACTTTTTCTTTAAGAGAGAAAAAACAAACATTTTAAGAAACAAAATGAATTTTCTTTTATCTCTTGCATATTTAAAAATATAAACTATTGCAACAATTTATATATTTTAAAAAAATCACATCTAGTACCTTTAAATAGAAAAAATACATTCAAAGTACACCGTGCTATCTACTATAAAATCATGTTTTATAATGTATTAATACTAAAATGTGTTAAAATAAAAGATAAACACATCAATAATCTTTTCTTGAAAAATTAGATAACAGCTTACCTGAAAAAGACAGTTTAAAGAAAACTAAAAAAAGATTACTTGACTCATCTATTGAAGGACTAAAATCTAAAGTTGTTTTATATGCTGAATCATAGTAACAGTGAGTGTTAATTAATCAGTCATTATGAATCTTGTCAATTTTATTTCTTTTATCATCTTTAATCAGCAGTATAAAATATTCTGAATAAAGATTATTATGTTGTGGTTCAGTCAATGCAATAAAGAAATATCAGAAAATTACTTACGTTTGTTTTTTTCTTATTGTTTATTTGAACAATCATCTGATAATTTAATAGGCATAGTCTGTTACCATGCAACTTGGCATAAAATATATAACACATTTGGTGTCTAACCTCTTGAGTTAACTTTTATTGCTCAAAAAAATATTGTCTGAATGCAGATATTTTGGATTTCTTCTTCATATCAAATGAGCCCCTTTTTGTCATCTAAGGAGTTTGAAAGCTTTGTTTTAATAATAATATATTATGCTCTTACTTTCTTGAGGAAACTCACTTAGATTATATTTTTTATATACCCATTTTGGAATCACGTGATATATATACATACAATAGTTAAATAAAAAAAACAAAAATATATATTTTGATATCATGTGATGTATATATACATGAACACACACACATATATATATACACACACGCACACAATGGAAATACTTGCAATGCATTTATTAATATGGTATGAGAACACTACTTTAATTAAAAAAAACTTCTTATACATTGTGTGACCTGTAATGGTATAAAATATAAATAATGTTTAGAAAAATATTATATAATTCCTCATGAAAATAAGAAATCTAAAATTTCTTTGCATGTTAACATGTAAGATAATAACATTTCAATTATTATTCAAGAACAATAGGTGTAAAGTGAAAGTGTTGCAAATTAGGTAACTATATTTGATTGTAAAAAATGTATAACATCATGTCCATGATTTATAAACTAATAATACATGTTATGAATTACATAATTTATAACATTACTCTTTAAAAGATGAGAACCATGTGTAAATATAATGTTAACATGGAATAAAAATTATCTCTTCTAATATTCAAATATTATGCAGTTGTGATACATCCATACAAAATGAAAATCTAGCAAGAAAATATAATATATGACAATAACTTGGTGAAAAAGATGTTATGGATCTATGGGCTACTATAAATCTATCATGACTATTACCAAATTTATCTCCATCTTTTACATTCAGTTTGTAATAAAATTAAGTTTATGAAAATAGTGAAGAGACTAAAATCAGTCTAAGTGTTTAATTTATCACTTGAAGGAATAAAATTGTACTGTTACTGATCATTTTACTTTTAATAAGAACAGCCATCTTATAAAACAATGGGCTATGTATAAATAAACATTCATTACGATTTAATGTTAACAGATGCTATAAAGAGCAGTATATAAAATAAATATTAGGTATTTCTTGCTTTAGAGAGGAACAATAGTTTTTACTCAGATTTCAAATGGGTAAGATTTATCTTTGTCTTGACTATGAAATTCATTATTTTATAAATTACAACTAATATTTTTATCTATGTGACACTGTAGAGCAATCAGACAATTTATTTTTATCTGTTCGAAATATTAAATTATGATCATTTATATCTTCATTTTCAGCTGTTTAAGTAATAGTGTAGTGAATGAAAATGGAGATTACAATTGTTTAAAGCAAATCAGTAAATTAATGTAATTCTTTAATAGTATTACTTACTCATATAACATAAACATCAATCAAAATCTGTCATTCCTTTGAATTAATCCATTTTCCAAATAATTCTCACCACCTTTAGCTGTATTCACTATTTATTTATATCAGTATTAAAATTAAATTTCTAGTAAATTAAGAAAAATGCTTGTGATGTAGTGATCAATAGATTTTTTTACATGGCGGAGAATTACTTATAGGTATATCCAACTTATATCCAAACCAATTACCTTTCCAAAATATGGGTTGCTAGATAGTTATTTAGCTATTCTTATCTTGAAGATACATATATAGGATAATAATATTTAATTATAGAAGTGTTTAAGCATTGATTCTTAAAAAAAGATCAAAACTTTATTATGTTGTACTTTTCATATCAATCAATATGGAAAGCATTATGCAGCTATAAGGTTCACACCCATGCTTTATTTTTGTAATTCCTTAATTTTCTTCATGATGGACCTATTAGTAAGTGAATTTTATTTAATAAATAAAAAGTTGCATGTAAAAGAATCTCAAGTATTAAACAAACAAATATAATGCTAGTAAACTGTTAATAATGAAGTCACATGAAAATTGCCTAACATCTATGTAAGTCTAATTTGAATGTTTCAAGCACTTGCATAAACAATATGCTTTCATTTTAAATAATAAAATATGATAGATAATATAAAAATATAAAACAATTTGAGAAATAATCATAATGATATTGAACAGCCTTTCTATGAAAATCAGAAAACACAAGTCTCTATATATTGCTGTATCCACCATACAATTAAAAAAATTGTCTATGTATAAAAATAGATATAAAAAATACCCAAGTCTCTGAATTTTAATAAAAAGAAATATTTACATATATAATCTAATAAATAATATTAAAATATTTAATTCTCATTCTGGCTAATTATTTTTTAAATTTTGATAATAATAAAAGCAAAATAACTAGAAGACAAAAAACAGCAAATCTTTAAATAAAACTGCCTAGCCTTGCTGAGCAAACATGGAGTCAATTAAATATTTAGCAATAGCCATGTATATTATTTATTCATGACACTTAAACTTTACACGCCATGGGATTTATATGCCAAATTAGATCACCCCTGATAAGTAACATAACATAAAATTTTACTTTTAATCCTGTACTCATTATGTAATTTAATAACTAATTAGTCTTTAATGGGTCAGACATGATTGTAAACATGAACTCTATATTACAATGTATATTTTACTTTTTGTGCAAATAAAGATTATTTTGAAAAAAAAAAAAACAACTGTTATTTTAAATGCTTATTAAATGGAATAATTTTTTTTAAAAAATATTTCTTCAAAATATGATGTCATCAAATTCAATTTTCAGTTTAGCTGAAAAATTCTAATAGTTCTGAAGATTTTACTGGTCTAAATAAATAAAATTTTGAAACTAAAATATTTTGTGCATTTAAATTACTTTTGCACTTCACTATTTTATTAGTGTTGAATAGAAGATTAAAAATTATAGTCTTAAAGTCAAAAAGTTCAATCTATTTCCAAAAATGCAGATCTCATTATTCACAGAAACATCATCTATAATTTCTCCTAGACATTACCATTGTGGGCAAAAAATAAAGATAAAAATATTGAAAAAATTGTTCTTCAATAATGTTGCAGCAAAAGGATATTATATGTCAACAAAGTAGAGAATCAAACTAAAGATTTTCGAAAATGTGTATAATTAGCATTCTGAGGATTTGGATATAATATTAAAATACAGTAATTCTCTTTGAATTTAGTCTGACTTTATAATCATCATATATCAAGTATCTTTTTTAATAAGTTACTTGTTAAATTAATCTGAATGGATCAAGAAGCTTATATGTCTCTAATGATAGTTAATCATATGTTTGCCGCTGCCTCAAAATTGCACTCTCATATAAATGATACTTATTTTAGTAATAACCCAAATTAGTGAGAAAATATCATTATTCATACGTTTTCAAAAAACTGTGTGGTGAGGTTGAGGTTATTTAATACATTCATAAATGTCATTAAACATGGGAAAGAGAAATGTGTATAACTCCACGTGTATATGTGTTTAATTAAAAAAATCATATATATTAAACTTTAACAAGAATTTAAAATTTATATCCAGGTTAGAGATAATCTCTACTTTGATAAATAATTAATAATAATAATTACTGTATTTATTTACAGTGGACCAGTCAAAGGTGTGGGTGGAGTGAGTTTGGCACTTGTAAATCAAAAGGTAAGGTTTTACTATTGATAAATACACTATATATGATAAAGATATATATTAAAGAAGGTGACCTGGACCAACTGATGAGTGTGAGATTAGTATGAAATTCATCTTGGGGATCATTTGTCTTTGTGCCATTATTCATATGTTTTCAAAAGAATATATGGCAGTGTGTAAGTTACTTAATGCCTTCATAATATAAGAATGGATAACTGGCTCAGACAGTTAAAAAACAAAAATTATATAGTAAGATATTTAATTGTATATAACTAGATCTGCAACATTCCTTTCTAATTGTTAAACCTTTTGAATATCCAAGCTTCTATATTTGATTGTGAATAAATTCCTTATTTTGTGATTGGTAACAAGTGATCATTTTTTTGATGGTTTACATTTCTGTTACTACAATTAATATAAAAAGATGTCAGCTTATTTTTTAAACCACTAAACATCACATGATCACTGTTTCTTATGCTTGCTCATAACTGTTATTAAACAGGCAAAACTCTCCATACAGTAGTTCCATTCAGTGCAAGCCAAAGTAATCAATGGATGCCAGAAGGCTTATGCTCTCAGTTCCAAGGCTCCTCACTGATGAAGGCCATAAGTCTGGGGATATTGGATAAGTAAGTACTAGATAGGGATTTTATGCACAAGTCTTCTGGCATCTATTGATTACTCTGGCTTGCACTAAGTGGCACTATTGTATGAACAGTTTTGCCTGTTTAATCTTATTTTTTTATTATTAAACTATATTAACAAAAGCCAAAATTTCAGACTATACTTTTTTAATGTTTAACAATTAATCGCAAAAAATAAAGATAAACTCTAAAACTCCAACTCCATCACTTCCGATGCTCAAATGTTTTATGAATTCCCAAGCAATAAACCATTCCATTATTTATTTTTTATTTGAAAAAAAAAATATATATATATAAATTCACCAATTGCAAAAATAATATATGTTCAGATCATAGTGTAGTGCATTTATTATTAATAATAAGTATTAAAAAATTTAAATTATTTATTCGTCAATTAATAGTATTAATATTTAAATTATATATGGTGACACAACACATTATGTAATATTGAAATCTTTTCTGTTACAAGTGCTTTTTCATTATTAAATGTAGTCTAAAATAAAACCATTATGCCCCAAAACTATTTTATAAGGATATAATTCTAATATAATTTATGGTTATCCACCACACAACTTGCTTTTCTACCATTGAAAACTTATTTTTCCCTAATACATCATTATTTCTATTTCAATTATAAGCCTTTTATTACAATATTTATTATTATAGACTTTTTCCAAAGCCATTATTAAACTTATATATAGTAGCATTTTACAGCTAATCCTGCATTAAAGTTTCATCAGGTCTGAATCTATTAACTTCTGGATACCACTTCACCTTTAAAAGATTTACTCCAGATAACATTCATTTCTCAATGGATAACTTTTCCAATCTACTAATTTAATCACTCTCAATTCAATTGCATTCACACTTCTATTATCAAATTTCATTATTAGTTAATATCTGAATCATCTACTGTTCATTTTCTCATCTCAATACATCACTTTATGTAGAAGAAAATTTATTTCAACTTGATAAACAAAATTTATAGTTAATCTTATAAAATTACCTTCATATTTTTGAAATTGATAAAACTCACAGTCAGGATTCTACAGAAATGCTATCCTTTATTTCACAAAATAATGAAATTGAATCAGATAGCTACTGATGCAAACATACTTCACTGCCTAAAAGGATATATTTATGCTAAGATTTTATATATCAATCAATAAAAATACAATTACTTATATCCCAATAGAAGATTAAAAGTATATTTCATGTTGGCTGCTAACTTAATTCCAAAAACATATTCAAACTGTCATCACATAGCTATATTCTTTTTTACAGTTTTTATAATTAGTTTTGTCATGTGAAATAATAATATTGTCTCAATTATTTTCTAACAACATTTCCCATTCTCACTAAAACTAAGATACTAACATTAGAAGACATTAGTCACAAAATATTTGGATATTTATTTATAATGGCAAATACATTAGTATTATTTAAGTTATCATGTATTCTTATTAGTCTATAATTCAATTATTTATGCTAGGCATGACATTATGTAATAATTAACTGACTTCAAGTCTTCTTGAGATTATGTTGATCAAATTAAAATTTTATCATTTTCAGCATAATATCTAGTCTTTGTTTGTCAAAAAAGTTATGTCTCAAATCAGAAAATATTATTTAAAAAATACATGTTGGCTTTAGTTATTTATTCAAATAGCAAGTTTTTACACCATTACTTTTGTATTTATTATTATTTCAGTATAGAAAACAAGTCATCAAAAATTTAGAAGCAATTACACATAGTCTCTAAATTCTTTATTATTCTAGATTATTTTGAATCGCTTTTTATGATATTCTATAATCTGACATTTGGATTGTAAACGATAAATAAAGTTAAAAGATAAAAATAATAATGAAATAACCCTCAGCAAGATAAATATTTTTCTACTTCATTGAGGCAGTATGCACTAGGCATGCCAAAGCCTAAATGAAGAAAATTTAAGACAGTAATCTTTCTTTGCTTTACTCTCTGGTTAAGAATATGTAGATAATTATTATTTAACTAAATATATTAATATTAATTAGTATTAGATTTGTACAAGAGCTATGTTTTTTTCTTTTTAATTTAAAAAAGCAACAAAAGAAAACAAAAACAGAAATATTTGCTTCATTCTTTCATAATGCTAATTACAGATCATGAGTAGAAAGTAGAGGTCTTTTGTTAAAAATGTTTTATGAAATGTTTTAAAACTCAACAATGTTTTACTGACTTTTATTTAAGATTATTTAAGATTATTTGATTTTTTACAAATATTTTAGTAGCTTTACTATATCATGTCAGTGTGCATTGCTTTTTGTTTTTGCTAGATGCAATACAGATAACTAATTTGTATAATAAAATGTGCATCATATTGAAAGAATAAAATATTGGTATTAATGTCTATTTATTAATAACAAAAATATAGATAAGTAAAATGAAGCCTAATAAGTACCAAATCAATTTTCACAAGAAAGAGGAAGTATGGAGATTATTAAAGTAATCGATAAATTTTATACTTCTTACTACTGCATGTCAAATGTTGAAAAATATTATCATAATAATAGATGCACAAAACATTATATATATATTAGTAGATTTATATCAAAATAATCATCAGGCATTCAAGAATATTGCTGTTTATTGGTGAAATGTTATGAGAGTGGCCTGAACATTGTTATACGTTAGAAGATTTACTCAACAGTACTTTAAAATTTATTTGGTAACAGATTAACTAATTTATAAGATTTTGTTGTTATTTTTCTACATAACATTTTCAGATCATTATGTGGTGAAAATTGAAAAAACAACTGAAGTAACATGAAAACTTTATTATGTTATGAAAAAAAAAAATAAATAAATGCAAAGTCCTTTTTCATTTTAAATTCTTTTTGTAGTAAACTTATTCATAAAATGAGTTGTTAAAAAATATTTAAATGTTATATTGTATTCACAATCATAAAAACTATATACAATAAAAAAATGCTCAAACTTTTCAAATTGTTTATATGAAATTTTTAGTTTACTATCACATTTCACCATAATAGTCCTATTTCTTAGATCAGGGGTCCCAACCTTTTTTGCACTTAAGGACACATTCTATAATACCAGCCAGGTAGTGGGCACCATTTATTTTTTCAATGTAAATTTATAGTTGGATATTGTTAAAAATACACATAATGTACAAAAAAATATTTATTTCAAAAATAAAATTTTAACACATAATTAACGTTTATATTTTACACTGTAAAAGTATAGTATGCCCTAGAATTTGATTACAATATAATATAATAATTTATAAGAAATTTTAAAAATTAAATTTATTTGTATCAGATAAATAATTTTTTATCATGTTCGAATAGCGGCGGGCACACGCAAAATGGTCTGCAGGCACTATGGTGCCTGCGGGCATAGGGTTAGGAACCCCTATCTTAGTTTAATCAAATTTTATTACAAAAACAAAGAAAATAGGGCTATTTATGAAGTCACATGAAAAGTACAAAGATAGATATATTTCTAATAATTTTTATTAGTCATTCATTAGACAAAAGATTAATAAATAATATTTCTGTAGTGTAATTTTCACTATACCATTTTCATGTAAGATAGGAACTGGTTTCTATCCACTGTAACACCTTGTGGAGGGATATAATCATAAGCATATGAGCAAAGATATGTGAAAAATATATATTATCCCCAAGATGCATATTTTGTGTTTAACCAGCACTCAGCCAAATAACACTCTCTTACACATATCTTTATCATTATTTAGGACATACAGACAACCAATTACTACAGTTTAATTGATGTGTCAAACTTATTTCCCTCACAATTTTGATACAAACAACTTAATGAAAGTACATTAATAATTTTTATTATCTACTTAATAAATAAATATTTCTGTAGTATTCTTTTCATTACACCACTCTCATACAAAGTATTATTTTCTATACACTTCTAACACTTTGTGGAGAAGTGTAATCATAAATATGTCACCAAAGATATCAGAAAAAAATGTATAAGATGATGCTGAACCAGCATTCATCAATTGGCCCAGATCAAAGTTATGAGGGTGATAAGTTTGACACATATCAATTAAACTGTAGTAATTGGGTATCTATATATACTGAACAATGATAAAGATATATGTGAGAGATTGTGATCTGGACCAATTGATGAGTGCTGGGTCAACACAAAATGTGTATTTCGTGGGTCATATATCTTTTTCACGTCTTTGGTCATATGTTTATGATTACATCCTCCACAAGATATTAAAAGCAGATAGAAACCAATTCCTATCTTGCGTGAGAGTGGTGTGAAAATTATACTACAGAAACATTATTCATTAAATAGATATGTCCCTGTATATCTTATCTAAATAATAGTTTATTCACTTATAATATTTTCTTTTATTTTTTTAATATTATATTAATGTAATATAAGAAAATTGCGAAACTTTATATAGTAGTGCTGTCTTCTTTTTATTAATATTATTATTATTTATAAAAAAAAATCATTTTTGGAGAAAGCCAGAATAAAAAGAAAGATTGATTAACTTATTAGTTATTAAAAAAAATACAACTTTAAATCCAATAATAAAATCTAACCCTAATTATAACAAATTATTTATATATTTTTTTTCTTGGGAGATCAAAGATATTTGATTCCCAACATGGAATTTTTTTGTGGTAGTAGTTAAGTTATTTAGTTGAACTGTTAATCAGTTTTTCCCCCTTCTTTTAATTGGAAATTGATTCAGCATCTTTATCTTTTAAATTAAATCCGCCTCTGCCTTAAAAATGCATTATCCATATATAACCATTGCTAATAAGCATCAGCTCCTCCCTTTTATTGCATTATACTTGAAACTGATTTTTTACGTTACTTTACCATTTCAGTCTCGTATAACCTGTTTATTGTATTCAAACTATGCATGATTGAATCAATGCCTAATAGATGTCGCTAGTATTCTTTATAAGTTTTAATCTCTTGCTTAACATATGAGGTTGAAACATTTTTTTAAAATTCGAATTAGAAATTTTATTTTTTAAAAAAAATTTAAATGACCTCTTTCTATCTTGTCTATTTTATATACATATTTTACACCAAATAATCAACTAATAACTTTTCTTAAGAAGCCCTATATCGTTAATGTGCATAATTAAAATTTATAAAGCAGTTTATAAAACTGAGATTCCCATATAAATAAATTATATTAAGAAGATAAATTTTTTCTACAGTATAGACTTTTTCATTGGCAAACTTCCACGGACAATAATCACGGGTTATGACTTCAGGCGAAAAACTTAACAAACATTTAATTAAAGCAATTCACCCCCTCCCCTTCTAATATTTTAAAATGTAATGTTAAATCACGGGGTCAGAGTCTGTAGGTGTGTGTAATGTCTTCCTCAACAGGAATAAAAGTCAGATCATAGAATTAAATTTTTCTTTCTAGTTAACACATCAAATGGTATCTGTCAATTTGGAATTTAAATTAACTCATATAAACTTAATTTAGAAATATTATATCTTTAGTTATCGCATATCGACAAACAGCAAATCCATTAATAAACAGAGAAATGATTCATTAATCTTTTTTTAAAATTTAATTTAAAATCATTATTTTTCATTTTAGATATAGACTTTAACTTTTACTAAAGATTACATAAGAGTTTTTTTTTATATATCATTTACCTCTCTTTTTGATCAAATCTTATACTTTACTAATCACTACATTTTCGAAGTGTAGATTGATTCATTAACATATTTTGACCATTATATATAACCATATGTTTGAAGTTTAATAGTAGTATATAAAGATTTTATGAGATACTTAATTTTTTCTACAAATAAGAATGCCTGTTAACCAATAGAAAATGATTAATTGGTGAAGTGGAGTGAGTGGGTGAAGTTAGCTATCTGAAAAATTATGAATTTCTCTAATAAATCATCTATTGAGTTTAATTATAATAACAGCAAGAGGTAATATAGATTTTAAAAAGAATATAAATATAATTCTGTTATTGTGCCACTTAAAACATTATAATTATATTAAAATTATGTTAAAACAATAGAATTTCATAAATTTAACATTGTAAGTGGGAGAGTCTTTATTAATTGTTTTATAATTCACTTTATTACTTTAATTTAGATATTATTTATTATAAACTTGAGCAATCAATGCATACTAATAGTAATGCTAACTGAATCTCCAGACTAGTTTCTTGATTCATGAATAAAAATCATCAGATTTGCATGAATACATCCAGCAATCTATTTCTATACTATACAAGCTATTTATGGTTTCTGTTAATATCAAAATATAATACAGGGTGTTAGAATCTGAATATCTACTTGATTAGCATGACATTTGCAATATCTTTTACTGATGAAGTCCATTATCTGGAAACAAGTCTGGGATATTTGAATGACACTACTATTGCTACCATCTCATGTCCATTAATATCTCAAGCTGTTTTTGAAACAATGAAGTATATGTTTCATAAATAATCAAATAATTCATTGCCTGAAAGGCTTAAGATGTTTTATCCATTAGAAGTGATGCTGATAAGCTGCAAATTAGTCATGTGATATTTTTGTTTGTAAAAGTGGGAAATCAACGTTTAAAAGAAAAAATAAAATATTTTAACCATTATTATTGTTATTTTATAACAAATAAATATTTTGGTAAATTAAAAAATAAGTATTTAAAAAAAAATACAATTTGTCTAGAATATTATTTTATGCCCTTTTCGGACTTCTGATTTGTACCTGTTATATTTTACCTTATCATCTAACTTTTAGGGCAAAGCTGGATATTGGATGATTTACCACAAAACTATAAAAAATTTATGCATCATTAAGATAATATTAATCAAGTGATTATTTAGTATCTGAAAATTTTGCTTTAATGATTTCTAGAGGTGTATTGAAAGCATTAGATTAGTTGATTGGTGGTGTTGAACTTGGAAATATATGGAAATCAAAATCAGTTACTTTTGAACATTAGACTTTATGGATCAGTGTATATTAGTCATTCATCTTTACAATATATGAGTAGAGATCCAATCTTGAATAAAGCTTTGAAATTTATTTTGTAGAAGAGCAACTCAAAAAACCTTTTTTAAATCTAAATACCATAGCTTTTCTTACTATATATTCCTCTTTGCATAGTAAATGAGCATGTAAGTTTTCTTAGTTGAAGCATACAAAATTATTTTATTGATCACATGAGTGACTACACCCTATACCTATAAGAAATACATAGCTGTAATACAATAGAACAATAGAACACTATTTATTTGGCATAGAAAGTTTTTTTTAAAACAGATTAACTGTATCAAAATATCATAAAGAAACCTATAGAGATTTTAACTAGGGATTAGATTCATTAGTGGTCTTATTCAATCCTGAAATTATATAACTGTAATCATAGATTCAAAAGTCATTGACTATGCAGTTCATGATTTTTTGTCCATGTCTACATAGGTGAGTGGCTGTTTTTAATTCAATTTATTAAACAGAAATGGCCACAAAATGACCAAAATTTGTTGATAAGATTTCAATAGATCAAATTTAGCTGCCATTATTTTTGGAAGTGGGAAAATAAATTTGTTTGGAATTTCATAACAAGTCATTTTTGCAATAATTTTTTGGGTGAGCACTCAGGAAGAGAACATTGATTTGATTACATAACAAAGTCATAGATATCTTGAATTATTGGCAATCCAGTTCTACTAAATAATTTTTTATACATTTTCTATGCAATAATCTTTCTATTGATATCTTCTGGAGAAAAATGTGAAAGAATAGAAAGCCATTATAAAAGAGTATTGACTTGGATATATCCAAAATTTATTACAGAGGCACAATATTCACTAATATAGTAAGTTACTGCTAAGAAACATGTTTAAATTACTTGCATCACAATCTCAAGTCGTACAGTCAGCTTTTGAATCTTTCTAAAAATTATTTTCTGTTTAATTTTAAATAAGGCCTCAGTCTATGATTACTCCTAAATAGCATGGATTATAATTGTGTTTCAATCTATTGTTGCAAGTAGTTACATTCAGATTATGATATATTTGTCTATTAGTTGAGCAAACTGTTTTTGTTGGATTAGGAATAAGGTCCTAATCATTGAAAAAGTTTTCCAAATCTTAATATACTTATTAAGATTTTTTTTTTATAAAGTCAAAACAATGACATTCACAAAGATCTTGATAATGGTGGACCATTTACCAAATTATGTATTGCGATGATTATCATTTATTTAAAGAGTATCATTTAAAGACACTTGATCATTTTCTATTTAAGGGCATTTAATCAATTTAAATTAATAGTTTTCCTAAATGTAAGAATTTTAAAGATTTTAAGAAGAAGACTATTTTTCCAAAACAATTATGATCTTAAATTATATGAATAAAGAATAGCATCATAATGATATTGAATAATAATTTTTTGAACACTGTTGGGTTTGATTTTAAAACAATTGTGGTTTTATTGTAAGAGATCTTAAATACTAGAAACTTTGGAAATATTTTTTATTTGTTTCTGGGTTCTTTTTTTAGTTTAAGATAATCAAGAGTGAATTCATGTTTATCAATATCTACTGCTTTTATTAGATTGTAGTTAGAGAAACATTGTGAAAAGAAAACTTGCTGTTCTGATTTAATAAGTAATCAGAGCTATTGATCTATTACAATTATACTTGGGGATCAATAAACTTACTCTCCAGTAGATTGTCAAAACAAATAACTGCTACTATAATTTTTTTAGACTTGTTTGAAAGCATTGAAAATTGATTATATTTATTATATATTGCAGCATCCTTATATGTGTCTATAATAAGCAGTAGTGAGAAAATTAAAGATAAACTTTAGTTTCAGTTGTGTCAATCTATCATAATGAAGAAATTTATATTATCATGTAATTATGTTGTTAGTTCATCATCATTATGAGCAGACTCATAATTAGACAAAATATAAGGTTAAATGTGTTTTTGATGCTGATACAAACTGGTTTGAAAAGTAAAGATGAAGTCCATACATATAAATATATTGGTGTTTTTCTGAAGGTTTGTGATGATGGTATTCTAGCTGTATTTTTATATTGGACTATTTCCATCATCTAATATGGGTGTTGAATGTCTTTAGAAAAGTTTAATTTTAGTTAAATATTCCAAATGCATTCAACTTATCACAGCAAACAGGTTAGTATATGCACTAACTGTTAGTAATATACTAACTTGTTTGCTGTGATATTACTAACAGTTGAATGCATTTGGAATATTTAAATAAAATTAAACATTTCTAAAGACATTCAACACGCATATTAGATGATGGAAATAGTCCAATATAAAAATACATATAAATATATTGATTTTTTAATCTTTTTATATGACATCTTATTATCTATCTTTTAATTTCTTCTATAATTAATTTTATTATTTTAAACACTTCCATAGTTTATTTAATTGAATCTGTCAATTGCATTCTACCTTCAGCTATTATTCCTCTATATATATCTTTGAGATAATTTTTCTTACATTAAAATAGTGACTGACTCTGCAATAAAAACAATGATCAAATTTAATATAAAATACTTTTTTAACAAGTTCATTATCATTATATTTACATAATTTCATCATATCCAGCATACTGAAAAAACATATTATTTTATAATATTTTTATATTTTAGAAATTGTGCTTCAGGTATTATTAAGTCAATTGAGGGTTCATGTCTCATTTTTATATAATAAATTTGTCACAGAATCAACCTTACATACAACTAATTCAACTCAGGTGATTATATCATTGTAATCAAATAGCTTATTATTTGACTTATTAAATATAGAAACAGCATATTGTTATCTATACTGCACTTCAACATTCAAATTTGCAATTCTACCTAAAATGCTATCAAGATATTTAAACTAATTTATATTCTGAAGCTGAAAATTATCCAAACTGAAAGATATGAAAGATTTTTATTTTACCTCTGGATGATAACACATTTTTATGAATATTAACTACTAAATCATATTTTTATAGATTGCATTAGAAATATTAAGAACATCCAACAAGCCCTTCTTTTAAAAATCAGCATATTATAAGTCAGAAATCAAGAAAATGAAGTGTTATTTTTGATTCTAATTATTCAAATTAGACTTTACCATAAGGTTTATATGCATCTTGCTATCTATATTATAAACTATGTATAAAAAGGACAAGAAACATTGCCATAAAAATCGAAGAAAACTTTGAGATTATACTCATTCCTGTTTAACACCAATTTTCATTTTGTAGTAAAATCAATAAAGCTATTTCTCATTAACTTGTATAGCAATTATATAACAAAAATAATCTTCAATAAACGACTGGATATTTTCACTCATTGCTACAAATTTATTTTCTATTAAATAAATAAAATTATGGGAGCGAATCAATAAAAGCAATATATAAGGCATGCCACATTAAAAACTCTTTATTTTTGCTTTTTCTAGCAACATAAAACTATTTTTGTGTTTGCATCTTGATTTTCCAAAACGATATCAAAACCATTGATATTTTTCAGCAATATATGGAATTAATATATTCAATAAAATCTTTAAAAGTATTTAATTTTTATAAATTTAAACAATGCAAATATTTAAGATATTTTATCATTATATTTTATTTTCTTCCCCAAATATTTCATTAACATCTGCAGTCTTTTCACTTTCAATAATATAAAGAGCTTTTTAAGTTTCATTAAGTTGAATGTTTTTGTGATAAAATATGTATTTTATTAAAGCTATCATGAATTTTTATAATTTAAAATGTGATCAAAGTAATAATCTCTGTGTCTGATAAGAGTAATATTAATAAATTTAACAGAAATTATTTTTCTAATCCAAAATGCAAATTATTATTAATCACTGAATGTTTGAGTTTAAACTTTTATCTTGCTTATGACACTCTTTTTCTAAAAAGAAAAAGACACATAATCACCAATAATACAGTTCATTTCAAGGAATCAATCAGGATTTTTTTAAAAATCGCAAAATAGACAGATTTGATCCTATTTACAAATCACTTCTTGTGAAAATTCCATTCATCATTAAAATGAAAATCTAAAGTGGGCAACTTTTAATGGTTGTTGGAATTTAATATTTGCTAATAGTTTCCTCTACCAATAGATTTGAGACATAACATTTCTTAATGGATTACAGTCATTTTATTAAAAAAATCTACAACTGCAAATGTGAATGTGATATTGAACTTTGTAACATTTAACTATAACAAAATTCATAAAATGTCAATGTTTTGTGGATAAATACATTTCCTTTTTTACCTAAACAAGGTCTTAAATGAGTTTGTCAATCTATGTATTTTATCAAAATTTAATAATCTCATGTTATTTAAAATCATAGAGCCAATGGAATTATTTTTAACAGTTTTATGTAATTAATAGTTTACAATTTTTATCAACACTTCCATATAATAATCTTATCCAACAAGGAGCAAAATCTTGTTTTCTTAGAATTCTCTAATCTAAACTTTAAGCACAAGCACTGATAAAGTGGAAACAACATTTTTTGAAAAAAAAATATCTTTAGCATTAATGGATAATTTTAAGAGATTAAAAAAACACAAAGTTAAAACTCATAGTAAATCTACACTGGGTATTTTTCTTTCATTCAGAATCTGTTCTTTAGTTATGTATTTGATGAATTGAACTTGCTTCTTCTGGAAGAATGTTACAATGAAAATTTGAATAGGAAATTAATTTTACTAATAGCAACTGTATTAATCTTAAATATTTTTGTGTGTTTACTATCAAGAATTAACATACTTTCAGGACTTAAAGAGTTCCCATCAAGAAAATTTGCACAATGGGTTCAAATCCCCTATAATTACATCTAAACTCTAGGGATATAAAGTATACATATATTTAAACATTACTTTAAAAATATGAATAGTTTACTACAATCATTACCAACTGCTTTCTCACACCACATGATCACATTTCCTATACTAGCACCTTAATTGTTGATAAACAGAGCAAAACTCTCCATACAGTATTGCCACCTGTGCTAAATAGAGTAATCAATGAATGCCAGAATGCTTGTGCATAAAATCCCTATCTAATGCCTACTCATCCAATATCCTCAGACTAGTTTCTGGCTTGTGGCCTTCGTCAGTGAGGAGCTTTGGATCTGAGAGCACTGCATCTAGATATTAGGATCTAATGCAACCCTCTAGCAACCACCTTTTATCTCTACTTAACTACAAAACTATGAGAATGAAATTTAAAACACAAAAAATATTTTCAGTCTAAGCTCAATAGCTTATATAGTCATATGGTATCCATTGATTACTCTGTTTAGCACAGGTGGCAATACTGTATGGAGAGTTTTGCTCTGTTTATCAACAATTAATTTGTGCTAGTATAGGAAATGTGATCATGTGATACTTAATGGTTTAACACCAATCCTGCCTAATAGGATAGTGGTGGCTATGGTTGTAAAAGAGCCAAAGACACCAAAATGTATGGGTGCTGAACTGAGTTCAGACCCATATGACTATATAAGCTATTGAGCTTAGATTGAAAATTTTTTTTGTGTTTTCAATTTCATTCTCATAGTTTTGTAGTTAAGTAGAGATAAAAGGTGGTTGCTAGAGGGTTGCATTAGATCCTAAGATCTAGATGCAGTGCTCTCAGATCCAAAGCTCCTCACTGATGAAGGCCACAAGCCAGAAACTAGTCTGGGGATATTGGAGGGTAGGCATTAGATAGGGATTTTATGCACAAGCCTTCTGGCATCCATTGATTACTCTGTTTAGCACAGGTGGCAATACTGTATGGAGAGTTTTGCTCTGTTTTGCTTTCTCACAATTATCGTTTTTGATAATACATACAAAGGCTTAACAAGGTTTTATGAGGCATACTGTTTTAAATTACTTTTTCTAAGACCTTCTATATTTGTGATTGATGGGGCTACTTTTAAGTCATCATTTTTTCAATATGATTAATAGTTAGGTATTTAATTATACTTATCTTAAAAGTAAAATAAAAATGAATGTAGTGAATCTTTAGCACTCAACATTTAGCTAGCTGGGAATAACATCTCCATGCTGTTTCTTTGTAAAAAATGCTAGAGAAGTTTTTGTTCTAAAAGTTGTTTTACTATTATTTTTACTTGTAGATATTACACATAGTATGTAATAAAATAATTAAACATTTACATTCTAATCATATACCATATACTGAAAATAATTATAAATTAATGATATCTAGGTCTAGGCATTTAGGACCATAGTTTTAAATTCATTCACTTTTTCATCAATCATATTAAGTCTAAAGCAGAATCCTTTGTGTAATTATTTATTAGAAGTCAGCTTTCTTTATAGATATATAAAACTTAAAATTAAAAATGGACTGGGGAAAAATCATATAAAGATTTAAAAAAATCCCATTGTTTAAAGTCTGTTGGAATTCTGAGTAGACCAAATAATTTAAATAATCATGAAAGAAAATCAATATATTTTAGCCTTATAAAGATCCATTATTCTATCCATCTCTCACACACCCTAACAATTGATTTGATAAATCCATTCACCAAGAAACAAAACAAAGACAAAACTAAAATTTGCTTAAAAGTTTGACTGCAATTGGTCAACTCCTTAACAAAACAACTAATGTAAAGATTTTAATTCACATATATTCTTACAATTATCTGAGACAATAATAGTAATTCAAGATGGTAAAGACTTGAAAAAGATGAATGGGACTTTATAGAAATGTGTTGGTTTCCATCTTCCGAGAAGTTCTCTGTGAATTAAAACATTTTAAAACTTTTAAGCAATAGAATATTTTTGGAAACTTTTAGGATGATTTTTTTATACCATTCTTGATCTATGTGGTTTAGAATATTAGGATGGTAATAATATAATAGATTCCAGAGCTCAATCCTACTTCATATCAATTTCTAAGCACTAAAAAACTTGCGTATTTTTTTTTGATATGGAGGTAAAACATAGTTATTATTAGTTAATGCAAAATCAGTTAATTAAAATTATATATACATTCTTAAAATTATAATAACCTTTTATATTTTAAACATATTGTTATAGACATAAATGTTGCTCTTAATGACTTTTAAGACACATTTTGACTAGATCAGAACTTCTCAATTATATCAACCACACATTCCTCTATTTTATCTCTACTGATACATACATTACACAAATTTACTTTATAAGTGTCAAGTATTTATCTATAACAATTTCTCAAAAACGTTTATCTTTTAAAAACTTCATTATATGTTTCATCAGTATTGTTATATATAAATTAAGTTTTAATATTTAGGTATTTGTTTAAAATCTTTAAAATATCTGTCCATTTAAATTCAATTTCAATTAATACTTTTAAAGCTATATTTGTATAATTTTTTATTGCTTTATATTGTCCATTTTTATTTAATTTAAGTTTATTTAATTAAGATTACATGCTTAATATATCCATTGGATTGGAAATCTCACTACAATATTTCAAAATACATTGCAATTTTTGTTAATATGCATCTTAAAGGACTAAAATAATTATAAAAGCTTGTAATTTAATAAGGGCTTCTAGAGGAAATTTCTAT
This sequence comes from Epiperipatus broadwayi, assembly GCA_028023455.1. Lineage (NCBI taxonomy): Eukaryota > Metazoa > Onychophora > Udeonychophora > Euonychophora > Peripatidae > Epiperipatus > Epiperipatus broadwayi. The sequence continues at coordinate 148,788 of JAQFVV010000292.1, read as the reverse complement.
CCTCTATCTTAAGACCAAATATACTCTTACATAATCTTTTTAATCTACCATCTGTCTAAAAACTTTTACATGTATGCATCAAATCAAACTAAATTATCAAAGATAAAAGTGAAAATAAAGGGATTTCCAAGTTTGATATAATTAAAGGCCATTTTCTATTGAATGTAGTACCGTTTACTATTTATTATTTAGATATACGTCATTAATGAAAACTAGTATTTCTTAGTCTATGTTGTTTCTTTTTTTTTTTTTTCTATACAAAACATTTGCCTTTAATTTAAGATCATTCATTTTCCGGATTGTTATATATATATATAGGTTTGTGCAATTAAACACAGGGATAAACTGAAAGACTCAAAGGCTAAAGAACTTGGACAGATGCTCAACGTATTAAACAACAAAATATCTTAGTTTGGTAGAATACAATCTATTATCTACCTAAACAATTATCCACATAGACATACATTTTTATATAATTGTTGCACATCATTATAATAACATTCTACCAATGATTGATTGAGAGTTTTTAGTTGGTTAGTTTGTGAGAAATTTAATACATTTTTTTCCTTAATTTATATTCTAGCTAGGATGATCTTATATATATATCATTAAAAACTAGTCAATCAATCACAATCAACAACTTCAAACTGTTGTCAAGGCAACCTTAATAAAGATGTAATCCCCCCTTTATTAATGATCTAATATACTTATATAGACACTAAAAGACTGCATCTTGACGACAGAGATTGAAATTATTAATACAAAGAAGTTTAAATAAACCTCATTATTCAGGTAAATATAACCTATTCTGAATGCAGACTAATAAATAGTCAATTATAACATTATAAACTGCAATTATAAATTTCAAATTTCACCCAAAGTATTATTTAAATACTAAGGGTAATAATAATAAAAATTGCAATGCATTATGAAATATTGTAGTTAAATCAAATAAAATATATATGATACTAGGGGAACACAACTCTGTTGTTGTCTTTAGTGCTCAACTTCCAGGGTTTACTCCACTCATGGTTTATGAAAAAAATATTTAATTCCTAACACTTCTTTCTGTACAATATATAAAGAGCATTTTAGAAATTCCAATAGTATTAAATTAAAGTTAAATAAAATAATTTAAAATTCTCCCAATTTAATGCATTATATAAAATTGTCACTTGTGGTTTCGTGAAAATTTTTAGAAAAGATATGTATTTCTAAGTTCTATTGCTGGAAGCAGATTATTTATTGCCAGAAAAAAAAAGATGGAAAAAATGCATTAAAAACATTTATTATTAATGCTTTCAACTTTTTCCCAGACAATAGAAAAAAAAACATTTAAAAATTTAAATACCATAAGCTTTTTTCAACTTTTGACCACAATCTAATCTTTTATATAAAATCATCACTTCCATTATCTACATAGATATTCTAGAAAAACATTTAATTTAGAGAAATATTAAAAAATCTCTATAAGTTATATTTATATATTTTAACAAAACCATAAAATTACTTATCATTAAATAAGTCACATTAACTATTTCATAAAATGCAATTTCATTCTTTTTTCTTTAACATATATTTAATTGAACCAGAGTAAATTTATTGTTAAATATAAAAGAATTATTAATACATTTTCAGAAAACTACATTTTATTACAGATGCTCTGTTTCTACAAGATTTTTAACAAATTTGTTCTTTTTTCTAAAACAGGCTAGATAGGAGAAATTAACACCCAGGATTTTTATCTAACTGCATCATTTTCTTTTATTTCCATTTCAATTACCATTATATATATATATGAATGATATTAATTTATAATGATTAACTTTCTTGTACTATGTTATGGTACTTTTAATTGTTTTACCTGGCCGTAAGCTTGAAATTCAGTGTCAATTTTAATATTAAACCATTATTATTTATCAGAATATAGTAAATTTGACTTTATTTGCAAGATATTTTTGTTTAGAAACAAAGTATATTCTAAAAAAATCACATTTGATTTCTTTAAATATTGATAAAATTATATTGTGATCAAAACAAAAGCACCATTTTATAATTTATTTATCATGCAGGATTAGAGTTTTTTCTGAAACAGACAATTTTTTTTATTTGCCATTTGCTTTAAAATTGTAAATAAATAAATATCAATATCTAATAATTCTATCAATTTATGCTTTAAAAGTTTAATTTTTTATATATATTCTAACAGATTGTCAATGATGTTATGTTAGCAAAAAGCTTTTGCTCTAATTTGAATTGTTAATGTTAGGTTAAAAACATAACATTCTATTTTTAAAAATCCACTATTCACATAAAAAAAAATTTAATTCTTGATTTTTAATATATATTACACAATTATTGTGCAAAAATAATCACAAATTTTAATTAAGTTTGCAAAAAAAAAAAGTTTTAGCCAATCAAAATATTTTCTTGAGTTATATTGCAAAGTTTGAGAATTCCAAGGAAGGATACAAGACTATTAACGCAGATTTTTTTGGGAATTATAATATTAGAATTAAATACTTATAATTTTAATGGTAATTAAAAAAATATTAGTGATTTTTCTCAAAAGATAGTTAAATAAATTGTTGTGATTTTTCATACATAGTGTTTCATTGAGAAAATTAAGGCAGGTAATATTGTAATTTGCAAAGCTGAAATATTTCTGTTCATTTGAAACTCTGTAAATAAAGGTTGAAAAAAGAAATATTCAGTGATAAATATTTACTGTACCTATTATATTTAAATATGAGATTATTCTCTTGAAATGCTATTGCTATAAATAATTGGTATGATCATTATCACACTTTTCGATACTTTATACAAAAAGAGAATATACATCTCTTAAGGTGTTGGGTAGATTAATTATTTATAATAACACTTCTAAAGTGTAAGGTCATGCATTACATATATTGAATACTGTACTTACATATTCATCATTTGAACTTTTGAACATAACAATTTCTTATCATCGCATATCCATTATTTGCCTTTATTTTTATATTTTAAAAATAAGTATAAATAGTTTGCTCTGTAAATTAAGATATTAAATAATTTAAATTAATATGCTTTACATATCTCAATTAAATATTCATTTTTCTAGTTAAAATTTTTTATTATAATACTCAATTAATTCTGTGGAGTATGATATAAGATGGCTGTTACTTATTGCATAAATTGAACTATAACTCAAGGGCAGATCAATTCTTTATAGCAAAAATATGTGAAGAGAATAATATTCTATTTATATATATTATAACAGCAGGGAGTTTATATTTTTGTAACTGTTCATGAGATGACTAGATATATAAATATAAAAAACATCTATTTTAAGTATCTCATTTTATATATTAAAGAGAATGAATGATAAAATATTTAATCTACAAACCAAAGCTTACTTGTCTGTCCCAAGTTATCATATCAGGATTTGTCCAATGTGTATCAATTTAAAGTCTTTACCCTCTTACATTAGCTCTTTATGACAATTACAGTTAAAACGTGAGTCAAGAGACAAAATATCAACTGTTATATTGATAATAACGAAGAGAACGCATAAAGAAATTTTGCCACAACTTATTAGAAGAAATGGTATTTATAAAATTCCAAATCTAAATATATAAAAAGATGAATAAGAAAGAAAACCAGCAGATAAATGATAACAAAATATAACTTGACTGCAGAACTGTACATAAATAAATATAAAATTGTTCAATAAATAATTTCAAAGTAACTAAACAACAGTAACAATATATATATATATATATATTCTCACTGAATTGAATATGTAAACATAATCAATTTAATGGAGAACTGTATTGTAACGAGACAGCGTTACATCAATATTAAATCCAGAAAGCATCAAGAAATACACACACCAACAAGCAACCTAAAACACGCATAACCTCATTATCGTAATTTAGAATAGTTTCCTTCATCGTATAAAATATATGTATAAAATACCGCTGTAAAACACACCCATAAAAATGCAGATCGTAAACGTATAAAGTAAATGATTAAAGCTGGTAAATAATAAATGTAGTTTATTCCTTAAATAATAAAGATAATTCACTTGCATAAATAATAAGTATAATTCGTAATCTTAAATAATGAATATGAGTCAATTTGATAAATAATAAATATATAATTGTTATCTTGAAATGATAAATATAATTCACGTTTAAATGTAATTTGTTTCTTTAACATGATAAATATAATTTGCCGTTAGAAATCAAAATTCGCTTTCTTAATTAAAATGTATAATTGTCCTTCAAAAACGCCATGGGAATTTAACAGGGGATTATTTTAGAAAATCATTTAAAATAAGAGTAATAGAAAAGATTTAATGAAATGATAAGTGCTCGACTTCTAATTTTAAAATAGTATGTATTGTTCTAATAAAAACACACACACACGCATGCATTAAAAATGTGAAAGAATAAGATTGATTGCGAAACGAGATTGCCTCAAAATAAAGATTGCCTGTAGCAAAAAAGAGAGTGAGTAATGCTAACGCGGACCTTAACGACAACTTGAGAAACAGGGAACTCTGGGGGTAGATTGGATCCCAAGATATGGACCAAACCTTTTAAATACACCTCAAAACCTATTAGAAAAAAAAGATAGAACAGGATTCTAGATGCTATTCTACATAGATATCTCTGTCTTATTGATATAGTGATATTACTACGCGATCATTACTGTTGTTATTATCACCCGCTCATCATCCGACGCTTATGCCATTGGCGTCCCACTGAATTGGTCTGAAGTAACTCAACGAATTCCTCGGCATTAAAGATGACTATTCCGAAATTAATACCAAGAGCGTCGATCGTCATGAGGGGCTAATAAACCTCTCAGTGACTGATCGGCGCTCCCTACCAAATCTCCAGGACTATGCAACTCCGATAACACTGCGTGAATGTTCCAGCTGATAATATGTTCCCAAAATTCCCACGTGTACCAGGATCAACCGATAATCGCCGCACCCAAGATAAAACCTAGGTAAATATGTTTATATTAAATCACTCACTCAATCTAGAACTCTTACAGGCAATCTCGTAAATAACCTACCTAATTTGTACAAATCAAACTTGAACTTTCCTCGTCTGATAATTTATCGTATAACAGAACTTTATTCACATGAACTTTAAACTTAAATGAAAGTCAGGATAGAGAATTATTTAATCCATGAAATGAACTTTATTTCAATCATACTTGTATTTATTAATTATTTTTCGAGAGTGTTTATTGTGTGTGTGACTAAAAAGGTTAACTTAAAAAATTAATATCTTAATAAACTTGTTCATTATATAATCAATTGAGCATTATCAAATCATTTCACACGTTCAAATTCTTAATTTATACTTGTTATCATAGTTATTGTTTAAATATTAGATAGATTCGTCATTTAGATTAATATTTGTGTTATATTGTTTTATGTATCAACCATCACATTTTTTTTAGTATGTAATCTAGTTAAGATAGTCTTAAGAGAGGGGGTTATAAAATAAATGTCAATACTTATGTTGTAGCAAAAAGCGGGGATGATTTATAAGCCTTTGTTCGGCAAGAACAGATTGATAGGTCAGCGTGACCAATAAACGCCTTCCTGCGTGATAGACTTATAAAGAACGATTTTAATTAGGTCAATCTCTTTCGGAGAGTCTTGTTAGGAAATCGATAGCACCCTATCATCGGATTGTCATGCTAGAGTATCGAGTTAGCGGGCGGATTTGACTGAATCGTTGTGACATAATTAAGGTGACAGTATTAAAAACTAAATAATCGTATCTGGCGCCCTCTTATGTGGATTATAAACAACTGTCGATGTAAGAAAAAATAAAGCCTTACGCTTGCATGTTAGTTTCAACGTAATCTCTTGGTAACCGTAGATATCTCACAGAAAGAAATAGAGGGGGTTACGTTACATTTGGCGCTTCCAACTGAAGCTAGTATAAATGAAGCGTCTTAAAAAAAAAAAAAAAAGACAAACCAAATACTAAAAGCGCGAACTAGAAGACGAAAAGTTAAAAAAAGCGTAGTAAAAAAGAAAAAAAATTTTTTTAGGATAAAATATAAACAAACGAAAAAATCAGACTTAAATTGCAAATATTAAAAGTAGAGAAGATAAAATAAATAAAAAGAGGAGATAAGGGGAGATCAGTACAAAAACATAAAACAAAGTAAACAATGGAGGGAAATGATAAAAACAGAATCCGAGCAGTAATGATGGGACGGTTACTCGGTAACACCATGGGAGATCACCAAAGCCAGGAGATTCCCCGGATACGGAGATCAACTCCTCGAAGATGAATCCACGGGTTCGAACCTAGCGACTCCATATGGCAACCAATACCTTACCCATCGAGGACAGCCCGCCATCGAATCGAAAATCGAAGGAGGAAGATAACAAATAGCCCTGCGGAATTAGAGACATGGAAGAAGAGAGGCAGACCAGAAGCCCGCCAGAACACGTTCAAAGTGCGACGAGTGATGTGAAGACAACCCAGTCAGCACCCAAAACATCTACAAAAATTCCTCGACCTATACGAGGGCCCATACAGATCGTCAGGGCTATGGAACAACGCCTTTGCGTTGACACGGAAAGGAAGTTTAATGCGAGAGCATTGAAGAGACAGAATAATTCCGCTCCTTCACCGAGCTAAAATCCAGCATCGGATTTTACTCTTCACGGGGGAGATATGTAAGAGAAGGTTAACAATATTAAATCCAGAAAGCATCAAGAAATAACACACCAACAAGCAACCTAAAACACGCATAACCTCATTATCGTAATTTAGAATAGTTTCCTTCATGTATAAAATATATGTATAAAATACCGCTTAAAAACACATAAAAATGAGATCGTAAACTATAAAGTAAATGATTAAAGTGGTAAATAATAAATGTAGTTTATTCCTTAAATAATAAAGATAATTCACTTGATAAATAATAAGTATAATTCGTAATCTTAAATAATGAATATGAGTCAATTTGATAAATAATAAATATATAATTGTTATCTTGAAATGATAAATATAATTCACGTTTAAATGTAATTTGTTTCTTTAACATGATAAATATAATTTGCGTTAGAAATAAAATTGCTTTCTTAATTAAATGTATAATTGTCCTTAAAAGATGGAATTAAAGGGGATTATTTTAAAATATTTAAAATAATAAAAAAAGATTTAATGAAAGATAAGTGCTGACTTCTAATTTTAAAATAGTATGTATTGTTCTAATAAAAAACAAAAATGATTAAAATGTAAAGAATAAGATTATTAAACGAGATTGCCTCAAAATAAAGATTGCTGTAAAAAAAGAGTAGTAATGTAAGGACCTTAAGACAACTTGAGAAACAGGATCTGGGGTAGATTGGATCCCAAGATATTGACCAAACCTTTTAAAACACCTCAAAACCTAGTCAAGGAGGACAGAACAGGATTCTAGATGCTATTCTACATAGATATTCTGTCTTATTGATATAGTGATATTACTGGATCATTACTGTTGTTATTATCACCCGCTATCATCCGAGCTTATGCCATTGGTCCCACTGAATTGGTCTGAAGTAACTCAACGAATTCCTCGGCATTAAAGATGACTATTCGAAATAATACAAGAGCGCGATTATGAGGGCTAATAAACCTCTCAGTGACTGATCGGCGCTCCTACAAAATCTCAGGACTATGCAACTCCGATAACATCGTGTTCGTGAATGTTCCAGCTGATAATATGTTCCGCAAAATTCCCACGTGTACCAGGATCAACCGATAATCGCCGCAACCAAGATAAAACCTAGGTAAATATGTTTATATTAAATCACTCACTCAATCTAGAACTCTTACAGGCAATCTCGTAAATAACCTACCTAATTTGTACAAATCAAACTTGAACTTTCCTCGTCTGATAATTTATCGTATAAAGAACTTTATTACATGAACTTTAAACTTAAATGAAAGTCAGGATAGAAATTATTTAATCCATGAAATGAACTTTATTTGCAATGCATACTTGTATTTATTAATTATGTTTCTCGAGGGTGTTTATTTGTGTGTGACTAAAAAGGTTAACTTAACAAAATTAATATCTTAATAAACTTGTTCATTATATAATCAATTCGAGCATTTATCAAATCATTTCACACGATTCAAATTCTTAATTTATACTTGTTATCATAGTTATTGTTTAAATTATTAGATAGATTCGTCATTTAGATTAATATTTGTGTTATATTGTTTTATGTATCAACATCGCGCCGTGAGTCACGATGTTTTCTTTAGTATGTAATCTAGTTAAGATAGTCTTAAGAGAGGGGGGTCATGAAAATAAATGTCAATAACTTATGTTGTAAGAATAAGCGGGGGATGTTTATAAGCCTTGTGTTGGCGTAAAAACAGATTGATAGGTCAGTGACCAATAAACCCTTCCTGCCGTGATAGACTTAGTAAAGAAACGTGCTGATTTTAATTAGCGTCAATGTCTTTCGGAGGAGTCTTGTTAGGGAAATGTAGCACCCTGAGTATCGGATTGGTCCATGCTGAGAGTATCGAGTTAGCGGGCGGGATTTGACTTCGGAATCGTTGTGACATAATGTAAGGTGATGCGAGTAGTTAAAACACTTAAATAATCGTATCTGGCGCCCTCTTATGTGGATTATAAACAACTGTCGATGTAAGAAAAAAAATAAAGCCTTACGCTGTGTCATGTTAGTTTCGAAGCCGTAATCTCTTGGTAACCGTAGATATCTCACGGGCAGAAAGAAATAGAGGGGGGGTTACGTTACAGTATATTTCAATCATATATTTATTTTCATTTAATCGACTTTCGTTCAAAATTGAACCTTGTCAAGTGTACCGGTCAAAACATGTTTATCCATCTAACATGAGCTGGAACTCACAAAATGTACTTCAAACCCAGTCCAGCCCTAGATTTAGGTCAGGGACCAACCTGGATTCGAACCCACTCCATAAGCCCCAGATCTAACACCTAATGAATAACATAATAGTGATGGCACATGAGAATTAATTTTAAATCCTGCCGACTAGGAGAGCGGAGAAGACAATGAGACATTTATTGACTATGACTAAACTAACATATATATCAACTAGGCTGTACATTTGGAAGTGGAGAAAAAGAAGGAATTCAAACTACTCAAATAAGTTAGACAATAAAATATATTTTAATATACTATACCGGATACTCAATCTATTCTGAAACAGAGGGCTCCACCAGACCACTACGTGTCTGGAAAATTTGTTTACTGTGATCAGAATAGATGATGATGATGGTTTGCGCCGACTAGACCCAGGGAGGAACAAGAGATCTTAAATTGTTTAGACAATTGAGACAAAAGCAAAAAGACAAACGTCAGCCAAATTAAGTTTAAACATATTTCATAAATTTTATTATGAGAAAATAAATTATTAAATATAAGTTTATGACACAAGAGATGGAGGTTAACTCAGGCGTGTACCAGACATACTAAAGGCAAAGCTATGACAGACTGACTGATCTTCTAATAAACAAATGTAAAAGGGAGGAGGAAGCAAATTTCATTCAGCAGAGGATTCACCTAAACATTGGTCTTCACCTTCAGATATTTAAACCCTATGCCCCTGAAATAGATCAAAGAATCCAGCGCCGAAGAGCTGTTCAAGATCTAAAAATTGGTCAGACCTTGAATGTCCTTATATCGGTATGAGCTGCACCTATTACTACGTTTAAAATAACGGCGATTGATCCACCCCAAGAACAATCGAAAAATATCATTGAAATGAAGAAACAATTAAACTGGTGAATCCCAGCCAAACGATTGGTGAAAATTACTTTAAAATTAATAATTAATGGTCTCAATAAGAGACAAGTAAATGATTAGAAAAACAGTTACGTCTGTCCCAGCAAATAACGAAAAGAAAATAAACTTACAAACAAATTCTGAGTACACGCTCTGATAAATTTAAAGCACACGTAATAAATACACAAATGAATCTATCGGAGAGTGCACGGAGTACGAAAATCTTAAAAGTTGTAAACACTTTAGCAGAATGAAAGTATCGCTCACCTGTAATTTAAGAAAGGATAAATTTTATCTTCCTGCTGATGACTTCTAAAATTACAAAGAAAAACACAATTCTGATTTCCACTTTTAGAGATCTTAGAACGAAATCTCCACCTGCGAAAATCAGACAATAAAGTCATCAGCCAAAAGATTTTTGGAGGTTTAGCAAGAGGGCAAACATAGAGTATAAAATTAATTAATTATTAAATACTAAATAATTACAGGTAAGCATTTTAAAAGCACGACTGCCAAAGCATTTATAAAAATCTTACATAAAATATAAAACTCATCCGTCACTCTCCAATAAACAAAACTGAAAGCAAATTGGAATCTTAAACTAAGATTCCAGGACACACTACAAAATATTGGAAATTAGAGCAAATATTAAATAGGAGGCTATATTGATTTAAGAATACATATTTATGATTAGATTGAGCGGAGATTTAATGAGAATTAATTTACCCTGGGAAGAATAAAAACGAAAATAATTACCTTTCGGTAAAAGCAATGTTCACGGAGAGTGCGCACTTTTAATTAAGTTCATTTTCAGGTTCTTTAGGCAGCAAAGTAGATGTAGGGAGGTTCCGGCTTCTTTTAGGTGTTCAAAGCATTACTGGAGCAAACTTGGAAGTCAGGGATCCGTCTTTTGTGGAGTTAGCAAGCCATTCGGGTGGTGATAACAAGTATAGAATTTGTCATTTTTGCCAGCGAAAGTCTCTAATAACAGCTGATGTCCTTTAATTAAGAAATTTAACTGTCCATGCTGCTATAACTTTCACGTGAGAAAACCACTTGTCTATCTCTCAAAAATGGATTAACTGACCCTCCAAATTTTCAGGGCTATTTATACGTTGCTCCATTTCCCGTGAAACACTTTCCTTGTTGTTCAATTTCTTCGCCTTAGGCAGGGCAAATATTAATCTCCCGCTCAATCTATCTAGGAATTCTACCCAGGGTTTATTGAAATGAAAACAACAACATAAAAATCAAATCTCCGCTATTAAAATTGTTTACAATAATTAAAATAAAAGCAACAGGAATGCAATTAGCTAGCCAGCTTGTTTTTAAATCAAATGAATTTAAAAACAGGCGGTATAAGAATTATTCTAAAATAAATCGATAAATATTTAAAAACAAATCCGTTTTACATATAAATGCGTGTGTATTTTGATATACGCATTCTTTTTAAATAATAACGAAAATTTAAACCTTTACGTTTAATGAAAATTAAAAGCTTAATAAATTTCTTTTTTCTTTTTTTTTTGTTTAATAACAACACCATTGAACCGGATTTCAATCAGGTTCAATACTGACAAATTATTATACATTTATAAATAAATTATAGACATTAGTGTGTGCGTGAATGAGCAAGCGGTTACATAGTGTCATTCACGCTATTAGTTCTCATATGCTCTTTCTTAGCTAAATAATATATTACAAATAAACACACATCTTTGGTGGGTCCAATATTAAGATGCCAATCAGTTAATAAAAGTAATTACATAATATTGCTATTAACGCTTTGATTTACGGTTCAGAAACGTGGTGACTAACATATATTAGGGGAGCATTCCGAAATTCATTATAAATATGATATAAATTATTTTCACGCCATTGAGGTCATGAAAATAAATAAAAGACAGTTAAAAGATTATATTTGAAACTATGACAAAATATTTACTGAAAATCATTTAACAATAGTAAGACGAACACTTTATTTTCCCCAAGGCATATAGATACTCTTAAATATAGATATATAAATTACGACAGTGAGATTGTATATGATTGAAATAATCTTAATTAATAAAATAAAAGTAGTTGGCATTTATATATATCTTTTAAGCAAAGCTTAATTTTAATATTAGAGCATTAAAACTGGGTCATGAAGCAAAAGAAATACTAATACAAATAAGTTTGCGGTGCTGACATAATAGCCTAAAACAACTAAGAGAAAAAGGTTGAGCTTCTGGATAAAAAAAATGAAATCTCACACCCCCTTCTTGGGTAGTGCTTAGAGAAAAGTAGATAGGCATGGCATGGCCCAGACTTTTGCTGGTATAACCGATGCGAGAGGCCTCTTATCTATACGAAGTGAATATGTATAGCATGTGCCAAACTTACGGGATCACTGCCAGAGGCATTTTATATGAAATAAATGTGGTTCCAGATAGCTCAACTATCTACGGAACAAGGTACGAAAAGAAATCTATGGGTTCGAACTTTGTTGCAACTCCCAGAGTAGAAGACTAGAAGCACGTAATATATATATATACGAAGATAGGCTAAATGACAGAAACGCAGTACGAATGAATGCCACTAACAACATTGAATAAATTTTACTGCTTTAATTAAATGACCCTTGTTTGAATACTATAATACGCCATGCAATTATTATAATATATATATATATATATATATATATATAGAGAGAGAGAGAGAGAGAGAGAGAATATTTAGATTTCATTTACTTAAAATATACTTGAAGATTTTATATAGCAAAAGAAACATTAAGATTTAGATTTCAAATTAATAAAATATACGTTAAGATTTGACTAAGTAAAAGAGACATTAAGATTCACCCCCTTCCTTTTCCCACTATTTAAAACAATTCAATTCCACCTTCATGGATTTTACAATAACTGGAATACATCGCATATATTTTAACAGTATATATAAAAAAAATAACTAGCAGTTATATATATAAAACAATTAAATCACCTTTTTAGAATTTAATAAATAATTATAAAATCAATGTTTCAGAGCATTAATTAGCTTGAGTTCTGGATTTTCAGAGTTAAATAAATCAATTTTTATATTAAAATGAACCTAAAATGTTGATTCATAAAACAATCTGGTAAACGTATTAATTTACAATGTACTACATATATTATATATATTTTTAAGGGGATGTTAATAAACTTGATTCATGAAGGCTTACTTAAAAAGAAAAAAATGACAGAAAGGATTTTTAGAAATTAAGCTCGCCAGGTTGTGAGATTGACATTTTAATAATAAGCAAGCAGATACATAAATCGAATAATAAATACATATAAATAAATGACCACACTAAAGTTAAGAAAATATAAGAGCATAAGAGATAGGATTAGATATAAAGAAATTATTTGAGAGCAAAATTCCATTTACAGATATATATATAAAACAAAGTTAAAGAATACATGAGAAGAGATCTTGATAGATTATTTAGACTAAATTGACTATTAGGTGGCGGCTTGGAAATTTACCTTGCAATTTTAAGAATCCATTTTAAAGTATGGCACGTGCACGGCGATTGAAATGCAAGTACTTCTGTGGCAGAAAACTTCTATTAGCATTTTAAAGTTTTTTTTAGACCTTTCTTCATTTCATGGCAGCAGGATATTATGGTAGTGGCAGATGATGACCCTGACCCATAGGGTCGAGCAGAGTGGTGGATTTACTGCTGCATCATTTTTAAGTTTCAAGCAAAACGAAATATGTTTATAATACCTCCTCTAAAAGTAGCTAATCTCCCGTTTCAATAGTAGTTAAACCCTCTGATTCAAAATTCAGTCATTTTACACCTTTTCTTTTATCAGTTGTTTTTGAAGATGCAATTGTAAGATAACGTCCAAAAATAAATTCAAATCTATTTCCAGATCAGAAATAGATTTGACAACATGTTTTTAACACTAGTAAATCTTTAATCTACTTAATCCCATTTATTTTAAGTAAAACTCTAATCAAAAAATACCTCCCTTTAATTATTTTTGGACAATTACAACAGTCACATCTTCCATATTGGATTTTATAAAAAAATATATAGCTTAATAGAAAAACAAGCAATTTAAAAAGAAAAAGCTAAAAATGACATATAAGAAATATTTAAAAACATCAATATTTTGTTAGTAAGTTTTGCTCCTATGTATATATTTGAGCCGCATCTATAATACTTTAATAAAAAAAACTAATAATTAATAAAAAGAATTAATAATAATTTTAAAACATGTTATTGAAACATTAAATTTTATAATTTAGACGCGCATCTCAAACATATACATAAAAATATATACACGACAAAAAGGAGCGGGATGGGAAATAGGGGTTTGAACACGGGTTAATAGGTAGAAACATGAAGCACAATCTTATGCTAAGATTTACTGCTTCACAAGATGTTATGTTAATTCAAAATGTCACGTAATTTACATATCATTTTAGCACACTTTCTACTGACCAACCTCAATCCTAAAAATGTTTTTATACTTTCCAATTTTTATTTAATGCCCATAAAAAAATAACCATCAAGTGAAATATATATATAAATACCTGATATAAACAACATCTTCACAACTTTATTCAATTTTTAAAAATCTTTAGTAATTATTATCTATCCTTGAAATTTCTAATGCAGTATATTTTTTAAAAAGAAAAAGTAAATAACTATCTTCAAATTATATTTTTATGAGTCATAAATAAATTTATATCATCACTGACCAAATTTATTCATCATTATAAGACAATCACTTTTTTTCAATTATAATAACACTGCACATATTATTTCAATCATGCTTTCCAATTATTAATTACCTGTGTTTATTTGTTCTATATAATGTATTGGTTTAGTAATGTTTTTCTTTTTTCAATTTGAGCAGAAATAATAAAAGAATATTTCTAAATTAACTATTTCCCAAAATATTCATGAAAATATTTTATACTGTTATACGAAAGAATACTTCTTTATATTCATTTTCCCACTTTATATTTAAAATAAATACAGATATGTTTGTGTATAATTTATTTTGTCTAATACGTATTAAGATTGTCATATGAGTAAAACGTTTTTTAAATTTATAAAATTTAAATAATATCGGAAGCCTAACTAGTTCACGAAATATTGAGGTCTTCATCCTCTAACATAATATATCAAATTACCATTATATATGCATTCTTTAATAATTACATCATAAAACAATGACTTATTCATTAAAAAAAATATCTGCCTACTCAATTTAATAAAATATTGTGTATTTTAATCTAGAATAAGTTTTTTATTTTATAACATTATTTTGATATGTGTATGATTATTAATATATGTTAATATACATTTTAAAAAAATAATATCTATCACTGAATTATTTTAAAGCCTTTTTACATTTATTTTAATAAATACAAACAACATATAAATATAATATAATCAGAGAATGCCCTCAGGTTAATTTATATTTTTTTAAAAATATATTAATTTAAAATGAAATGCAATTTTTTAAAAGAAGTATATTTATTACTTTTCAATTATATTTTATAATAAAAAAAAAACAAAAAATAATATTACTATTTGCATTATACTATTTTAGTTTATTTCAAATTGTCCGACTTTATTTCTTTTGTCTTCATCAGTGAGGATCTTTGATCTGAGATCAATGCAACTATCCAAACTGAAATACTTTTCAATTTTTTAATCGAAGCTAACTTGCTTATAAATCTGAAACCAGTTCAGTATTCATATATTATGGTGTCCTCAGCTTTTTTAGCAAGTTAGCTTCGAGGCATCTTTTCTTCCTTGGCTGGGATTGATATAAAACCAATAATATATCACATGATCACAATCTTCACCAAAAGATAAAAACTGCCAATAATTATTAAAAAACAGGATAAGGTAATGTATGAATACTGAATTGTTTTCAGTTCTACATGATTATACAAGCATATTGAAAAAAAAAGTTTTTCAGTTTGTGCTGATAGTTTGATAATAAAACAAAGTCTGTAAAAGATAGATGTGGGAGAAAAGATACAATAGATCCAAAAGATCCAGGTGCATTGATTCCAGATTGAAAGCCCTTCACTGGTGAAGTCCATAAGTTATAAAATAGTCTAGAATATTAAACAAAACAGCAATAAAAAGGATTTTTTAAGCACTATCTTTTGATATCTATTGATTACTAAGGATTCCACTAGATGACATAATAATGGTAATAAAAAAAAATTGACACTAGTAGATTAAGTTGTAATAATGTGATATTGATGTATATTGCAGAAAAGTGATCAAAGATAGATAAGGAATTGTGACTGGGCCACCTAAAAAGTGCTGATTTAGCCAAAAATGCATTATCAAGGGCATTTATCATTTTCATATATCTTTGTTTACATGTTTGAAATAAATGTGCTAAAATAAAAGATTTTAAATATGTTTAATTATGAAGAAAAAATGCACAATTTTAATCTTAGATTAGCTAATAAAAAATAATCAAACATTTGTTGCTCAGAAGTTTGAACCCTGAAGGCTCAGAGCTGGACTTTGATTTTTAGAATCTACAACTTTGTCATTGTAGTAAACTAAATAGAACTCTCTATAATTATAGTATGTTTTATTATATATATTGTTAGAACAGAAGCTTGAAAAGAAGTACTTTGTAATATTTTTTATTCTTCAGGATTTTCTTACGGTTGAAGTAGTCTCAACCAAAAGTTTTTTTTTTATTTTTCTTCACTTTATCTCTCCCAGTATATGAACATAACAGAACATTCCTTCCTATGCTGTTTATCAGATATTTGTTTCCATTCTTTCCTTTGTTGTTCTCTCCTTTACCCTTTCACATTTTAATCAGTTAATCATTATTCATGGGTTTATTATTTTTCTAACATGACCAAAACATTTAATTTTCTTTTTGAATGTTATCGCGCCCCCTCCTCTCATTCCAATAACTTCATGATCTATCGATTTGATGTGTAACATTTATTATTTCATATTTAGTTCCATAAGTGGCATCTTCATATACATATATCTTAGTTAAACAGGTTTATATATATGTAATAAATAAATAAATCATTTTAAGTTTAAATTAAAAAAAAAAAAACGTTAAACGATAAATTTATTTAAAAAAAAAGAATCACAAATCCAACAATAAAAAATTTAATTGTTTTAATAATCAAATTTCCCAACAATTGGGATGAATGTTAAAAAAAAATTACATCTGTTTAAAAATTTCATCTTCATTTTAAGTTCACACATTTCTTATTAGCTAATGTCATTCTTTAACACGTTAAAATCCAGCATTTTCCAATTTTATGACTATCCATAAATGACTAATAAATTATTGAAGGCTTTCAATTACTGCTAGTAAACATTTTTTTTAAAATTACATAATGAAATTAACAAATAAATTACCAAATTCAATTAAATTATTAAATTCAATTTAATTCCAAGTCAAATACATATTTATCAACAAAATATAATTTTATATACTAAGTAATAATAACTTGCTGTTGACTTTTATTAATTGAATTAATTAGCCTTTACTGTAAAGAAAACTATTTTTTTAGTGATTCAAATTATAAAACAATAATTTCTAGAGAAAGATAAAAAAATTAAATTAGCTTAAACCCGCTCTCCCTTTTCTAATCAAAATGGAAATGTCCTCTTCAGTTATATACACCTGGGTCTCTTTTTACGCAGACTTATTTAACACATTTATTTAACACAATTTTGAAGTTACGTGATTCGTGTTTCACCGGAAGTCGAACTCCGATATTGCGCTATTACTTTAAATAACAAATTTTGCGCACTTATGTTATATTGAAAGTAATAGCACATTATTGGAATGAAACTTTCAACTTAGTAATTTCAATATTTTCAGTGCTTTATAATAGTAAGATTTTATGCAATAATGAAATTAAAATCATGATTTCCACATTTTATGTATACACATATTAAATTTTACAAGATTATAATGTAAATTTGTTCAAACATTGTGCATGTTAATTTTGCATTTTAAATCGCATTCTGTTTTTGGTTTTTTTAAAAAAAACAATCAATTATTAATCATTTAGTGTCCACAAGTTTATTTTTAAAAGGTCAGTAATAGCAGTGGGCACAATTAAATTTGACAATTAAAAATTAAAATCTGATTTTTAATTGTAATTAACAATTTAAAAATTACTTACGGTGACTTAAAATAATGTGATGTGAAATTTGATTTTTAAATGGAATTGAAAATTAAAGACAAAAATAAGAATTTAATTTTTAGTTGTTAGTTTCATAAACAATTAATGAAATCATTGTCTCAAAGATTAACTTCTAATTACGTTGTCACCAGAAAACCATTGTCACAACATGAGTGTGAAGTTGGTGCTAGTTGTTTGCAAACGAAAAACGTGTATAAAAAAATGTAAATTACTGTACTGTAAATTATGCATAAAAATATATTATTTTGAATAAAATTAAATATTATAGTTAAAAAAAGTTTGTCTTGTATCAATTTTTTTCAAATTTGAAATTTTTTATTAGTCATATTTTATTTCCTTATTTTTTTTTTTTGCGCGAATTTTAAAGTAATTTTACGTTGGTACTTTGCTTTTACGCAAATTTTGAAAAATCACAGACCGCACCCCCCCTTTTCACTGTAAGTTACGTCTATTTTTGCGCAAGTTTGTTTGTACATGTTTTCTGAGGAACCTATCTATCGCGTAAAATGAGACCCAGGTGTATATATTGTTAATAGTTATATTTTGGAATGAAAATATGATAAAAAACATTTCAATAAAAAAATAATAAAAACTATCCATTATTACTAATTATTATATATATTAAAATTTATTTGTAAATGTAGAAGTGCACACTACAAAATCTTTTATTATGAATTTTTTCTTTTGAATCCAATCTTTGGTAGTTGTAATTTCAGTTTTCTTTTATGTTTTTTTTTCTTGTAAACTCAAACATTGAGATTAAATATTCTTTCCTTTTTTCTCTAGAAGCTCTCTTATTAACTTTTCTTTTTGTAGGTTCAAATTTTCATTATGATAACTTCTTCATTACAATACATTTTGGGGGTATATAAAAACAGTAAAATTTATCCAGTTTACAATTTCCAGATCAGTTTCAGGCTCAAAATAGTCATGCTTTTGGATGGAAACCCAAGGCTTGTTGTAAATTTCTCAGGAGTCTTCTTTACATTTTCTTTTAGTGAATAAGCTATATAGTGAGATCTGGTGAAGATTAGTTCTTAACTAAAACTTAGCACATGTTTTTCATCAAATCCATTTCTAAAGTACATTTTTAAAACTAGTAGTGAGTTTCATTTTACTCCAGCCTACAAAATTATTTTTTATTTTTCTCTCCCCCCTGCTGGGCTGCTACTGCTTTTCTTTTCTCAACAACTGAATCAATAATAACTGTTACTCACATGACACTAAGGCCTACTTCTTTATGTTACCCCTATCTTAATTTTTGGAACACTCTTGTTTTCTGTTATCCATTTAATTTTCCACTACCTTAGATATGACAGAATTAAATCCTGATAAATTGTGTATTTTTACAAAAGCTTATTTTCCCCATTTCTTTTTAATTAAATAAAATTCTAACCATAATTATTCAAATTCCATTGCAATTCTATTTCTTAACTCTCCAAAAACATTATAATCCTTAAATCACACTTTTATTTGAATAAAATTACCCTTTGTATTAGAAAGATAAAAATAAAATAAAGACAATATTAATTAAAAATAGCATTTCTTATCAAAAATGTTAAAAACTTATTATTTTTTTTCTTCTTAGTTTTAAAACTTTTACTAATTTATCTCTTTTATTATTATTTTTAAAAATTAAAAGAAAATTATTGAAGAGAAAAAAGATGATGATGATGATGATTATTATTATCATCATCACCACCACCACCACTAACACTACCACTACCACCATCACCATAACCACCACCACCACCACCACTACCACCATCACCATAACCACCACCACCACCACCACTACCACCACCACCAACAACACCACCACCACCACTACCACTGCTACTACTACTACTACTATAATTATTATTAAATACTTTTCTTTTTCAACTATCCTTAATAAATTATAAATATTCATATACTTACAATTAAATTATTTGGAACTTATCATATTATTTAATAAGTGTAACTTTTAATAAGCTTAGTAAGATTATTCTGAGAGAGAAAAAATAAAAATTAGATAATTAATCTAGATAAAAAATATTTCATTTTGATTATGTGCCTATTCATCATATTTTTTATTTACCTATACATTTCTTTTCTACTCTTTTTATCTTCTAGTATGATTGTATTTTTATGATATTGGGTAATATTGTATGAACTTTCAGGTAAATCTTCCTGTCCAGAAGCAAAGAATTGGCCCCTTCTTTCTTTTAATATATTTTTTAATTCTTCCATATTTTTTAAAAATATTTCTGTTTTTAACTAAAAGTACATAAGAGATTATTGATTTTCTTTATTTTCTATCTTTTAATTAATATTACTGCCAGATTTGTAGATTCATTTTTTAGATGCAAATGTAATCAATTTTACTATATAAATGTTCAGACATTTAACACAGAAAAGGTAGACATATGTTTATAAATTTTAGTTTTTATTCATGCTTAGTATGAATTCAATATATTACATCATAATCATGACTCTTTGCAATTTTATTAAAGATGGACTTTATGTAACTATAATGGTCAAATATAAGTCAAGCATTGATGGCCTTGTGGTTAGCATAGCTGCCTTCCAAGCAGCTGGCCCGGATTCGCTTCCCAATCAATGCTTTGACATATGAAAATATATATATAATATATATTTTTTATTTGTCCACAATGTTGAAACAAATATATAAACTAAATAATAAATCTAAATAAGACTGTAATAAACAGTTATTAATAACTATATTTTAATATTTATCAAACTGGCTTTCACTCTCTATTGTGTGTACAAATCACATAACCAACTAATAATTCTACTCCATCTACTGGGCATTGTTTACATTAAATTGTACTTTAAAACATATACATTATAATCAAATAAATAAATAAATTTTAACAATTTTTAACATATTACATATTGAAACAGTCGATCTTAGTTTAAGATTGAGCTTCATGGTTCTATCTACTAACCTAGGTTCAAACCTTATATCCATTCTGCTCCTGTTTTCATGTATATATATTTCATATATATATTTGAGATGCGCGCCTAAAATTTATAAATTTTAACTTTTCAATAACATTCTTTTTTATTAATTCTTTTCTTCCCATTTAAAATACATAGGTGTGGCTCAGATATATATTATAAGAGCAAAAATACTAACAAAATATTGATTTTTTTAAAAATATTTTATTATACGTCATTTTTAAACTCATTTTTAAAACTTTTTCTATTAAATTGTATATTTTTATAAAATCCAAGATAGAAGATGCAACCGTTAATTGTCCAAAAATAATTAAAGTGTGGAAAATATAATATCGTTTTAATCTTGGGAAGGAATTTTTAATTAAAGTTTTTACTTAAAATAAAATGGGAATTAAGATTAACGATTGTACTTTTGTTATAAACATTTTTGTCAAATTTTGGAATGTTATCTAACGTTTGCATCTTCAAAAACAATAAACAAAGAAAACTTAAAATTTCTGTTAGATTAAAGATTACGTTTAAGCTCGAGATAAGAAATTGAAAGCATTTTTTAAATACCTGAGCAGTATATAAAATGGGCTGATTTTAAATACCAACAGATTAGCTACTATTGAGAGAAATGATTGCTACTAGACTCCACATTGCTTTGAAATCTTAAAAATGATGATCTAGTAAAAAGCCTTTCCCGACCTTTGTGGGTCATCTTCTGCTGCCATAATATTCTGCTGCCCTGAAATGAAGGAAGGCCTAAAAAACAGAACTCTGGAATGCTGAATGGAGGCTGGCTGTCACCAAGAAATACTATGCAGGCACTGACTTTGAAAAATGGACTCGTAAATTGGTGCAAGGTAAATTATTTCAAACCACCACCATTGAAACTAAATCTAGTTTGCCTAACTAATCTCAAACTCTATTAAGATTTCTCCTAAAGTATTATTTATTAACTTTGTATCTTACTAAAACATAAATGTAAATTGCTGTCAAAGAATTTTTATGAATCTTATTCACTCTCATATGCTTCAACTTTAACTTTGGTGCGGTCATTTATTTATATGTATTTACTACTTGATTTTATATGTATGCTTTTATTATTATTAATATGCTAATCTCAAACAACCTGATTAGTTGGATTTTTCAAAATCTTTCCCCCTTTTAGTTAAACCTTCATGAATTAAGGTTATTAACTTCCCCTTAAAATATAATGTATGATTAATTAATATGCTTGCCAGATTGTTCTTATGAGTCAACCTTTTGTTTCTGTTTTAGTATAAAAATTTATTTGTTTAACTCTGGATTCTACCCCGGTGAATCCAAAACTTAGGCTAATTAATGCTCTGAAACTGTATTTATTTTATAAATGTTATTTATTCAATTGTAGAAAGGTTACCTATTAGTTGTTTTCTATAACTGCTAGCTTTCTTTCATTTTTCCATACTCTTAAATTATCATATGCTTAAATATTCTCAGCTGTGAAATCCGCGAAGGTGGGATTGAATCATTTTTAAACATCAGAAAAGAAAGGAGGTAAATTTTAATGTATATTTTACTATTTTAGTTATTAAGTAAAATCTGGTATACGTATATGTATATATATTACAGCGGCATCACATTTTTATAAATTATGGCATAGCAATAAATCCTCTTTCATGTCGTTAGTGACATTCATCCATATTGCATTACTGACATTTGACACATCTTCATGAATATAAATATAAAACATAAAGCATCACATGATCCAAAGTTCCTCACTGATGAAGGCCACAAGCCGGAAACTAGTCTGGGGATATTGGACAAGTAGGCATTAGATAGGGATTTTATGCACAAGCCTTCTGGCATCCATTGATTATTATGGTTGGCACAGGGTGGCAGTACTGTATAGAGAGTTTTGCCTTGTTTATAAACAATTATGTGCTAGTATAAGAGATAGTGATCATGTGATGCTTTATGGTTTAACACCAATCCTGCCTAATAGGATAGTGGTGGCTATGGTTGTTAAAGAGCCAAAGACACCACAATGTATGGTGCTGAACTGAGTTCAGACCCATATGACTATATAAGCTATTGAGCTTAGATTGAAAATACTTTTGTGTTTTCAATTTCATTCTTATAGTTTTATAGTTAAGTAGAGAAAAAATGTGGTTGCTGGAGGGTTGCATTAGATCCTAAGATCTAGGCGCAGTGCTCTCAGATCCAAAGCTCCTCACTGATGAAGGCCACAAGCCAGAAACTAGTCTAGGGATATTGGATGAGTAGGCATTAGATAGGGATTTCATGCACAAGCCTTCTGGCATCCATTGATTACTCTTGTTGGCACAGGGTAGCAGTACTGTATAGAGAGTTTTGCCTTGTTTTTAATATAAATATATTAAGTGCTTCTAATCTGGGTGTTGCGACTAGATCAAACCCATAGATTTCTTCTCATGTCCTGTCCTGAGGATAGTTGATCTTCCCAGGACTTATTTCATATAAAAAGGCCTCTGGCAGTGATTGCAGTATGCCTGGAACATGCTATGCCTATCCACTTTTCTCTAAGCACTGCCCAAGAAGGGGGTCTTAGATTTTGTTTTCATGTTATCTCTGCGCCATTGTCAGTACCGCCACTTATTCATATTATTATTTCTTTTGCTTATGTTCTAATTTCAGTGTTGTAATATCAAAATTGTGCTCTGCTCAAAAATATATATGTATAAATGCCGAATATTATTAACTTTATTAATTTATAATGTTATTGCAATCTCACCATCGTAATCTATTTCTGTATTTAAAAGTATCTATCTGCCTTGGGGAAAATAAAGCATTCCTCCTACTAGTGTTAATTAAAAGAATTTTCAAAAAATATTTTGTCATATAATCAAATATCACTTTTTCAAATGTACTTTATTTATTTCATTTTCACGACCTCAGCAGTGTGAAAATAGTTTTTCTTATATATATATATGATGAATCTTGGAATGCTCCCCAAAATAATGTTAGTCACCGTGTTTCACAACTGTAAACCAAAGCGTTAATAGCAATTTTATGTAATCTTTTAATAATTGATTGACATCTTAATACCATACCCACCAAAGATGTGTGTTCATGTATATATAATATTTAGTTAATAAAAGAGCATATGAGAAACATTTGCGAGAATTTTAATATGTAATCTACCGTTTGGTAGACTGCTCATTCACGCACACATGAACGTATGTATATACATAATTTGTTGTTTTATTAAACTTTTTATTATCTAATTTGTTTGAGTAGTTTGAATTCCCTTTTTTTCTACTTCTCACATGTACAACCATGTGCATGCATATTTTAGTTAAGTTATAATGCAATAATATCTAGTCTCATTGTCTTCTCCGCTGTGCTAGTGTGCCAGATTTAAAATAAATTCTCATGTGCCATCATTATATAGTATTCATTAGGTGTTTGGACTGGGTCTTAGGGAGTGGGTTCGAATCCAGATTGGTCCCTGACCTAAATCTTGGGCTTGATTGGGTTTAGGTACATTTTTTTGAGTTCCAGTTGATGTTAGATGGATCAACATGTTTTGACTGGGACAATATACATAGAATTTACAATATTTAATTAAATAAGATATTTATTTTATATAGCACTATGTTGTATAAACTGTAATATTAATAATTAGCCATTAAGCTAATGCACATGTGCTTTGTGGATTTTAACTATAAATGAATACTCTCACTTTCCAAACACAAGATAAAGTCTTTGTAAAAAGATAGAATGAATCCATCTATCTTTTCAATCCAAATTAAATAAATAAATAAATATTTTATCTTTTTAAATACTATTTACATATTTGCAATAATTTCCCTATATCTTCCACTATTGAACAAAGCCCACTTTTGCCCTAGTATTTACATATTTACACAAATTTTCTGGAATATTTAAGGTTCATGATTTGTAAATTTAAATAAATCAGACAATGAAAGAAAAATATATAAAGAGCTGAATAAACAAGAATATAAAAAGTTAAATATGGATCCTGGTAAAGGAATCAAAACAAGATAGAAGTATTATTAAATCATATGAAAATGAAAGGATTAATTAATGAGAAAGAATATAAGAATTTATATCCATCAGAGTTTGAACATCTGTGTATATTTGGAAAAGTAAAGATTCATAAAAAATATGCCAGTAAAAATAATTTTAGATTTTAGTGATTGTATATTTAAAGATTTATGTAAAATAGTATATAGAAAAATTGTAGAGATAATAGGATTTGGAAAATATTATATTTAAAATTCTGAAGAAATTATTAATAAATTAAATGGTATTAAATTAAGTAGAAATGGAAAACTAGTGTTTTTGATATCAAAAAGATGTATCAAAATGTACCTAGAAAAGATATTGTTATAAAAAAATTGAAAATAAGTAACATTAGAAGAATTTATATATACTATTTATGAAGAATTGTTAATAATAGATGAGGCATTGTATTTTAAATATAAAAATAAATTTTGGAGTATAAACAATAGATAGGTTATGGGATGCTCGATTAGTAGAATTTTATTATCAGTATTGAAGACATTATAATAGATAGAGTTATAAGTAATAATGAAATTATACAGTATTACAGATATGTTGCTGTAGGAAACATTAGAAGTATTAATAAGGTTTTTAATGAGAAGAAAATGGATAAAAATATTTAGATATTTTTTAAAGAAAAGGAATGTTGAATGAAATAATTGTTGAACATTATATTAAGGATAAAAAGATAAGAAAGTTAACTGATCCCAAAGTCATATCAACCATGGTGCTAAAAGTTAGGATTTTTAAAGGGATTTAAATTAAAAAATGATGGAGTAATGTTAGATAAAAAAGAGGCATATGCACAGAAACTGAAGATGGAAAATGAGTATGTTAAAATAGGCTATAAGAGGAAAGTAATTAGAAGGATTTTTGGTAATAATGTAGATAAAAGGAGAATATTAGGAATAAGTATAAAGATAGTAATAAATGTTTTCTGTGAATATGACAATGCCATAAGATCTTGAAAGTGCTAAGCTGTATTTAATTTATAGAAATAACAAGATTCTCTATAGTTTTATATAAGCACACTTATTACATTTATTACATTTTGTATAGAAAAAGTAGAAACAGTTAAAATTATTACATAAAGATAGTAAATGGATGTCTATTCCATATTCTGAAAAAGTATATAAAAGATTAATAAAAGAAATATTACCAAATAATGCAAAAATAGCTTGGAAAAATAATAAGTCTTTGGGTAAATGGTTCTACAATATTAAAAAGTTAAATGATATTAATAGTAAGGTAGGTCTAGTTTATAAAACTAGTTGTGGAAAATGCAATTAGCTATATATAGGACATATGGGAAGAACATTAATTAAAAGATGAGGAGCATGGTAGAGCCTTAATAAAAAAGATATCAGATTAGGACCATATTTACATTGTTGAGATACAGGACATAAATTGAACTGAGAATAAAATATAAAAGTTATAAAGTATGTAAAAGATTACCATAAGAGATATATTATGAAATGTTATATATTCAGGAAAATTTGGATAAATGCGTAAATATAGTTAATGGTCCAGAAAAAACAGGGAAAGTAGGCTTTGTTAAATAGTTAGAAAATATAGAAAATTATTGTAATTATGTAAATATTATTTTAAAAAAATATTATTTTTTAAGTATTAAATTTATTTAATTAAATATATGTTTAATTTCAACTAAAGAATGACCGTTCGTAAATTGTAAAGATTTCGCAAGTGTCATTCATTCAAACATAACAAATGTAATTTAAAGTGATCATGTAACACTGTCACATTCTTATTTCCACACACTTAAGATTTGCCCATACATAAATGTTTGGGTCAAAAGAATGGGTGGATTCATTCCATTCTTTCTAAAATACTATATCTCATGTCTGGAAAAATTGAGTATTCATTTATAATTTATCTTTAAAGCACACATGCATTGGCTTAATCGCTAATATTACTATTACATAAAAAAACATAGCGCTATATAAAATAAAATAATATCTCATTAATTAAATATCGTAAATTGTATGTATATATAATATGTTAAAAATTGTTAAAATTTATTTATTTATTTGATTATAATGTATAAATATATGATTTAAAGTACAATTTAATGTAAATAATATCCACTAGATGGAGTGAATATAGTTAGTTAGTTATGCCTATTATCATGTTTTAATAAGATGACACAGAAGAGAGATTTTCCGGATAGTAAGGATAACTTATAATCTTGTCAACCTTACTTATTTATATGCAAGATCAAAACAAACTGAAAAATATAATTGTAAGTTTATAAACAGTAAATTCGCTATCCTTTTTCCCCTTAAAATACACACACACATATATATATTGTAACAGGCACTCATGCCATTACATTAATTTAAAAAAAAAAAAAGTATAAATGTCCGCAAATAAAAAGTTATTAAATAAAAGTTAAAATTAAAAATTGAAAACTAAAACTTTGCAAAAATGTATATATATATCACACAGATGGAAAAAAAATATTAAAAGAAAACTTTATTAAAAAAAGAAGTATTTTAAAATTAAATTTTAAGAAAAAACTTAAAAGATTTAAAGATAAAAATATATCTTTAAGAATGTATAATAATTAAATTACTTCCTATTGTGCTAAAACGCAAAATGAAAATGATTGTTGGTTTTAATTAATCTTAAGTAAACGAGCCCTTTGGGCAAATTTATAATTAAAGGTCAGATAAGAGATATAAATTTTTTTAAAAAATATTGCATTACCCACTTGTGGAAGGTCAACCAACACTCGGACCCTAATGAAAACTACCGGAAACAGGAAACTATTGTCAGTGAATCTGAAGGATTAATATAAAAAGAAAGAAAATTCAAATTAAGAACAGTTTCAGCTTGATTTTTGAGGAGGAGGGGAAAAGACACACTTTTCACCCTCTTGCTGTTTTCAAATGAAAAGACTGTTGAAATATGAATGGCACTATTGCAGACCCTGAATCATATGGGTACTGCAATAAAATAGTTACAGGATTGAACCAGCTAAGGCTTTCTCTGGATTGATAACTACACCATGAACAGAAAATATGAATGATAAAAGACTTCATGAGAATTGGCACAAGGAACCAGGAGCTCCTCTAATGTAACATATAAACTATAAATCATGAACTTTAATTATTATAAACTTTCACTAAATGAACTTTGAATCACTTCTTAAACAATTAAGGCCTAATCAAGTTTAAATCATAAACTCTTATCTGATCAACATGAAAGGTTAAATCAGTTTTATTTTTATATATGTTTTCCAATTCAATTATTTCCATTTTTTTTATTAATATTTATTAACTAAATCATTAAAATATAGTAAATTTTAAATTGGGTGTAGATAGCTGCATAGATACATTATGTTGGTTATTTCTTTAAGATTTTTATATGTAAAATATATCGGTAAATATGACACCTCATGCTGAGTGTCTAAACATATTTACTGGTATATCTCTTAAGTTGTTGTTGTCAATGCAGCACCTTATGATGAGTGCCAATGGGTTTACTTTATTGTAAATTTCCCTCAGCAATTGTCAATTTAATAACT
The DNA here is from genome assembly GCA_028023455.1 of Epiperipatus broadwayi. Classification (NCBI taxonomy): domain Eukaryota; kingdom Metazoa; phylum Onychophora; class Udeonychophora; order Euonychophora; family Peripatidae; genus Epiperipatus; species Epiperipatus broadwayi. The sequence continues at coordinate 120,241 of JAQFVV010000292.1, read as the reverse complement.
TTATATCTAAATTTGTTTATGTTTATTCTAAAGGGGTTTGATTTCAAGCTATTTGTTTCATGGTTGGATCGATGCTGGTGGAGGGATATATGGGTGTTTATATCAATGTAATGTGAAGCATGTTTAGCATATAGGGAAAATCCCACATGAATGCATGATCCAAGGCATAGTTGATGCATTACAATGTATGTGGATGTATTTCCCATACCATTGTTTTTCCTTTTATTCTGGATGTTAATAGTAAGATGGCCAAGACAGCACTTCACCACTTCAGAGAATTTTCAATATATTTTCCAAATGATTTTCTTTGCCAGACAGACGCTCATTCCTGTCTGGGAAAGAACCATTTCTCTTTAAATAATACCACACTGCAGATGCGTATTCCTACCGGTGTGGTTTTATGCTAGTATCTTCATATTGCATTGGTTGCATCTGTATATCAGGAAGCAGGTACTGGTTTGGCTATGAACTTTTAGTCTGAGGTTGAATGATTTTTTTTGAAAAGTTTTTAACTGAGTAATGTATGTAGCTTATCTATACTCAACATTATAAAACAAACTTCTATCAACTATTCATTTGTGTAGGCTTTTATCTAAAGCATAAAATAATATTTTAAGTGTAATCATAAAGCAGTCATTTCTATTAATTTATTTCTTCTAATTAAAGTTATAATTGTTAAAGTAAGTGATATCATGTGTTATGTATATGTGTATGTGCTTATGTTCGCACTCGGCATCTATCGGTAAATATGACACTTTATGTTGAGTGTCTTAATATATTTGCCTAAGCCTCTCCTATAAGTTCATTATTTGTGAATGTGACACCTCGTGATGAGTGTCTTAAGGAACTCAAGAAGAGTATAACCTTTTTTATACATTACAATTAATAATAATTGAACTAGAATAATTTGCGGTGGTCAGTTGTGTTGCATATATGTATACATGTACATGCTTATTTGGTTTTTAAAATATTAAAGCTTAAAATTTAAACTTAGACGTAAATAGCTGCATGGATTTATACATAAATGTGTGTAATCCATGTAGCGTAGTTATGTCTATCAAAAGATTAAAATGTATAAATAAGAATCTCCATCTGTGTGAACTAAAATTAAATTCAAATATGATAAATATATCAACTAAACTAAAATAATAATGTTTATTCCTCCAATTCAGCTTTATACATGTGTGATAATAAATGTTTTTACTGGCAGTGGCTTATTTTATTTATTTTTGATATTAAAAATATATTTTAAAAATATAAATATTTTTCTTTATATCTCAGCTACTCCTAGAGCTAGTGGTAGGGGCTAACGATCAATATATAATTATAATAAAACAAAGTTGAATCTTTTTCAATATGTATCTGCCTACTATATAAATATTCCAGGTTCAAATGGCCTGGTGGTATGTTGTATGGTAGATATGGTAAGAGCATATACACCCTGACCATTATAATATATACCTTACATATTAAACTATGAAATTTTAAGTTAAATAAATAGTTGTTTTAATAAAATTAAATATTAAAATAATTATTTTTTAATCATTCATATATGTATAAAAATAATTATTTAAATTAACTAAAATCACTAATCAAGATGTAAAACTTAGAGAAAACCTTAGGTCAAAGTCATATCTTAGCAACTAAATGTGAAAGAAATGAAATTAGAACTCATTTATACAATTATTAATTATGATTCCTTCAACAATAATCGAATACAAAATCATATCAAAGAGTAAATTTAACACATGCTATGGAAGTCAATTCTACTATAAAAGCTAAAGCAAATAATTTCCAAATTAATTCTATCTTTTACAAATGTATTAGTCACTATGCTTAATTATTTTACTGTGTTCGAATTCCTAACTTACTAAAAAGATGGATCAATAGTTTGAACTTCCTTGTTTATAAAATTTTCATGAAGAGAAAACTCTAATATCACTCAAGGAAAGTGTAAATAAATTGCTCGTTAATATCAATAATAATCATTTCAAAAACGAGATAATCTTTACTAGAGTAATTCGAGAAATTCTTAATGAGTTCATTCTAAACTTGAATTTTAAAGAAGATAAATATACCAAAAACATTTATATTCAAATAAATTATTTTAAGAAGATTTTAAGTTATTTAAAAAGCATCACGAGTAAAGACAATTTGACATAGGTTCCAATGGTTTTATTGTAACCTAAAGTAATGTAATTACTTATTCCTACTGAAATGCCTAAAGTATATATATATATATTTCAACTATATAATTCAAAATGCAATTTCAATTTATATGGAAATAATTTATGGAAGATGTCAATATCATGCAAGAGGAACATTTAGGAACAATGGTATATACTTATTGCCTCACCAATGATTGATGTTCAGGGAATAAAGAACTTTATTCTTAATGAACATTACTTCACAAATTATGGAAATGAATGGGACAATACTATAAACTTTTAACACATCCTATCATCTTTGTGTATCATCATCCATAAATATCTAATTTTATTTTATTTGCTTCCAAAATCTACTTACATTAGCTAATTTAGTTTAGAAAGTCCTTAGATGAAAAGAAATTGGGAAGATCATTGGGTTAATTTTTTATTTATTTAATAAAATTTAGGTCCTCCTTGTAAAGTGACCTGACCAAGGGAAATAAGTAGACTTAATATGAAGGTAAGATTTCACTGTTCTTCATATTAAATTCATACACTTGACAAGACAGAATTTTTGTTTATTACTGTCTGAATTAATTTAGTAATATTTATTTAGTTATTATTGTATGATTAATACCTTGAATGAATGGTTTATTCTTTCAATGACAGGCACCACACATAGAAATGGGGGTCTTATAAAAATAGAATTCACTCAAATGGATTCGTTATTACAAAAATCTTCATTTATATCTATATTTTTTAAATTAAATTTAGATAGTTAGAATTATTATAATTTTTGAAATTATAAAATTTCATTTATTGTGCTATAACTTATTAAATATTGCTTGTATTATAATACATATCTACTATGGGGATATGGTAAAATGTCATTTTAAATTTATTTATTAATATAGTAGAGATGTATGAAAAGCACTCATAATTATAAATGTTGATATATATAAAGATAAATTTAAATTGTTGTCATTTAATAAATATTGTTAATTTTTTTTTATTTTAAGAAAGTCTCTGATTTATTTAAATCATTTATTTTATTTTCATAATAAAATAAAATTAAATACTCATACCCATATATATATATATAAACAAAAAAAAAGACTTATAAATCTAAGAAATAATATTATATTTCAACCAGAGGACTGGTTTTCATCAGAAAGAAAAAAATACACAGTAAAATGGCGACGCCATTTTACTGTGTATTTTTTGGTTGAAAGTAATTTTGAGAATCTATTGATTAAAATTGTATTAAATAATATTATTACTACAGGATATTAATGGAATCCTTGAAGAGAATTAATTGCAAAATCCACCCTGAGTTCGAATACTGAGCATAACAGAATAATCAAGATAGGTGAAGATTGGATGAACTGGTCTAAATTGTATCTATAGTTAATATTTAGATATTGAATTATCTTATTTGAAATAGATGCAATCATAGATTTAATTTTTATCATATCATTCATGGCATCCTATATGCAGACCCTAAGTCCGATTATAGTTAGATGTGTTCACCTACATTCCTTAAAGGAATGTGGATGGTTACAGAATAATACAAGAATAAGGTTACTATGTAAAGGAAAGGGTAAGGATCATAGAAAGCCAAGCAATTATAGATCGATAGTGGTAACATCAGTGTTATATAAAGTGTTCACATATATGGTAGCTGGAAGGCTAGAAAAATGGATGGAAGAAAATAATATAGTGGGGGAAATGCAAGGAGGTTTTTGATCGAATAGCCATGTAGGAAATAGTTTATTTGTAGTTACACAACTTATAAATATGAGTAGAAATACAGGTAGACAGTTACATATTGTTTTATAGATATAGAGAAGGCATATAATAGAGTAAATGTAAATAGATTATGGATAAGTTTAGCAAATTTAGATTGGATGGAGCTTTAGTGGATATTATTAAGAGATTATAGGAAAATAATTACTATATGTATCAATTAGGAAATATAGAATCAGTTAAAGTTAAAAATGGGGTGGGACTAAGACAAGGATGCCCTATGTCACTAATTTTGTTTTTGTCATATTTGAAAAAAATGGAAAGAGCAATAGAAAGATTAGGAAGGAGGATAGACATACCGTTAATAGGTGGCAAGGGAATATATATTATCGAGTCTTTTATTTGTGAATGATGTCTTTTTGTGACAGAAAGATCGGAAGATATGGAAGTTATGCTGAGGATATGCACAAAAGTGGGTAAAGATATGGGGATTAAATTTAGTAAAGAAAAATCAAAAGGAATTATGATTAATACTGGGGAAAGACAAATAATTTTTTAATGGGAGATATAAAGTTAAGTGTGGTGAATAGGTATAACTATTTGGGAATTGTTTTAAGTAATTAGAGCAATTTCTTAGATGAATGGAAAAAAAATTGATTAATGAAGAAAAGAAAAGGACTGATAAAGAAATTAACAGTGTTTTCATATAATAAATATGCCATAGTTAAAATTGTATGGAAGAGAGTGGCAGTAGCAGGGTTAGCATATGGTAACAATGTGTTATGTGTTAGTAAAGGGGTTTGTTAGATTACATAGAAAAAATACAAAAAAAAGCAGGAAGACATGCATTAGATGCAGATGTGTGGATGGTAAAGGAGACAATTTAAGGAGAAATGGGATGGTCAAGTTTTTATATGAGAAGTGCAAAAACCAAAATGAAAATATTTGTAGATTGCAGTTTATGGATAATAAGAGATTAGCCAAAATAGTATTTAGTTGGGTTATGAGTAAAGGGCAGGCAGCAAGATGGGTGAGAAATGTAGTATGGTATGCAGAAGATTTGAATAAAGAATTTATATCAGTATACTTATACAAAATGTGTGATGATTGTGTTAGGAGAATTGTTGAGTGTTATAGAAAAAGAATTTAAATATATATAGAAGTAAACAAAATATTGGGTGCAAGTTAATTAATAATAATAGCAAGGAAAGTAGTTTACTGTTTAAGATTCAAACAGGATCTTTAGCAACAAGAGAATATACACATAAATAGAAAAATGTGAGTTATTTAGTCTGCAAGTTGTATAAGGAAGAACATAGAAAATATTAGGCATCTGTTAATTGAATGTAAATACCTGAAAGCAGAAATAGTGCAAATAATAAAGTTATGGAAAAATAAATATAAACAAAGTAAATATATAAAAAGTGGGCTATTGGTTTTTATGCTGGGTTTGGGAAAAGATAAGGTGGGTTTAGATATAAATGCCATGGAGTTGACAAGGATTATATTGTGGAAATGGAATGGAGCAGGATAGAGAAGAATATGAGAAAAACCTAGAGTGGGGAATGGAAAGATAGGATAAAGTGCTGAGAAATTCCTGACGCTGCATAAGGAGAAGTCACAGTGCATTACATCACATGTAAATTTGTATAAGTAAATATCTTGAAAGATCTCAATGGAGATAAAAGGCAGTTAGATAAATATTAAAACATAGTTATTAATAGTTGTTTATTTAAATCTTATTTAGATTATTTAGTTTGTGGTCTTTATGTTTATGTTTTTGTATTTAATTAGTTAAATATGTTGTTTGTTATTCAAATATATTTAAAGTTCTTCAGAGAACCCATTTTTTTGAAAGGGGGATGCTGGTATATTTTTTCTGTTTATAGCAAATTCATTTTTGGTTATTATCCAATCCTTCTTAATCATTCATTTTCTATCCTTCTTTCTGTTAAAATGAGATCTTCCCTGGTCAGATTAAATTTATGGTCTGTTTGTTGTTCATGTTCTATGAATATAGAAGAGTATTCATTACTTCTCTTGACCCTGATATATATACATAATTGTGCTGGGTTATCCTTGTTGGCAAAGTTGTCCTCATCTCTCCATATTATGCATATTTACAATTGACTTTGTTGCACCCAATTTTGTAAACTATTTGATGAGCTGCTTTCTTAGTCAGTTGAGTTATTCAGCAGTTTATTTAGTGAAAGAGAACAAATGCTTATATTTTTCAGAACAAAAGTTTTTTTTAAATTTTTGAATCACTTTTGGTATGTATGGGAGGCTTGTCCATTCTTTGTTCTCACTAGATTGAGGTTGTAACTATTTTTTTAGTTTGCTATAAAATCTATCTATCATATTGTAAATTTTAGTGATGTTATAGCCCAGGTTTCTTAAATCTCTAATATATGCATCAATATTGTTTTTTTTATTATCTATTTTAAATTTACAAAGTTTTAAATTCCTGTAAGAAAACCTTTAAGACCGTCATATTTATGGTCCATAGGAGTTAAAGATTTGGGATGGTTGGCTCCTCTAATGTTTATTACTTCAGTATCATTCTGTAGTTTAAAGTGTGGAATTGCCTTCGCATGTCAAGATCTAAAAATCTAATACTTTGGTTATGTCTTCTTTTTCAATGGTCCAAATTAATGAATTTTTGTGATTCATATTTTATCTGCACAAATAAATGTGCCATCTACATATCTAGTGTATAATATGTTTGTGGACAGGGACACAAACTTTGGTATAATTGTGTTTAACAAAATAGTTAAATATGTATTTCAATTTCTTTTGTTTCTATTAAAACATTATTGCCCAGATGAAATTCTTTAATATTTATTTTGATAAAGATTTAAATTTTAGTTGTCTTTATTTATTTATTTGATCCAAATGAGATACTTATATGTATCTAACCTATGCACACACATGCATGCACATTAAAAAAAATATATTAAATCCTTGCATTTCCCTTTAACAAATTATTATTAGTAATTTTAAAACAATTACGAATAATACATTACAGGCTATTATATCCTCTATGTACTGTTGGCTGTGTACCTTTTTAGGCTTCTATTTTCAGGCATATATATATATATATCTAAATGAAATATATTTTTATTGCATTATATCTGTCACTATTTTTATATAAATATAGTGTTAAAAAAAATTATCCTAAAAGTTGAAAAATATATTGTAAATTGTCAGTATTATATTAAAATAAAAGCTTACTTTATTATTTTTATTTTATTTTCAAACATATTTTGATTTTCTTTTAAAAATAGATATCTTCTTATTTGAATGGAACAGATGAAGAAAACTGAAATTTTGAAATAAAATCAATTTTCTTCAAATTTTAATATCTGTAGTTTTGAAGCCAGGGAAAAAAGTCACATGTCAAAAAGAAGATATTTTTGAGAACTATCAATTTACATATCGTGTGATGATGTAGCACAAACCATTTTCCAGCAAGCTCAAAATGAATTTTCAAAATGGAGTCTTTCAAAAAAAAAAAAAGAAGTAGAAATGCTGGAATAATGATAACATTTTTTACTGTTACTTAAAAATTGAATTATAAATGCTTTATAGTATATCTATTTTGATGGAAAGAAGTTTTAACTAATAAAACATTCCAAAAACATTGCATATAGGAATGAATAATGATTTACTTTATGTATATGAAAAAGAAAGAAAAATATTAGCAGTAAAATCATTAGTTTTACTTTTTGACAAATTTTTATTTGTCTAATTTTTCAAAAGAATAATAATAATAACTTTTTCCATTAAAAAATACCTTTTTTTTTTTTCAAAAATATTACAGGGCATCTGCCATATAAATACTATTAGAAATAAAGAGTTTCAAATGGTATATATGCTTTTTTTTTTTTTTAATATAAAATGAGAAGACATTAATGAGATTATCAAAAAAGGTGAACATTAATAAATCATGCCAATAAAGATTTATTAATTTTTTTATTTTCATAATTATGCAAAAATTTATAAAAGAATTTATGCATATTACTTTTAGTATAATATTACTATTTTATTTTATTTTTTAAATTGTTTATAAATGTGTATTTGACTAGTAAATTCTGGAGGTCAAGATGTATCAATTATGATTCTAGATGTAGCATTTTCAGTGGCCAACTACTTATGAATTTTCAAATAATCAACTATTCAATATTGTTCTAATATTTAACTGCTTATCCTAATGTGAATAAAATAATAAAATAATAGGTAAATAATTTTTGCCCCTCTATATATCAGTAATATGAATTATGGCTATAATTATTTTCTTAATGATAAGTAATGTAATATCCATTATTTTATTATTCTTTCTCATGTGTCATAGCATCAGCCGGGAAGCGAACCCGCTAACCCGGGACAACTGCTTGTAAAGCGGCTGTCGCTGATCTCTCGACCACCAATGCTTGACATTATTCTATTATTGTAAGGAGATACTATACAAATTTCATTGATTCCTATTAGAAATTCACTTAAGTATCTTTGACTTTTTAGCAAAATGTTGTTAATGCATTTTGACGATTTAAGATTATAGAAAATTATATTCTTGGACGGAAGTGGAAATCTTTATTTAAATCTAAGTATTATAATAAAATCTATAGAGTAGATGTTTATGAAAACATGTACTACCGTAATGATTTTCACAATGATTTAAATTGCTCGTTTTTTAATAGACCGTGGCCATTCCGTTTAATCACACAACCAGTAAATTTTCTATCTACTTCATTATTAAAAGACTAGCATCATTCAATAAAACTATTATAAAGAATACACTTTTCATAGACCTTTACACTTTAAAGTAACTATTCCCATGCTTTAATATATATTTTGCTTATTTTTCACAAATCCTATTTTTCTTAGTGTTTTACTTTTTTTTAATTTTTATAATCGTTTGCCAAATGAGATGTAATAAATATATATCTTCGATCTTAACAAAGCTTATTATTTTAACATATGAAGTTAACGTATCATTCATTGTAAAGCAAAAATTCCTTTTTACGACATGCGTAAACATTCACAAATATTTATACAGACAATTTATTTTACATACATTTTTACAAAAAACGATTACATTTTGTTTTTATAGGAATTTTTTTTAAAGAGTTCAAAAGTTGTACATGATAAATAATATTGGTTGTTAAGGTTATATATACACAGATTCATATAATTCAGTAAAAAAGTCAACTGAAAAAAATATTTACATAGAAGAAACTCATTTTTCGTTTCTCACTTTAGATTTTACTGCCATCTGATGTTTTATTTTACAAGTTTACTGTGTGATGAATTTGATATTCTTTCCTCCAGTAACTTTTTGTCATAGCTGCTGGTTACGAAGGATAGTTCGGTAACAGTCCCTGATAATTTTCTTTTTTTCTGATGAGGCAAATTTAAAGAAGTAGGTCTAGTAAAATGTTCCTTACAGTTCGAACATGTGCATAAATTATTTTTAATATGTTTTTTAACAGTATTCATAAAAGTAAAACAAATAAATATATAGAGTCCTTGAGGAGCATTTAGACATATGTAGATATATGAAATTATGTCGCTCCTAATCAAGGAATCTAATAATCCAAATATCCAAAAGAGCCCCATTAAAAGTGCCATACGCAGGAATACCATAAAATTATTACGATTGTTGTCACCGGTAGAAAAATTTTTAGTTTGACGAGTAGTTTTAATGATGTATACGGCGGTAATAGAAAACAAAATAATATTTATAAAGATAATGACCGCTATAAACGAATTAAAAAATAATAACAGGGCTCTTTTATTACTTATCCAACAGATTTCTTTATAGCTGGGCTGGTAAAGATTAGTCTCTGTCAATTGGTCGATCATGACTGCTACAAAAACTACCATAAGCGCGCCTCCCCATGCAATCACCGAGTAACGAAATAATTTATTTGTCTGCTCTGAAGGCATTAAATCCTGCACTCTCGTTTTTAAAATTGTAGTACTTACATCATAAGCGATTACACCCATCCAGAAGAAAGCTGCTAGAAAAAAGAAATGGCTACACACACCGATTATCAAACAGAAAGTCGTTCCGTAATGAACAATGACCCGTAACATGAAACATAGTTGAGCGCAGAATAAAGCCACAGAAAAGCAAAGCAAAACTTTTCTCGAAAACGTTCTTAATTCTTTATAGTAGAGAAACGCTAGAAAATAAAGAGTTAAACCAATTAAAGAAATGGACAAAGCCACAAATGTTGTCACACCAGTTTCAAAGGAGTACTGCGCTCGGTTGTCCTCTTTAGACTTTATACAAAGGGCTACTCTGCCGTCACTCAGGGTGTCAAACTCGCTAATTCCATAAATCTTGCCAGATTGTCGTATTTTAATAGAATTGTTGGTAAATTTCTCAAACTCTGTCTCATTGTAAATCACTTTCAAACATTCATTCCATGCGGAGGGAGAAGTTGTACCAAAGCAAACCCATGGATTGTGTTTTGATTCTTTTTTGTAAAAAATATATTCTAATCCGAAATTTATTCCATAAAGACGTAAAGACGAATTATCCATTTGATATCTTTCTAATGTCGCATCCTCTAATGCTAACTTAAGCGAACTTTTTTCGGCAGTTAGACACGGCTGAAACGCACCTTCCACGCAAAATATTGTCACAAGTTTTGTAAGCGGATTTAAATCATACTCAAAATAATTATAAGATTTTTTCAAAGAAGGTATTTGTAAAATTAAAGTGTTATTCTCACCTAAACTGTATGCCCATTCGTGAACTATTAATTTCCAACAATTTGATTTAGATTTATTTTTAATTATCATTACTGGTGCGCACACGGTGCTACTTGATTCATCATTTAGGTTTTCAACATGAAATGTTTTGTTCAAATTAATCCAAAAAATCGTTCCATCAGGTCTTACTTCGAATTCATCGTCTTCTAAATTCAACGGCAAACAAAAAGATTCGTTTAGTTCTGACCTAACACTTGTTACTGATTTCCCATCTTTGGTTGACAAACGCAAACTTGAAACGGTATTAATAAGGAAAAGGAAAATAAATACAGATACAAACGTCCGGAGTTTCATTTTATTTTTTATTAAGCTGGCGTTCCTATATATAATTTTACATTGCCTTGTTAAGTATTTGTAGTTTTTCTATTTAAAAATAAACTAGTCGACGTTTTACAGTTGCGCCACCGTCCAATTCTCCCATACTATCCTAATTCAAAAATTTACAAAAGTGAATTTTATCTCTCACCTACGACAAACACGGAAACGAGAGGGTGAACCGGTATATGAGCAATAACTGAATCAAATTAAGTGAATTTGAAAAAGCAAATAAATGTGATATTAACATTTTGTATTACTTAATTTTGTGATAAGAAACAAAAAATAGTTTTGATTTGAGGAAGCACTAAATATTTAATAACCTTGGGAAATAAGTTGTCCACCCCCTTTTTTCTTATATGTGAAGTGCTTACGTAACGGAAACAAATTACGGTTGTAACTAAAGAAGTAACTATTGCTAATAGAGATTTAATTGTGTATATATAAAAAAAAGAAAATCGGAAGATTATTTTAAACTTTTGTTTACCGGTGTACATATATGTTCAATAATTTTAATCCGTGTTTATTAAGGGATATATTTAATCTATTTATCTACTTTTAAATATGAGAATGTAATGAAAAAAATAATTAGACTAGTAGAACATTGATACTTTATTTCTTATAAGTTCAGTTTGAAGGCAGCGAAATTGATTCAAGTTTATGCCATGATTATCAATTTTTAATTTTATATTTAATTCACTCATAATATATGGACACACGACAATGCACTTCTCTTCTAACATTTGTCTCTCGTTAATGGTAGTTTTATTACAATTTTCTGGTGTCCTTTTGAAAAGTTGATTTGTGGATTCAAAGAATTTCTTGGGGAAAAACAACACTGTTATTACGTAATAATAATAAAATATATTGAGGAACTCAAAACTAAACTTGCTTGTTTTTTTTAATCTATTAACAATTATAATATTTTAAGTAATTAGTTAGAAAGTTGGTTTGTTGTTTTAAAAGAAATATCTAACTAGAGTTAAGATGATTAAATAATTAAGAATGCATTCGTATATCTCTGTCATATATATATATTCATGCCTGTTTAATTATATATACACATTCTGTATGCACACTTATTGAAGAATGGAAACGTCTACAACATCCCTTCCTCGCTTCAGCAGTAGAGAAAAAGTGAATGTTCACTTGCGCATATATGTATACACACGTATGTAAATATTCAACTGCAGAGCAAAAATGTCTCCAAATATTCTCCATTATTTTTATTACCACCACTATCTTTTGCGTTAAGCCATTACAATAACAAATTTTCTTATTATTTTTAACAACTCTAGTAGAGATCAGGCAAGCTATATATATATATAATGGAAATATCTTCTTCAGCATGAAATCCAAGCTTGAAAATTAAGATATTCTTTTTTATTTTTACCTTATTTATATGTTAAACATGCATGTATACGCACACATATAAAAATCCTGTTGCTTGGGAGAAATATTTTCAATACCCCCCCCCCCTTTGACATCTAAAAAAATTAGTGCATTTTTATATATGAGTGTAATATATTCATGTGTGTGTTAAATATACTTTACACATGTACACATATAGTAAATACTTTATTGCAAGATTAAAACTTCGCCAATAACTCTCTACAAGAGAGAAAAGCAAATGAAAAAACATTAGTCACCAGACTTGTCAATTTCCTGATGGAGAGAATATTTACATTATATATATATATTGCCTTACTGACTCGCGCTAATGTGAGGGAAATAATAAATTTTATAATAGAAATGGCTTAAGGCCGGAATAGTGGTAATAATAAAGATAATTACATTTTTTTTCTAAATGCAATATAAAACGTACACTTGTACTTAAAGAGCTGTTAAGATTTAAGATAATAAAATTGGCCTTTTAGAAAAATGAAGTTTAATTGAATAGATAGATAAGTAAAATATTATGGAAGGGCATCGTTGAGCAAAAGAAGAATACATGGTAATTGTATCTGCTATAAAATCTAATTTGGTACATTCTAATCTTGACATTTCTAGATGTATTACAAAAGACTAATTATATTGAAATTTGTTTGGTGCAATAGTGGTATTTGTGCTCATTTATCAGCTATTATTTTCAAACAATAGATTTATAGACTTAAAAAAAAGTTTTACTGTTGGATGATATTATTTTATCAATATCATGAAAAGATTGATCTTTTATTTATTTATGAGTGTTTGCTGATAGATAGAGTAAGCTTTTTATACAATATGTAAAGGACTATCAGAAATAATTTGTCCAGGATTATATTGAAAAAATACTTTCAGATTCAAATTTGTATACAAATCATAGATAATTATTTCTAACGTTAAAATAATAATTGCGTTAAAATAAATCTTATTCCAAATATAATAGTAATGAATTGGATTTTTATTTTTTAGAAGTGGATATCTATTCATGTTAAATTTTATTTATCAAGTACTAAAATTGCCAAATTGGATTTTAAAGACTATTGTAACAGTCATATTTGTACATTCACGTAACAAATTCCAGAGTTTTGGTAATATGAGGGTTTGAGACCAAATCCGACCGCATCTCAGCTCCTTCACCAACCCTGGGCACACTCGTAATCTCTTAATTCCCGTGCCAGCAATAGCAAAGGGTGAAGTGAGAGACTCGAGAATAATTAACTAAATGCTTGATACCTTAACTAAACACACACATAACTTATGGCTGATTATATAATGCATATATTACTAATTATGGAAAGTGATTCAATATAAACAAAGTGAATAAGACCACAGACTTTAATATGTTTTAAATTATTTAATCTTGTTCAAAAACACAAACAACAACAATTAAATGTATTCCACTCGCAGGTGGGATAGTGAATATATGAACTACATGTTCTGCAATCTATTGTACTTAGTCATAATCATTTTATTACAGTGTTTGTTTGTAAATTAATAATTATTTGTACGTCTATAATGATGCCTAAATTATGCTCTGCCATTTCTACTAGGTTTGCTAAGGGTTAAATCTTAAGAGAGTATCAACTTTCTATAATGTTTACCTAATTTTATTATTACTTGATGAGCAATCAATGCGCTCTTTATGTAGATGTTATTATATAAACTAGATCTGAGGTTCAGATCAATGCTGAACAATTAATATAACAGCAGGTAAACTGGTGTTTTGTAGCATAACTTCCGAGATTATGGCGCTACACAAATTACATCAGAGATGCGGCTTGAATGTGCCTTTACTCATGAGATTCAGTAATGATTACTCAGTTCTCAGGTACCGAACACTTGCTATATGTGAACATTTAGCTCGGATGATTGAACAGCCTTAATATACGATGCTGGATTCCGGTGTTCCAGTTCTGAAGGAGGTAATGGGAATGACCCTTAAAATCATTATCCTATTCAAGAGAGAGAACTGTCCAAACTAGGGATGATAAGATAGTCCTTAAAACCTAATCTTATCTTAATAAGTAGATGATAGCAAGTCGTAATGCACCACAGTGCTTCATAAAAGCTCATTCACAACGCTTTCTAAATATTAATTATTAAAGTCAGTAAAGCATGAAATCTATAGTTTCATTCTGTGAAACTACCTTATGCCAGTTAGGTGAATTAGCATACTTAAACTGCTAAAGAGAATTTTATTAAATGAACTAGTTTACCAATCAACCTACATAGTCTATGAAAATAAACTAATGGAGTCTAAAGCATATTTGGGATTTAAACTTGTCTAATTTCTGAAAATATGCCTTAAATTATCACTCTCATATTTAACTAAACAGACCTTTAATAAGCAACCCATATGCAATATTAAGCTAAACATAGCAGCTTAACTAATATCAGAGTAGGTTTCAGAATGGAGATCTATAAACATGCCAAACAGCATGAATTAATTTACTTGAGAACAAAAGCATCTCTTTATGTTTATAATAATTAGGAATCTCCATTCTGAAGGCATAGCACAAATTAATAAATGAATTATAATAATATATATATATATATATAGGCACAAGTATAGATGAGAACAAAGAAATTATAAGACAGTCATTAACTTTTTACAAGTTGAGTTTAAAGATTTAAGAGAGATTAAGATTAGGCAAGATTTACATTTTAACTTTTAAAATTATTTGAAAATTATACAAATTGAAATATACTTATCTAATAGAGTTTAATTAATTTATGAGATTTAAGTTTAAGAGTTTGTGCACATTACTTATTTTTTTTATAGCTAGCTTTAGGAAAGATTTAGAATTGCTATAGCATTAGGTTTAGCTTGGTTGAGAAGTTGTTATCGGTTGTTTACTCTGAAAGCTTGCAGCTTGGCAGGATCAAACACACATGCATGGGCTGTTTATCTAGGCTGGTTCATAATCTGTTCTTTCTTGCAGGTAGGCTGGGTTTAAGTCCTGCATCTCCATAAACAGTTCTGACTGTGAGAAGGTGGCAATGGCATTTTCTAGCCACTGGTCTCCATAATAAAAATGGGCATACTGCCTGGGTATAACTTAACATGAGAGTAAAGCAAAATGGATGCTGTTCATTTGAAACTGGGGTTTTTATATTTCTTTTACCCCCCCCCTCTCATAAACCATTAAAATCTTTTAAGAAGTCACTAATTTTATCAACTTCAAACAAACTGGCTGGATTTATTTCAGGCTTGCTAATTGTTCCAACTTTTATTTCATAAGACTCCAGTTCGGCTGGATTTTATTGCAGGCTTAATTGTTCTAATTTTTATTTTACAAGAATCATAAAGTCTGACTGGATTTATTGCAGGCGGTATTTTATAAGATTTACAAAGTTCATTTCTTTGCTTAGTGTGAAATACTTGAGATAGCCACAAACCTTGAATTTCTTTTTTTTTTAACAGTGAATTTCTTCTTTCAAAGATTTGAGCTGCAAACATTTTAATGTATACCTGAGGAAATTACCTCTGCCTTTAATTACTATAGTAATTGGATAACTTCAAAGACAGTTGAAATAATTTAGAAAACTATGTTCTTATATATATATACAATGTCCACAGCTTAAACTAAATTTAATAACTTAAAATCATAAAACAAATCTTTATATGAAATTACAAGGTATGTACATTATACATAATAATATCAATCAGATGCGAATATAATCATTTATCTAATATTACAAGATGTGTATACAATCATTTAAAATAGCAGATGTGTGTGCATATCCTATTACACACATATACACATAAATATATGCTTCTATATATATTAAATTACCTAGTATAGTTATATATATGTGCACCTCTAGGGTTTGAATTGAGAAAATGAAGACTACTATGTTATATAGTAGGTGAAACTATGATGGCTAAATCATACTGTTTCACTATCATGTTACTGAAACATTGGAATTCACTTAAGGCATCCCTATTGCTATTAGGAATAAGTTTATTATTGGGTTTATTATGATGAAGAATCCTAATTGGTTATCTGATTAAAATTAGATTACTTCGATTGATTCAAAAAAAATTTGTGATATTTTCTATTTGGCAGAATAATAAATTGAATGTGGAACTTCATAAACAATATAGAATTTAAAGATAGAAAGTCAATAGGTTACATTAAAGCTTGAAAATGATTGGTGAATTAAAACTTTAAAGCAGATACCAGACATTTAGCTGTTTGTCTTTATTTTTTCTTTGATGCAATAGCAATAGCAAAAACAGTGACTGCCTCTCTCTCTTTTATATTATAATAATAAGACTTTAAACAAGTGAAGAGAATAATTCTAGCATCTTTTATGCAGTGATATATCATATATTGAGTAAAAAAATTTTAGTACTATAGTGTAACGTTTATTTATATACATTGCAAATATATTGGCATTTGGTAAAAGCTAAAAAAAATAAAAGTAAATTTAGATTTTTTTTTGACTAATTTTTTTTTAAAAAAAATAACGTACAATGAAAGTTAAATTATTCTTTCATATTTTTTTTATGTAATTAGAAATAAAAGTAGAATTGGAGAGAACAAAAGAATTCCAAAAGTAAAAAAAAGATAAGAGAAAGTAAAAATATTTTGGTTAATTAAAGATGGCCAAAAACTTGATAAGAAAAGAGAACTTTATAACGTAAATTTTATAAAGAATCTATAAGATTATAAACGCAAAACGCCATGATAATAGCATGCACAGAAGTCTGAAAACTGGACCTCTAGTATAAAAAGAAGGGGTTTGGTTGGAGGAATGTCTTGGTTTGCCGGATATTCTTTTGGTTGGTTTTGGATTAAAGAATCCAGACCACTCTACGATGAAAAAGTTATTCATACGAGAGTAGACTGGAGCTTTAGCTGACATCGTTACCGATGGACACCAGAGAAGCTTATGCGACTAGCCTATGGAACCAGCACCAAGATCAACTAATAATCAAAGGCCGTGAGCTCATTTTAACCCCAAAAAAACTATGCATAGTTATCTACAACCATCGTAAATTCACTAAACTTGCTGGTAAGTTAAGACTACTTATTCCTGATTGTGACAAAATTAAGCGTTTGCAAACAAGTCTTAAAATAATCCCGATAGAGACTTTAATTTTTTCTGTACAAGAGACTTTTGTTTATACCAGAACTTTTTAATTAATTATTTTATTTTATTAATTGATTGTGTCATGTTTGAATTAATATGTGTTCTCTCTAATTTACTTGATTAGGAATTCTCATTTTAACTTAAACAGATTTTTAATCTGTTATAATAAAAAATATTTCTAATATCAATTTTCATTTGTGCATTATTAATAATAGTTATTATTTTTTATTATTAAATTTATTATTAGTTTAATAAGATTTAAAACGTAATTTACCTTTGCCAATATGTTTCAATAATTCCAGGAATAATAACAATTAGTTTAAAAGTATTTTTCTTTTTTTTATTCGTGAGATGTTATTTGACTATTTCAGCAGACTCTTTAGAATAAAAGGTCCTGGAACCCATATTAAATAAATTAAAAGCTGATTTCATCAATAGCATAATTCTCAACAATTAATAGGCTGAGTTTGATCAGGAAATATAGTTATGCTTTTTAGAAATAGAAATACAACTTTCTTCTTTTCGACATAACTTGATCAACTCGCGCAGTTTATATTAGCGTGTAGAGGCCTAACAAAACAGAAAACGTTCTAATAGTATTCTCACTCATACAGGTTTGGACTAAGATATCCAGCTTAATGAAATAAATACATATCTTTGCAATCATAAAAACGGAAGACTGCATGGTCTGATAAAATAACTGTGGTGGTTTCAAGATATGATGATGATGATATGTTAACTTCAAAACAATTAGAACATTTTACTTATACATGTATCCAAAAATTGCCATCTGATTTTAAGGATTCTCTCCAAATAAAAGACTACTGCAATAATAGTGGAATATTTATTGTTATGCATTCCAGCAGAAGTACTTTCAATGATTTGGTTAAATAGAATGTTTACCAGAGATTCAATGTAGTTTTAATTGCTCAAAAAGCATTATAATCTTCTTTGCCATTCAAACTTTTTAAAAAGTTGGTAATGAAGGTATAATTTAATTGTTTTTATTTGTCCAGGTATCTAACTTATAATTGACAAGGTGTATGCCATTGATAGAAATTAGTTGGTTATCCATAAAATTTTATTCATGTTATTCAGCTTCTATAGATGTAATGATTGAAAACTGACCATTTCTGATAAGAAATGTAAGATACTTGAAATGAAAACTGCTGTTAAATAAGAATGTGTATAAGTTCCAATAAATTTTCAACAGTTTATACATAGTTGTTTTCATAAAACAAATATTAAGATGTAATACAGATTTTTAACTGTTTTTGCTTTGAACTAATTAAAAATAAAAACAAGAACTTCATTTTTTTGCTTTCTAGGTTTTCATTAAACTAATGATTGTATCATTCTCATCTTCTTATAAACAATTATAAAATGTTTTTAATGCTTTAAATGCAATCTATAAAATCTTTGGTTTAGTAATAACGGATTTAAAAATTCAAGTATTTTGTCAGCCTGCAGTTGTAATAAAGATCATAAGCCACTATTAGTTTGGATTGTTATCATCTTGAAAAGTTCAATACATTTAATTATCTGAGTAGCTTTTTAAATAGAATGGCAAATTAGATTGAGTGCAGCATAATGTGCAGAAGTGATATCATAGTGAGGAAACTTCTGCAACCAATTAATTGTATATAACGTTTTTTTGCACAATTTATTATGAAGAAATGTCACATGGCTTCCTATTGGCAGACTTCAAAGGTACTAGAAAATTTCTTCTTAAATTCCTAATAATCTGATGGCTTAATCACAGTTCAAATAAATATGTTTCTTCTGCTACCTGAATGCGATGCTATGGACATGTGAAATTGGTGATAGATAAGGAGACTAGCTAAAAAGGCTTTTTAAAATGTGAAACAGAGCAAAGTATAGTAGAAGTGAAGCCATAATCATATTATAAAAAATATCTCAAACTCATTCTAAAAAAGTGAAATATTGACAATACTTTTGGGAAATATGGGTGAGGTAAAATCAAAGAAGAACTACAATTAGTTAAGATTCTAGGATTTTACATGTAATGTGAGTGAATGTTTCAAGATTGATTGTATAGTCATAATAAAATTTATCTTTTATTTTTTATTATTTTCTTGTTATCTTCCATATTTTGAAAGGTATAATCATTTAACAGTCGCTATTAAAGCAAACACATGTCTATAATAGAAATTGAAATCACCAGAATTAACACTAATAATATTTCAATTCAGTAATGTAAACTAAATTATAACACCACTATGGATATTTCTATTATCTTAAGTAACAAGTCAAATATTTTTTCACATTACTTTTTTAAGATTCTTATAGTAACGAAATGTAACAATTTCTATATGATTATTGTTAAGCTTCTAAAATTTAGGTAAGTTGGTGTAGTTCATGTTTATTCATAACATTATGTCAAATGTTAACATAACAGGCTTTCTAATCCCCCCCCCCCCCATAAATCTATTTCAACATGTTAAATAAATACTTTATCAAAAAAAAAAAAAAAATTCAACAACATTATTACAATTAGTAACACAATATGCAAAAACTAGTTTTGATTATAGAAATAAATTCTCATCATTTTGTAATTTTCTATACAAAATTTCATGTTTACTATTTTTTTTTAAAAGCACATTTGGATTTATATTTGTCAAACATTTTGCATAAAATCTTTATTATTAATAATCAATAATCTTCCTACATTCGGGATCCCTTTAAAAGTTTCATATAGTTATCTTATAATATTTTAATAATGTTTCATATAGTTTGTCTATTTTTTCATGTAATAGCAGCCTACTAAAAATATATTATGCATGGAAGATTGAAGATCATAGTTTTCCACACACACACACACACATATATATATAATCAGTTATGACATATTAAAAGTGTTTTAAAAGCGTCTCACAAAATCTATGTAAACTTTGTCCTCCAGTATCATTCCGAAAACTTGCTGATATTACTTTTCAACTCAAAGTATACAATATATAATGCAGCTTATTTTAACATGAGATCATTTAATTAATTCTTGAGCTATAAAGAAAAAAGCTTGCAACTAGTAAGGATTGAATAACTTTTTATATATATTCTGTCATATTCAAAACTTGACATTTGTTTGTACTGCTCAATAATTAGTTAGGCAATCCTGATGTTTTATTTAATTATATTTCATCTCATAAAACAGTTTACAATCTGTCAATGATTACATTATATTCTACTGTTGTAGAATGAAATCTTAACTGTACATATAAAAATAATAGCCTTTTATTTCAAAACAAAAACTTTGATTTTTTTCTTCATCGCATGGGCTAAGTTACTTGTATAATCGAATAATACTGCTTCTAATTAAAACTCTTGATATTTAATAAAACATTGTTTTTTATATTAATAATTTTTATTAGTTATTCATTAGACTAGAGATTATCGAATAATGAATTATATTTCTGTAGTGTAATTGTTCTTTTATATGTCTTATATCATTTTTGTCTTGTGATTTAATCTAAAAAGTCCAGAATTGATTTTTAGCTGTGTGAAAAAAAATATTATTGTCAGTTGAATGAAAACATTGTGCTCAACTTGCATTTGGGTAATCAAAGGACACATGTGAATCTTCACATGACAGCTAGAGAAACTTAAAAAAAAAAACCTCTTGCATGTTTGTTCTAAAATTGTTTTTATTATTATATCATAAAATACCATAGGAAGTATCTTTACCATCTCATCTAATAAGTCACATGTTGCATAGTTTCATTGGCAGGAAAATATAATAACACAGACAGAATTAATTGGTAATCTCTATCAAGGTTTTGTGTATGTGTTTGTTTGCACTTGAAGATTATACACAGTTCCTGAGTTTACTAAAGTTAGTAAGTTTTAAAATGATTTAATGTGATTTAATAAATTCTTTTGCAAAGGAAGTCGAACTATTATAATACAGAGTAACTTAATCATATCTTATAGGATAGGGAAGTGCAAATAAATATTTTTATCAACAAATTAGCAATACTAAATATTAAATAAATCAAGATATAAGTAACTATTATTACACTGGTATTCATTAGAAGAAGTGCATCTGACATCTACTCCTTGTCAGTAATATTTCTCCAAAATACTTCTTCATTTGTTTGGATTTTCAGACTGCTCAAAAGTATTTCTATTCTTTTTGGTCATGGAATTATCTAGCTTATTATTGATCATTCTTTTCTTTTCACAATCAATCTTACCAAGCATTATACCCTTTTGCTTTTTTTTTTTTTTAAAAAAAATAAAATAAATTAACTCACATTTATTTTATGTTTTATTTTTGTTTTTTAAATATAAAATTTAAAAAAATATTTTTTATTTTGGGTTTTTCAATGTGCTAACATTTGATCTATGCACTTTCTTTAATATAGAAATATATTCACTGCATGATGGTATAGTTTGAAAGTGGTCATTGTCATTAATTAATAGGTTATGCAAAATATGTAATTCTGATACAAAGTGAACTCTTTTATAATGTATCAAAAATTTAAGTCACTTAATGTTGTACTATTAGAAGCTTACAATAAGTCTTTGCCAAAGACCTTTTTAACGTTTTATTATTCTATTTTTTTTTTTAAATTTTTATTATTTACTAGTTCACCAACATTTAGTTTTTTTAATCTGTGAATTAATATCCTAATGCTTGAGTAAGTGATGCCACTTCATTTCTTTTTCTATCTGTTTTTATTCTTCTCATATTTTTTCTCTATATATGTTTATGTTATTTTAAGCTTTCATTACTGTTTGAAACCAAACTATACATCCCAATTATATGTAAAAACTTTATTCACATACATGCATATGTATCATCAACACCAACATTTTCAACCATTATAAGTCAATTGCAGGATGAAGGTCTCTCCAAGGGAATCTAGTTTCTCCAATATAGCTGCTCTTCCCTATATCATCTCAGAATACTTCCCCATCTTATCCATCTATCTCACATGCTATCTTTTTCTATGTTTTTTATAATGTTTTGGAATTCAGTTTAAAATTTCAGCTATTATCATATCTTTTAGCAATATGTTATGCCCAGCTCCAGTTCAGTTTTTTAGTTCTTCATTCAGGAATTTTGTTTTCAACCACTTCTTGTTATTCCTAACATGCATTGCTCCATACTTTATTGAAGAATCTGAAGTCTCTATATTGCTTTTCTATTAAATATCCAAATCTCAGATCCATAAATAAGTACCGGAAAATACATTTATTAAAAACCTTCCTTTTCAATCTCATAGACATACTTCCTTCTAAAATTAAGTTATTTCTATTAAAAGCATTCCAATTAAGTTTAATTTTATGATTAATTTCATCCTTTATGTTCTCATCCATAGTAATAATCTTACCAAGGTATTTGTAGTTGTTGACTTCTTCTAATTCATCATTATCAATCTTTATTTTCTTCTTTTGAGAAAATCCTTTAAATATTACTTTAATCATTTTAGCATTTATCTCTAGTCCTACTTTTTTTAATTTTGTATACAATAACTCTTGGAACATTTCCTGAAGTTCTGAAGCATTGTTTTCAAAAAACAATTCCATCATCAGAAAAATGCAGATGACTTAAATAATCTCCATTTACTTTTACTCCTTTATCTTCCCATCTCAATGTACAAAATACTTTTTGCAAAACTGCTGTAAAAGGTTTTGGAGATATAGAATTAGCCTGTCTACACCTTTCTCAATGTTAATCTTCCCAATATCTAATTATTGCTGTTTCACTTTGATAAATATTCTTCAGAATATGATAATATCCTGTGTCTAAATCTTGATGATCAAATACTTTAATCACTGATGGAATCCTTATAGTGTCAAATGTCTTTTTATAATCTACAAATCCAAAACATAATACCAATATCAAATTTATTGTTTTTTTATATATGTCTTCAATACACACATGCTATCCAATATGCTAAAACCCAGTTTGCTCCTTTGGTTGGTTAAAATCCAAAATTCACTAAAGATAAGTTTTAATTATCTTGATAAAAATTTTGTATGGAACTGATAACAGACTAATAGATCTGTAATTTCTAGCATTTATTTTATATATTTTTAAAAAAATCAATATTAGTACTATATTTTTCCAATCAACTGGTATATCTTTATCATTTAGGTATTTGATATATAATTTTTCCAACATTTTTTTTTTATATTTTCAACTGCCTCTTTTAATGTATTAATTATAATTCCATCATAATCTGAAACTTTCCCTTATTTTATAAATTTAATTGTATGTTTCACGTCTTCATTTAAAATGCTGAGTAATTAAAATTAAAAGCTATAATAATTGTAAAGGATACATTTTCTTGTTCTTTATTGCTATGAAATTCTTTATAGAATTCTTCCATACATTGATGATGACATCTCTTTTTAAATATCAAAATAAAACACTGCAATTAATTACATATTTTATTATATCAATATTTAACTAAATGATATGAGAGTCACATGCTTATGGCGTAATTGCTATTTTGAGAAGAATTTACTGAAAATGCAACTCAAAGTAGCACTAATGCCATAAGTTAGTTACCGTCTTATTATTTATTTAGATATTGATAATTCCAATGGATGATACTTTCCAAATTTTAAGAAATTTCAATTATGCCCTCCGTGAACACATATACTAAAGTCCTACTCTCAAACAACCAGTCGAAAAAAGTATCTTTGTGAACTGTAAACTGCAATGATGTTAAATATAGACAAATGGATCAATTCTAACAAAGTGTGTGAAATTTAAATAATCAATAATCTTAAATTGCTCATAAATAAACATGTTTATATACATATACAAAGAAAATAATTCCAATGCATAACGCTATCTGAAATTAAATATCAAATATAGAATCACTCGCCAAATATAATAAAATTTGAGCTACTCCCTCTGTGAATACATGTATAAATTTCCGACTCTCAAACAGCCAGTTCAAAAAAAGTATCTTTCAAATGTAAGCTGCAATGATGTTAAATATTGAAAAAAAAAAAAAACTTTTTATTTATTTATTCTCAGAGAGCATAACTGAAATTTTTTAACAATTAGAAAGTGATTTGATATTTAATTTCAGCTAGTACGCACTGGAGATTATTTTTTCTATATATATGTGTGTGTGTGTGTTGGAAGTCTGCAAAGATTAAAATGACTAATGTTTAGTATTTCTTTGTATATGCATATTAAAGTATTTGTTTATGAGCAATTTAACATCACTGCTTATTTAAATTTCATACTCATTGTTTGAATAAGTCCGTTTTTTAATACTTAACATCACTGCAGCTTATAATTCAAAGAAGTAACTTTTTTGGACTAGTTGTTGGGATTTGGACTTTTATATACATATCCACAGAGGATCTAGTTGAAACTTCTTAAGGTTTGGAAAGTGATTTGATATTGATATATTAAAAATTGTAGAGTTTATTTGAGCCTTGTTTGATTATATATTATTGTCTCTGATATTATATATATTAAATGTAAAAGTATAATACCCGTTATAAAAAAAATATTATATATAAAACATAAATAATTAACGGTAAATGCAATATTATATTTTAAATTCTTTAGAAGCGCTTTCAATTATGTAGTAATCCTCATCAGCTTTAACTGAATTTCAATTTTTTTTAAAAAACTTAATGTTGCATAAATTTCCATAAGCTGTGTATGTTTAATATATATATTGAAAGTCTTTGGCACGGCAACATTTTTATGTTACCAACAATAAATAAATATACCTATAAATTTGTAATTAGCTAAAGAAAACAAAATCATTAGATAATTAATAGATAGTACGATTTAAAATGTCAACGAAATATATTAGTTATTTATCTTTAATAATACTTTTAGCAAAAAAAAGTTGTAGAATATTGACAATATAAACTTAATTACAAAAATATTCTCATGTAAGGTAAAATAAGTAGTTGTGACTTGCTTGTTTCTTTTTTTAATATTATCTCACCTAACAAAAAATTAAACTAAGCAAGCAATGTCAAAATATCACTGATCAATGATCAAGTATTATTACATAGGCAAGTGGTCTAATGATCAATTAACCAAACCTGCTTTTGAACAGAAATTTATATATATAGATGCCTTATGTAAGAATACAACATTTATATTTAAATTAAAATTATATTTACCATATAAAAAGAATGATAAACATAGAAAAATTGTCACATACAAATATTTAATATGCTGTACTCAAAAACACATTAAGCATGTACAAATGATATATTTATGACAGAAAAGATATTCATTGGTAAAAAATATGAATATAACTTTAAACACTTACTTATAGTTACTCTATAATCTAAATTATTAGATATGCTATAAATCTAAATGAATGTATAGACAAATGACTTCCAAGATGGCTTTCATATGTTGAACCATTACTCTACAGTTTCCCAAATCACAATCTCTTACATGACTTCATCATTTGTTCATTATTCATCACCATCAGTGTTTATGTTTAATTAGCTAACCAATTCTTAGCAGCATGATATTACAGAGTATTATTATTATTTTGAAGTTATCTCTAGCACTATTTTGCCAATTTTTACATTTATTTGAAATAAAACCTGAAACTATAATAAATATTGATTTATTAGTTGAAATAAAATCTGAAGATTTTAGTAGTACACAAAGGTGCAGTACAAATGACCTGGCAAAATACTAGAACATTGTTAATCAGTAAATTCTTTGATTTTGGATGTATAAAGAAACTTGTAAATTCTTTTTCAATTGTAGTTAACAATGAGAAAAAAGAGTGCATATTTTTCATATATTATTTAAATCTTTATGCTTATTTTTGCAAAATATTTATATAGTAATTATTAAAAAATATGTAAAATAATAAATCCAAAATTTATATTATTATAAAATGTAAATCACAATCTAACAATAAAACTAGATGTTTATATTTACACTTGGATTTTTTGAAGTATATTTTATTTTTAAAATAAAAGTTAAAAAAATCATATTAATGGTAAAAATGGAACTATTATTTATGACACTTTGTCAAACAGAACATCATAATTCTTTTATGATATTTAAATGCAATTTTAAACTTTAAAATATAATTTATTAGTTTTATGATCATTCAATAATTTGTTCACATTTAAAAAATGAAACTCAATCAACCAAGATTTTGTTAATTTTTTAATAAGCTTTACTGCAATGTGCAATAAGAAAAAAGCTTTCTGTTCTCCTTACATATTTTACTTTATTCCCTCATCCTGCTAATCTGGAAAGTTCAAATAATGATATTTTTAGAGTATATTTTGTTTGTCAATTTATATTTCTAATAAATCAAGTACAATTTTTGATTCATAATATAGAATAAAAGTTTAAAATATTAAAATAAAATGTTAAACTATTTAGCTCAAATTGCCTTTACATGATGATAGAAAAATGTTTAAATGCAGAATAGTTAAAAATAGATACATTAAACTTTAACTGAGGTTAAAATTTATATCTGGCCTAGAAATGACATGTTAATTTCTAATCTAATAAATGATGAGTAATAATCATTAATGAATTTATCTGAAAAGAAGAGTTCTGGTTCAGCATGAAATGAGTTCTGAGGTTTATTTGTTTTTTCCAAGCATCTTTATTTATATGTTTCAAGAAAGTGATATATTTTAAGCATATCTAAAAAATATTACATATGAAAAATGAGAGATGAAATTGAATTAATATTTCATGTGTTTATGTTTACCTAAAAACCAGATATATTGATTTGTAATTGGGTTTAAAGTTTATATTTATCAATTAATGATATGATAATCTCTAGTTTAGTAAATTTTTAGTAATAATCATTAATATATTCATCTTAAGAGAATAGTGTCAAAGTTACAAGCTCTGAAAATTTGACACTTGTAAACAAATGTGAATTACATATATATATATATTATTCAGTTCAATAATGATACTAATATTACAATATTGAGGAGCCCAATTTAAATAAATGAGGCAATCTCTTTATCAATTGATAATTATCGAACACATAGAGTAATAACTTACATATACTACCTTATATTTTATATATATGAGCACAGACTTTCAGATGACCCATCACTCAGCACTCTATCTAATAATACCGATATACTCAAGCACATGAAGATTGTCTATCTTAATATATATCTGAGCACTTATAGTATATATGTGTGGGAGGTGATAATCTGGACCAACTGATGATTGCTGGTTTAGCATGAAATACGCATATTGGTGATTATTTATCTTTTCAGCATATATGTGCTTCAGTGTATCGGTATTATTAGATAGAGTGCTGAGTGATGGGTCATCTGAAAGTCTGTGCTAATATACCCTATATATTACATATATAGATACAGGTATAGAATAAGCCTGTGTTTCAGTTATTACCTTATATTTTGTAAAAGTGAAAAGTCTGTCAAATAATATTATTCAGACTTTACTACATATCAAATGCAAATGTAAACACAGCTCTTTCAGTTTGTTCAAATATTAAACTCCGCTAGGTAAAGTTAATTTGTATTCATTTTTTAAAACTATTCTTGTAAAGTAATAATTTATAGTCCAAATATACTGAAAGAGACTTTATTTTACATTTGTATTTTATTTCAGCTAATATTATTTAACAGATTCTCATTTCCATAAATTCCAAGATGGCCTGCATAAATGATAATTTTATTCTGCTGGACAGTTTGATAAAAAAAAAAAAGCGGGACACTTCAGAGTTTATATATAATTTTAAACTATGTATTGATTAATTATGTCAAACTTTATGCACTCACAATTAATCCTAGCCTAGATATAAATTTTAAACCACAATTAAAGATTAATATTTTTTTTCTCAGTAATGAAAGCTTTAATTCATCAAAAAGACAAAATACACAACAGCTAAAAGGTTTACCAAGGGAAGATTACACGGCAAAATGAAATTCAAGTACAATATGGTGAGGGGAAGGGGATACATATGAAATGGGAAGGGGATATGGAAAGGGTATGTAGTCCAGGCCAAGAAGAGTCTTTAGTAAGGAGCAATGTTGATAGGCTTGGTTGCCCTGGTGGATTAATTTGTTTGAAATTCAATTTGGATAAACTCTGGGTGATTTTGAAAACTTTAGTTCATGTAGTTTAGGACTCTGCACGAATTTTCCGCTAGGGGAAGCGGTCATCTTTGAAAGAATAAAAAGTAAAATGAAGAAAAACAATTTTGAACTGGAAAAAATAAATATACTGATGCAAAAGCAAAAAAAAAAAAAAAAACCACTGGAAAACTTGTTATTAATAATTTTAGTTGAGTAATGAGAAGATTGAATGGAATTTTAGGCGGGTAGTTACCCCAGAGGAGGGGGAGGGTCTGAAAAAAAGATACATTAAAATAGCCAAAATAACTGGAACAACATACAAAAAACTTTATAACCAAGTTCTGAGTGACAGGGAATTGGAGTAGGAGAAATATTTAAGAGACTAAGAGGAAATAAAACTCTTTATGGTCATGTAACAGTTGAACCACCCACAAAATGGGGGGGGGGATGAGGTAGTTAAATGCTGATAAGCACTAGGTAGACATTGTGTTAAAAATTCACTAAAACTGACATTTAGTGAATGAAAAAGTATATTAGCAGCAAAATAAGGGCTTTAAAGGGCCAAATAAATATAAAAGGCATCTTTCACTGCTGCAAAAGCAAGCTTTCTGAGCCATTCTGTGTGAGCTGTGAGGAGGCGGACTTTCCAGTAAGAGCTCCACCTATGAACTAAAAAGATTAATATTTGTTTAATTCAACTTATGTAATAATTTGATATGAAATAATGCATTTTGGGGGTAATTTACCATTTTTTATATCTTTATACATATATTTCAAAAACGTGTTGAAATGGAAGTTTTAAGTTTATCTTAAAAAAAAAAGACATTGCATATATAAAATGAGAGATGAAGTTGAATTATTTCATATGTTTATTATGCTTAAGTAATAAAATACATAGCAATTTTTAATTGAAGTTTAAAGTATATGTGAATATGATAACCCCTAGTCTACAAATAATTATTAATAATCATTAATGAATTTCTATTGAGATGATGGTGTCAAAGCTATCAGTGCAAAAAGTTTGTCATTTGTAAATTTACATTTAACAATTTAGTATAGATAAATATAGAACAGATGATATAAGAAATGTGTAAGACATAAAGATCTATGACCATTGAAGATTTCTGATTCAGCAGCAATGCATGTATCTTAGGGGTCATTAATTTTTTTCAGATGCCTTCATCTATATGTTTTAATAATGGGTATTTATAATTATATATAAATGTTTAGTCCTCTAAAATTTTCAAGTGAATAGGTTATAAGGAAAATATATATAGGATAGGAGATCATTCTATTTAGATTACCTTAGGTAGCAATTAACATTATTAAAAATATAAATCTGCATAAAATAAGAGTGTCTCAATGTAGTTATCAATACTATATATTCTATATAGCTATTATAATAATTGCTAGTTCATCTAAAAAAATGTGACCATTATCTCTGCTTATATTCTAGATGTTAATAATACATGAAAAGTGCAAATCCAAATATATTATGATCCCTTGTAATGTAAAAAGGTTAACATCATTATTGCTCAGGGGTTAATAAGAAGTTGGCATATCAAGTCTGATGCTCTACCATTTTGCCAAACCGTGCAGGGCATATACATTCAGTCTTTACAAATAATAGATACCATTTGAATCTCCTTACATATGAGAGTTTTTCTCTACCTGTTATGCATTTGAAAATTATTTAGATTCATAAACACAACCGATGAGATTAAATTGCAATCAAATATATGTAACATGACAAAGCATTCTTTTTATTTTACTTAGCAATTAATCTTATTCAATAAAAAGTATAAATCTGTCCTACAGACAGTGCCAAAATTACCTTCTTATTTAGTATAAATATTCTCACTGTCGATGCCACTTATATGTGCATAAATAATATTTAAATACAAGTATAATACAGTATATATATATATATTTAAGCTAGATATAATTAGAAGGCATTTAAACCGAGACTTTCAAGCTCCTTTCAATCATTCACTCCATCTTATACAACAGATACACATGACCACATACATGTGAAAAAGATAAATGATTTTCAATATACGTGTTTTGTGCTGAACTAGCACTCATCACTTGGCCCGGATTATCATCTCTCTCATACATATATAATCAGTGTTCAGTTTATATTAAGATAGCGAACTTCAAACTTTAATGGGCTGATGGGAACTTGAAACTCTGGGTTCAAATCCTCTCTAATAAACAATATTTATAAAAAAGTATTTATAGAAAAGTGTTGGAGATGTCTATTTCAAAAAATGTACAAACGTTATCAGACATTTGTTTATGTTGCACCCCTCCTCTCTTATTCGTAAAACCAAGCAGGAAGCTTATATTTATCTCATTCTAACATTTAGCTTTTTTTCCTTTTATTTTTTTGATATTATTATTATAAATATATATATATTTTTAGTTACTATATATCGGGTCTATTTTACTTTAATATTATTTTGTAATTAAAAATAAAATATGATCAGGATTATGGTTTTCAACCTGTCTTTGAAGAGAGTTAATTAGGGTTATTTATTAGCAGCATGCTCTTAATTAAGTACTGGAGACACATCTAGATTAAGACAACTGCCCCAACTTTTACAAATATTTAAATACAACGTTTTAATACATTTACACTAATTTGTTGAACATATATTGTAAAACTAATAAGGGAGTCTTGTAGCAGTTTTACGGAGAATTGCTTTAATTTTTTTTATACAAAAACTTAATTACTTCTGCTTGTCTATCTATACATCCATTCGTTTATTTATTTATCTGACTCTATCCATCCAATCAAATCAACTCATTCATCGATCCATCTGTCTTTCTAAATATCTATTATCTATCTATCAAGCTATTTTTGACAACGTATCTAACTGACTTACTTTCTATCTATCTGTCTATCTATCTATCTATCTATCTATCTATCTATCTATCTATCTATCTATCTATCTATCTATCTATCTATCTATCTATCTATCTATCTATCTATCTATCTATCTACCTACCTACCTACCTACCTACCTACCTACCTACCTACCTACCTACCTACCTACCTACCTACCTACCTACCTACCTACCTACCTACCTATCTATCTATCTATCTATCTATCTATCTATCTATCTATCTATCTATCTACCTACCTACCTACCTATCTACCTATCTATCTATCTATCTATCTATCTATCTATCTATCTATCTATCTATCTATCTATCTATCTATCTATCTATCTATCTATCTATCTATCTATCTATCTATCTATCTATCTATCTATCTATCTATCTATCTATCTATCTATCTATCTATCTATCTATCTATCTATCTATCTATCTATCTATCTATCTATCTATCTATCTATCTATCTATCTATCTATCTATCTATCTCTACGTCTGTCTGTCTATCTATTGACCAGTCTAACTCTCTACCTATCTATATTTATCTATCTATCTATCTATCTATATCATGCATTAAAGAAAAAGTCATGCATCTATAAGTGATATATATGTAAATGATGTAAGTAATATTTACATTGTTTAATGAATATATATATATATATGTATAATTACTTTAGTGGTGATGATGATTATGCCATATTGTGCAGCCATCTGTATTAAGCAAAAAACAAATATAAAATATTTATCTCTGAGTGTGATGATCATCTCAGCTTGTTCTCCATATGTGAAAGGTCTGCAAAGGTGATTTTTAAGAATGTTACAAATTCCTCACTGTATTATAATTCTTATTCCCAAACACTATCCACATAATTTCAAAGAGAATTATATATAATCCACAGCCAGTACACATACACATTTACGTAATTGAAATAAAAGAAAACATACCCTTTTATCCATTCTCCATGAATAGATAATACTCCATGTCAATAAAAGTTTTAATAAAGCGACCCGTTACCTGCTCTTAAAGCGTACTTTTAAATAAAGCAATATTTTTTGACAGTGCTGAAAATAGAGTGAGATCCCATTTAAAAATCAAATAAGCCAAATCAGGAAAAAGTCAGCATCTCATTTTAACTACCTCCAATATTGAACTACATAGATTATATACATGTATTTAATCCGATTAATTCAAATAATTTTACTTTTGGGAAATGTATGTATTCAAGCACGAGTGCATGTGCGGCGCAACTGCTCCCAAAAGTTGTAATACAAATACAAATAGCTAACTAAAAAAATATTAAAACAGCTGAGCACTTTCAAAGGATCTTGCCTTCATAATCATAGATTGCTTACGTTTAAATTTATGCAAATATGCTAATTCCATCTTTTTGATAGAGAAAAACACGTGTCCTTCCTGTTTATGGCATCGCTGTCGCGAGAGATAAATAAGGCCTCTTTGATCTTTCTTTTGAGGTCATGTCTCTCTCTACATACGATGGTAGGATTGTCCGGAATGCACTCATGGTGACTTGTGCACTGGTGCTGATAAAAAACTGAATAATTAGAAGGATCGTTGCGAGCTCTATTGTACGAATACCTGTGTTGTGCCAATCGTGTGGCCAGAGATGCCCTGCTTTCCCCATAATATGTGCCTTTGCAATGGTTATTTGGACAAGCAATGTTATATACTGTATGGGGGGTCTGTAACAGTGGAGTTTGATCTTTGGTATTGTTAATTAGATTGTTAGAATTTGGAGGGGTTCGAAAACAGAGCTGATATTTATTGTTAAAGATGGAATGTAGTTTCTTGTGTAAGTTGGGTATGTGTGGAAGTAATAACCTGGGTTTATCCTGTGTGGCGTGAGAGTTGAGAGGTTTATTCAGTTTTTTATCAGCACCAGTGCACAAGTCACCATGAGTGCATTCCAGACAATCCTACCATCGTATGTAGAGAGAGACATGACCTCAAAAGAAAGATCAAAGAGGCCTTATTTATCTCTCGCGACAGCGATGCCATAAACAGGAAGGACACGTGTTTTTCTCTATCAAAAAGATGGAATTAGCATATTTGCATAAATTTAAACGTAAGCAAGCCATGATTATGAAGGCAAGATCCTTTGAAAGCGCTCAGCTGTTTTAATATTTTTTTAGTTAGCTATTTGTATTTGTATTACAGCTTTTGGGAGCAGTTGCACCGCACACGCACTCGTGCTTGAATACATGTATTTATTAAATAACACAGTGTTTTATATATATAAACATTAAAAGCATAAAGCTAAACTAGCCAATAATAGTTGTAAATTTGGGGTAATTTGGATTATATATATATATATAAATTTAAATGAAAGAAAACTATTTTTCCACTCATGTGGAGTGCTATCTATTCATAGCACAAGGGGAGAAGGATAATTTACTTTCATTACAATTATATAAACTCTGTAGTTCAATATTGTAGGCAAATTAAAATGAGATGCTATTTTTTCCCTGGGATATATAATTTGAACCATTACAAGTAATTGATTGATGATCTGAATTTTAAAGAGGATTAAAGTCTATTATTACAACATTGTCAATGAATATAAGTTTATTTAAGAGAGCTATCAAATTTTAGCATATGGGTATAGGATAGTTTTCCTCTAATTAAATGTTATTTAGTAATTACATATATTATATAAATCAAGTAAATAATTAATGATGATTTCAAAAGTTCCAAGGCATTATTAATTATTTATCCAAAACTAGATACTAACAAAAAATCGTCAACAATCTAGATTTTTAAACTTAATAATCTAGATTGTCTAAACCCACCATGAAAGTGAAGGGGCAAAACTTACTTTAAATTCTTCCGAATAATTTTTTTTTTTAATTTTAGAAGGGGAAAAGAAAACAGAAATCAAAATTTAATAAACTAATTAGTTTAGATTAACTAATTATCAATTGTCAATTATAATAGTGTTTTACACAAAAACTTTAATAATAATACTAAAAAAATTATACTAATAAATGAAAGATATAAAGAAAAACTATAAAATAGATAAAAGTAGACATGAAAAAAATTACACCCTGTATTATGTCACTGTCTTATTGGTAATATCTTAATAATTATTCAGGTGAAACGTTTTTACCTTCTGTCCAGGAAAAAAAAGTAAAACTATTGCTTTCTGGATTGATTAATAAATGTATTGTGACAGTCAGATGATGTATGTTGGTTTAACCCAGTTTGAATACTAGGCAAAAGTACCTCGAGGCCACCCATACGCGAGATATTAAATCAAGAATACTATGACCTCTGCCCTATTCACCTATTCTTGAGGCTAACTACGAACCAACAACATTATCTGAGCCATGCATAAATTATTTTCTCATCCAGCTCAAACTTAGCATCAGGGGAGAGACGTGGATGGGAACACCTATGGAGCTAAATAGTTAAATGTGTGTAAAAGTCTATGAAAACTGTGTTTTGCATGCCTGGATCATTGGAAAAGTAAAATATAGCATTAAAATAAAATTAGAAAACTCAAGCTTTTTTAGTTAATGAATATATTTAATTAACGACTTTTAAAATGTTAGTAATGTTTTAATGACCTCCGCTATTCCCCTGAATTAATGAACAACTAATTAGACAATAAAAACAGATTAAACAATATAATATTTTTGTGGTCTAAGTCTTTTCTTCCCAATTTTAATAAAATTGTCATCTCGAATCTCCTCGATAAAGCACAATAAGAAAAATCTTTCGCAAAGCATTTTCTAATTGCTTTGCGCTAAAACAGTTTAAAATTATTTAAGACGTATATAGCTAAATCAGATATACATAATAAGCTAATGGTGGACAAAAGAGGTGTTATCAAGGAGATCAAGTTGGCAAACAAAGGAAACTTACTCGTATTGAATTTACAAACATTAAAGGAAATTGGAAAGATATTTTAATGAAAAATTAACTTTTAAACTTAACCGCAATGGAATACAAAATATTTATACATGTTAGTAATGAAGAATAGCGAAGGAAAAAGGGTTAAATATATATAGATAGATGATCACACAATATATATATATATATCTCTAAGACTAGTCTAATAAAAATGGTTACATAACAAATATAATTAAATACAACATTTCAGAAATATAATTCAATGAAGCAATTAAGAAAGTTATGAACAAATAAGGGTAGAAAGTAAATAGTTCAATGGAGGAGAGATACGATTACCATCCTGGTTCCATGGTTATGTTCCCTCGACGTGCATGGCTTGATCCGTGCATCGATAGGTATTTGCCCGGACAAGGAAAATGGAAATACGTAGCATGCTTTCACGAAAAGTCCTACAGATATGGCACAGAGTTCAGATTAATATTGGATGGATACTACAGCATTCTGATGGTATTTAGGACCTTGGCGGCAGGCAAAGTTTTGCCTAACCACCAAGCATAGTAGAATCCATCAAATTCATATGACTTTTAGCTCATAGCATGTTCAAACTTCTCTGTGATTTCGAAGATGACAGTTAAATAACTTTTTGGAACAAGATCTCAATGAGAAGCAAAATCTGAGAAAACTGAATGAATTATCCCAAAGAGAAATCTGAAAAAGCAGCAAGAGAAATCTCAATGAATTCTCCAAAGAGAAATCTGACTGAAAAGCAAGCACAAGAAAAATCTGAAAGAATTCTCCAAAGAGAAATCTCTAATAGGAAAAGCAAACTCTGAATAGCCAAGTCTTTTGTTCTCTCACCTATTTATACCTTTTTGTAAGCTACCTTCTTTTTTTTTTGCCTATGATCTTAGATCTTGATAAGCCCCGCCACACTCCTTTGTTTCAAGGTAACATTTTCTAAAAATAACTTTTACTTTTTTATTCTAAATTTCTTTCTTTAAACTTTGAATTTTATTAATTAAAAAAGAAAGAGAAGATCATCTTTAATTTGCCTTGAATGGGCTAATTAATTAAAAACATACATTCTTTTAGAAAATGTTGGCAGCTTATCTCAAAATAAAATCATACGCCATATTTTAACAAGATTTTAAAAAGAAAAATATATTATTATTTCTTTTAATAAAATAAGCATTTTATTTCAGCAGAATTTTGCATTAACTCATATATATACGCTTGATGTATATATATATATGTTTGATTAAAAGGTTTTACAAGTAATTTTTATTAACAGAAATTTAATCTTGGAATGGAATTTATTTAAAACAAAATATTTAAATGCAAATACAAATTTAATAAACGTAATTAATTTTGGCTTTAATGCAAAACCCTGCTGATATTGGACTATAAACTTAATTTAGGTGTACAATATTAATTAAGTTTATAGGAGGATGTGAAGCATGGATCGGACTTCCAGATCCATTGCTTCAGTATATGTATATATGATATGTCAATATTAATTCTGATGTCTTCTTTCTTGTTTCATTGGTTGATTATTGGAGTTTCATGGAACTTCTTCACTACAAGTGGAAGTGCATTGCTTCAAGGTCTTTAACATGTCAGTAATTGTTTGATTTTGTTGATGAGTTGGCAGATAAGGTGAACATATTATGGTTTCAGATTCATACAGAAGAGTGGGAGTTTGTTTCTGGCATTTTTGCAGCACATAGCATTAAACAAGATGACTGGAAAAGGTTCTAAGTTCATAATCTAGCCAGGCACAGGTAAAATGCAGTGGAATCACTGTTGAGGAAACTATATCAAAACATTGAGTGCTGAGCAAAAAAGCAGAAGATTGAATATGCATGAATGAGCTAAATCAACAGTGAATAAGGAGACTCTATATTCTCAGTAAGAGAAAGCAGAAATGTAAGCAAAATTGAGTAAGCAGATTCAAATATAATTTTCAGCTGGTCTTTTTATAGATCTCAAGTTAATTTTTTTTCAACTCAAGAATTTCAGATATTTCTACTAATTAGTAAGCCCAGTGGTCACATTTCTGAACCCAGATAAGCCAATTATTAATTTTTTAATTAAGGAATTTATCAAACTGATCATTAAATTAATCTGAAATTTACCAATTTCAAACATACAATTGGAACAATACTTAATGAATAAAAAAATAAATTTTGTTAAAATTTTAATTAATACAAGGGATAAATTAACAATTGATAAAGTGTATTAAGATTAAGCACTGTTCTTAAAATATATATTAAAAAAAACTTTTTACAAATTGATGACAGATTTGGCTATAAAGTTCACATTAAAAAAAAAAACTTTTTTTTTACAATTAAATAAACTAAGCCAACGTTTTAAACATATATTTTAATGTGCGTGCATATATATATAATACCACACCTAATAAAAAAACACAACTTAAAATTAAACTTAATTTTGTGCTTAACCAACATTGACTTTGCACTCAAATTAAAAATTGGAATGGCAAATTTCCACCTCTCTCTCTCTCTCTATATATATATATATATATCTCTCTCTCTCTCTATATATATATATATATATACACACACACATGACATTATTAAGAAGATTAACATGGATAAGGATGTATGTCAACATGATTCCAGAAGTTTTACAGCAATTTTACAAAAAGCATTTTGTGGATTAAAACTGAAAAATAAACATGTAAAAGTCATTAGAGATTATTTAAGTCATTAAATTTTTGCAGATGACGTGGCTGTTTTGCAAATAATGCTTCAGAGTTTCAGGAAATATTGCAAGAGTAAAGTACTAAAGTAGGATTAAAAATAAATGCTAAAAAAGACTAAGATAATGTTCATTTAATTTCCTCAGAAGAAAAAATAATTACAAAATAAAAAATTGAATATAAACACCTTAACCAGGTAATTAATACAAATGAAAATATAATGGATGAATAAACAAGGAATTAAACTTGCATGGAGTGCTTTTGCAAAAAATAACTTTTAAAAATATGCATAGGTGTTTGAAAAAATTTTTTTTTTAATAGAAGTGTTTATAATTTTTTCAGATTTGAGATTTGGACACTTAACAAAAGAGCAGAGCAGTGTAAAAAATGGAAAGATTATTTTGGGGTAATAAGAAGGAATCAAATGTAAAATATTCAGATGAGAGAACAAATGGATAGGTTATTGAAAGGATATAAAGCTTAAAATAAAGCTTAGCTGGATATATTGTTAAAAGACATGGTAATAAATGGACAATGAAAATCTTAAACTGAACCTCAATAGATTATATAAGAGCTAGTATAGGCTTATATGAAAGATTGGTGGATGGAATAATTTTTTTTTTTTGGTGTGATGTGGAAAAAAGAGGCTAGAGATTGGAGAAACCTGATTAAACTTCAAAAAACTTTCATCTTGGAATTATATTAACAGAAAATGATGTTATATATGTGTAGGAGTATATGTGTACAGACATCCAGCCAGCCAGATAAGCACAAAATTCAGATAATACAAAAATTCAGTTAGGGCAAATATTTCTTATAGATCTGTCCAAAAATGAAAAATCATGAAGATCAATAAATTTGCCAACTAGTTTTCATTACTTTTTTTTAATAATTTATTATTTAGTTAAAACTGTTAGATGCTATTCTATTGACTAATACCTAGATAAATAGATAGTTTATCTATGAGATAGAAATAGGAAAATATATAAAAATTTGTTTGAAAATCCTCATCTGTTACAAAATTAAAAGTTTTAAGATTTGCATTTTGAATGTGAGTATGGTGGCCATTGTATTCATTTATACACTACGATGCTTCAAATATATATGCTGCATTGATTGTATAAATATACATACCATATAAATATATAACATAAATATATATTGAAACAATTATTTAATGGGTTAAAATAATGACATTAAAACTTAAATAATTATGCACAGAATACATAAATATTTTACACACACACATATATATATATATATAGTAATGTTATTCTCTACACACAATACCTTCAACATTAAAATGTAATAGTTCACATTAAGTACAACAAAACATTGTGGTGATGATGATTAAAATGGCATTAGCATTCTTCAAAAGCATTTGATTTATTTCTTTTATGTCTGATTTAAATTAACCTTAGGTGTCACTTTCATTATAGAAAGAATACTTCTGGATGAATTATTATCTCTATCATTATCTCTAAGTAGTTTCATTACCCTATCAT
Source organism: Epiperipatus broadwayi (assembly GCA_028023455.1). Lineage (NCBI taxonomy): Eukaryota > Metazoa > Onychophora > Udeonychophora > Euonychophora > Peripatidae > Epiperipatus > Epiperipatus broadwayi. The sequence goes on along the minus strand of JAQFVV010000292.1, from coordinate 80,663 downwards.
ACCCTCTAGGGAATTGCACAAGGTTTAGTGGTACATTAATGGTATGTGTTTGCAATGAGTCCCACAACAAAATAGTTAAATTTAATAATAAAATAATCCCTAGTAATTTATTTAGACTTATTATAAAATAAATTGTTGCTTATATATTTGCAACTACCAAAAAATCATAAATAAATTACAAAATATTGAAGTTAACAAGTAGTTATAAATATTAAATTTAAATGTAATTATGAAAATACATAAATGCATGGTAATATTAAATTTTAAGGCCTTATATTCAATATAAAAGAAAAATCTTGCCAATATAATAAAATATTTTTACTGCTGTTTTTATTCTACATTTCACAAACATCTTTGATACTAATCTTTATGATTTAGTCCTTACTTTAATTAACCTTCTTGGGCATAAATGATTGTAGACATTGGAAATGGGTAAGTATACGTAAGTCTTATAGCATGTTTTTTTTTAAGCAGGAAAAGTTGTATTCTAGGTAATATCAATGTTCATATCTGGATCAAACTACATAGTTCCAGGTTTTGACTGACACACATCCAGTTTTTTAATTGTCTATGAAAAATAATCTTCTGACATCAAATATTATCATGATTACTGAGTTAGATGAACTATTGAAAATTATTTTTAAACACTCAGCAATGTAAAGCTATTATACAATTCTGTAGGAAAGTATTTTAACTAGAAGTTTTCACTCTCTATTAGAAATAAAGTTACAATAGCCGCTGCATCATACTTATTCATTGATTGATTATAGTCCAGAATCTTTACTGCTTTCTTGTTAGTAATACCACTTTACTTCTCTATTGACATTTTCTCCTCTCCTTCCAGAATTAGTCTGGAGTGTCATCTTTTCTGACTCCAAGACTAAACACTATTGTTGTTTTCAGATCTATTTGTATTTTTTGCCTCATAGCAAGAACACCATATTCCATCATTTTCAGTCTTCAAGAGTATTTAGTTTTGCTACCACAATAAATGTGTTTATTGCATTGGACAAACTAATTAATGCCATATTAATTTATATTGGAATGTTTTTCAAAACATCTTTATTTCTTAATATTTTTATTAGGCATTTATTAGGATAGAGATTATCCAATAATGAATATTCATTACACCATTCTGATAAAAGGCAGGGGCTGATTTTTATCCCTTTTCATACCTTGTGAAAAAATGTAATCATAAACATATGACCCAATACATGTAAAAAAGAACTATGACCCCCAAAATGCACATTTCATGCTGAACATCTTTTTCACATGTCTTTGGTCTTATGTTTATGATTACATCTCTACATGAGGTGTTAAAAATAATAAAAAACAATTACTTCTTTGCATGGTAGTAGTATAGTAGAAATTACACTACAGAAATATTATTCATTATTGAATAATCTCTAGTCTAATGAATGACTAATAACAATTATTAATATACTTTTATTAAGTGATTTGTGTAATGTAAGGGCAACACATTTGACACTTATTAATTAAATTGTAGTAATTTGCTATCTATCTATATATAATATAAATAAAATGTCCGTTAATTAGAATAATGTTGTAATCATAATAAAAATAATAAATACAATGGTAATAAACTATTATCAACAGTCTTTCAATCCGCAGAAGTACTTTCGGCTAATTTCATAAACCTGTCTCAACTGCCATTAAATTCAAACAAAGTTTTTTTTAAATTTTATGGCAATTGAGGCAGGTTTAAGAAATTAATATTATTTTTATTATGATTATATATATATATATATACTGAACAATGATAAAGAAATGCGTAAGAAATTGTAGTCTGGGCTAACTGATGAGTGCTGGTTCAGCTCAAAATGTGTTCAAAGCGGATAGAAACCAATTCCTACTTGCATAATAGTGGTATATGAAAATTACACTACAGAAATATTATCTTTATCTCTAATTCTAACATCAGATTTAATTATACAAAACATGTTTTTTTTCTTTTTCCACATTCATATAGTTGTTTACCAAATAATTTAAAAATAGTCTTCATTTAAGAAAAGCAAAAACGAAAAAAATAAGATTGAATTTCAAAATTCCTTCTCTAGATTTTCTGATTTTAATTCTATCTGATTTTTAATAAAAACTTATTTTGTTAAATCTCTTCCAGAAGACAAATTTAAAAGGTCATAAAATACAATACATCTTTTTTTAAATAAATAAATAGCGTGCATATAAAAACTTAAATCATTATTTTCTCTCTCTCTCTCTTTTTTTTTTTTTTTGCAATTATAAGTATAAGTTTTTACACAGATTACAATTCCATAGTTTTTAATTTTACATATTTCTTTGCTTCCTACAAAATGTTTTATGGATTTATTAAATCTAAAAATTACTTTTTTAAAAAAAAAATCAATCTAAAACTACATCTCACATATTCGCATAGCGGGAATAATTATAACAATGTATAAAATTCACAAATCAATTTATTATATTATTTTATTAAGCTGTCTTTAATAATTTGGTAGCAAATCAACTTTGTAATACAAATGATTCTATTTACAATCATTTCTACTGTTGTAATATATAGAAATAATTGTGGACATAAATATATATTTTTATATGAAATTAAATAAAACTTTTTTATTTTTTTTTATTAAGGAAATATTTATTGGAATACAGATTCTATAGATTGCATTAGATTACACCTCTATTCATTTACATTCATTTTAGTCTTTGTTTACATTGATTGAATTCAACTTGAATTTGCATCTCTCTTTTATCTTTGTGTAGATTTATGTTACATCTTGGTCTTTGGTTACATTGCGTCAAATCAAGCAGCCATTTTTTCATTTGGTAGTAGGTTTTATCTGTTTTGTGTTATCTTTGTTCTTTCCCCTTTTCATCATTCTTCCTGTCATCACTTTTTCCATCTTCATACCTTCTTCTTTCTTGCCTCTTCTAGTTTCAGTTGACAAATCATTTTATAACTTAGATGTCAGTTTTAGAGTTTTGATTGTCAGCTCATCCAGAGCGATCTGTTCCCATGTGTCTGCATAGTCTGTGGGATGTTACAAGATAGTCTCTGGTTTTCAGACCACAAAGGTGTTTCTTGAAGACTTGCCATGGGTTTGCCGAGTTGTTTCGAAAAACACTGACACCTGGTCAGCCACTTTGCAAAGAGAATCATGATTGCCATTCGGATTATAGCAAATTCTCCAGTTCTCAGTGCTCCACTTATGTCCAGTGTCTGAGAGCACCCTGACCTAATACTAGATATCAATCTCATCTCCATGTCTCTGAGTTTTGAGCAACAAGAGATAAGATGATCAATATCCTCCTCCTCCTGGTTGCATAATGGGCAGATGGGAGAAATTCTCTTAAATCCCCTATGATCTACCAAGAATTGATTTGTTGGAAGAGTGTCCAGACTGAATAAAATTTACTAGCCTGATGACCAATGACCAGTGTTTGGACTTTTTAATCAATGATTTTAAGGTTGATTCTAGTCTGACTGAGTTACTCTGCTGACTGGGATGCATAAGTTTATAAGCATCCCAGTACCTAATCTTTCTATCAAAAAGATCTTCTTTGGCAGATATGAGCCCTGCCATGTGATCCTTCACTTCTGCTAACCACCTGTTCCTGTTAGACGGCAGAGTATCAGTGGGTTCAACTGAAGATGAATGTTGGCTTCTACCTTCTAGATCTTTAGATACACTCAGAATAGCTATCATCCTCTGCATAAATAGCACCTGAATGCCATGTAGACCAAGACCATTTAAGTCCTTGGGTTTTCTTATTCTATTGAGGCCTATACAAACAATTCTTCCAGGTGATGATTTCCATAACACTTTTGTACACTGTGACCCTATTTTATTTTGGAAGGTCCTGGTCAGCCTGATAAACGGTAGATAATATGCAATTCTAGGGAAGACCAGCATATTCAACAGTGTCACCTTGACTGGAAGTGACAGGGAGATTGAGGATAAGGTGCCAGCCACCTTCCTGGTCCTTTCTAGTAACATGGATTCTATCTGACATCTCATTTCTGACTGTGACATCACCACTGGCAGCACCAGAAAATTTTGGGGTGTGCCTGTGAAGTTAGATGTAATGGTTTTGCCACTGCAGACTTTCCAGATTGCTGTTTTTGCTGGATTCACTTTCAGGTGGTACTTGATGGCACACTGTTCTAAAAGCAAATCTAGCTGGATAAGATGCTTCACAGATGGGAGGATGATGGTTACATCATCAACATATGATATATGGTGAATCACCTCCCCCAATGCTGGGACAAATACTCCAGACAGCCTTTGGTTTTAAAAAGAACTTTATTCAAGGAAATATATATCTACAGATATTTCAGTTTAAAGGAATATATATATATATATATATATATATATATATATATATATAATACAAAACTAATCATAGAATACTAAAATGAGTATTTTCAAAAGCATTCTGTAAATTATACTATTAATAAAAACATTTACAATAAAATAGGAAACAGAAAATACATCTCACTGGAGGTTAGAGCTCTGATGGACAAATGACCAAGTGGCTGCGAAAATATTTGATGGAGTGATTTCTTTATCTCATTGTTTTATTGTCTCTAATTTTTTTTTAAAAGTATTAAAATTTTCTACATTACTATGGGAAATATAAGTGCATCTTGTGCACCATAATGCATATGTACAAATGTATTTCTTATTTCTGTGAAGCAGACATTTGGAAAACACTCTATAATTGAACTTATAGTGGCATTATTTTTCTGATAAATTTTTATAATATAAGATCGAGTGAATTGTAGGCGATTACACTCAAAGAATACATGTTGTTGGTTTTGTTCTGATCTGTGGCACATCTTGCAAATAGTGTCAATGTTAAGTATATTTCTTTTATATCTCATGAAATATAATATTGGTAATGACCACATATTCACTTTGAGCAGAAAATTATTAAAATTGGACTTGAGTGTTGGATCTATGTATTAGCTGCTTATTATTAATGCCTAACATTGACAAATATGTGTGTAGAAGTATATATATATTCCAATAGCCATTTGCCTTGTGGAAAAGTTATGTTAGTTAGATATTGATTTAATAGGTTCTAAGATTATATGCAGATATTTTGTGTATGGCAGAGGTTTGGCTGTACCTTTATTTTAAGAGTGACTTCTAAATGTGAGTATATTTTTATCATGGATTATATAAGATTAATAGTTTTTTGTATTGTCAATACATAAGTAGAATCTAGTCCTAATCCATTTAGGTTGCTATAATACTGCATTTGCTTGATCGACTACTATTTTTCTTCCCCATAAAAGTTTCCTAGACTGTGAATAAATCTTTGATGTAAATGGATTTTGTGAAGACTATAGTCGGTGTATAATAAGTATTTTTTTTTAATAATCAGCATGATTATAAGTGATACTTTATGCTTTTGGAAGGGAGGATATGGTCCGTTGTATTGTTTCAATTAGTTTGTTTGTATTTGCTTTCACATAGCCATGTAACTCAAGTGAAAGGGGAATCCTAAATAATCTGTAGGTTTACCCTGAAATATATTTGTATGTGTTCCCTGTATATATACACCATGTACATGTTTTATCAAGGTTAAATTCTGATTTATAGGTGCAAGTGTATTCATTCTATATTTTTAGTTTACCATATTAAAAAAAATAAATTTTTTTTCCTTTAAAAAAGAGCAAAAGTTGCTGTTAAATTCAGTTTTAAAACAATATTTTTTTAAAACCGTAATAGATTTAATCCTATTTTTAAAATCAGTAGAATAGAGAAAACTATAAATACATTTCTAAACTTCGTAGACAATACGTAAATAATAAGTTCCAGTAACAAAAACTATGTAATCCTTTAGTAAAGATATTTCTAATTATTTGGGAATATTAATTGCATGGACGATTCTAATTTTTTTTATTGAGGGAAATTATACTGCCAGTGGTAATAATGTATAAAAAAGAACATTTTGTTATAAATTCATTGTGCTGCTATATATTAATGTATATGTTAGCCAGAGAGAGGGGAAAGAAAATCAGTTAACCTCAACTCGAATGTAATTTTAATAGTACATATTGAATAGTACAAAATGCCTGGATAAGAACTACTTTCAAAATCTCTCAATCTGTTCTGTACCTTTACGAAAATGCTCTCCAAAGTGTATTTTGTTTTAAGTGAAGATAGTTTTAACAATATAAATATTTCCAGTAATCTCCATCTAAACAAAATCTGTATGAGGAAATTTATAGAAACATTTTCTAAAATTGCGAAAGATTAAAATAAATCTTATGCTTGCAAAATATATAGAAATCTCTCAGTTAATTCATATATTCTCAGTAAAATATATTATTAAAGTTCTATAGTAAAAATTGTGCATTTATACTGGTCAAGAAACTAATAAATGTTAATGAAATCAGCCAAAACTTTAAACGGATTCAACGAAGTTTGAATTCACAACTATCTGTTTTTATTCACTATCGTAATGTTTATTATTTTTGTATACAAATTTATCCTTTTCCTATTGTTAAAATTTTGACTTTGGCATTCTGTCTTTGCAAACACTGGGAAGCAAGTCTAATACGTAAATACCCATTTATTTTTAAAGAACTAAGCAAATTAATCACAGGATAATAATTGTATTACTTTCTTTTGTATAATTCTATTTACCATTAAACCATTAAACATCATACGATATGTATTCATGCATAGATATTAAAATATTTCAGAATAAGAGATTGAATTGTTCTTTTCAATATCTTAAATTAAGCATGAAATTTTAATAATATGATATCTATATAGCATTCTTTATAATAGTTGTATAAAAAGAAAATTTAATTATTTTTTCATTCATTTTACTAATTCATATTGGACAAAAAAAATTATTAGCAAATTAGCTTTAATTTAGAAAGGAAAATTTTTTAAAAAGCAAACAAATTAAATGGCGTTAATCAACTGTTTTTAAATCAATTAATAGAAAATTAAAATGCTAAATTGTTTTTTAAAAAATAAATGAAAACAACTGATAAATCAGAGAGTGTGTTTGTACATTTTTTTTCTCATGTGTCATAGCATCGGCCGGGAAGCGAACCCGCTAATCCGGGACAACTGCTTGTAAGGCAGCTGTGCTGACCTCTCGATCACCAATGCTTGCCGGGACAACTGCTTGTAAGGCAGCAGTGCTGACCTCTCGATATCCAATGCTTGACTACATTTTTTAAATATGGATAATAAAAAGAAACATTCAAATTGATTGTTATTTTTACTTAGCCTTTAAGTCAACTTGTAAAGAAATTTATACATTAGAAAGTTGTTTTATCTATTATATAATAAAGTGCATTTTAAATCAGCAGTTTGAATACTTTCACAAATGTAACAAATCAGTATGAGTGGATTTTAGAATAGAAATCAATAATTTGTAACGTTGAGCACAAGTCTTCTTTGAAAATATATCTTTCTCGAGACACAATTGTGAGTACCGGTTATAATATTCGGTCTAACTCAACATTAACCACCTTGCATCTTCACTGCAAAAACATAAATTACCGTTAATACCAGGAATAGATAAGTTGACAAAAAATATGATATTTGGATTGTTTGATTATAATTTGAAACTAAAGGAAAGTTCTCAAAATAAATTAGTCTTTTATTAAAATTTTTTTTTAAAAATTGACCGGTTTCAACTCAAAAAGTAACAGTAAAATTATATACTGTATATTGATTGCTACTTTTCAAACTCAAACAGAAGCATATCTAAGATATTTGATAAAGATATAAACGGTAATTGTGGGCGAACTAAAATAGTTAAATAAATATTCGTTTAAGACTAAACTATTGTAACCTCTATGATTATTTTTAAAACACGTGATATTGTTTGTGTTTTTGAACAGCCACATACATGCTACTGACATATAATATATGATTTTTAATAGTATTTAATTAATATGTTTTATAGAAATAAAGTATATTACTTTGCAAGGGCCGCTTTTTAAATTTTTTTATTAACTGCACAAGTGTAAAATGTAATTAAAATATATTACTCTATGTGCGCGAAATTATTCGTCAGCAAAATTTCACGTGACATTCACGCAATTATATTTACGTTAACGTTTCCTCGGTTAACCAATCTTTTCCTTTGCTATTAAAATTTGCGTCTTTTATGATTCTTTGCTCATAACTTCTTTCCTGAAGTAAGATTTTTATATCGCAAAATCAAAGTTAAATTTCCTGTTACGTTTTGTCCCGTGATTATTATTAAATATTGACGATATTTATTAATTAATTTAGCTTCACTTTTCCATAAAAGAGGTTATGTGCGTTAAAAAAGAGTACATCTAATTGGTCAACGAATAATTTTCCTCATAAATAGTTACACACAATATTACTTTTTTGCTTTTTGTTGAATGGATTTTTGATTTATTAGCCTTTTATCTTTGTTATTAACTATAAGCTAAATTAAGGATTCTGAACATATACATTTTATAGATAGGTTTTTGACGTTTACAATCCGATAATGTTGTTCATTCTATGAATCGCCTTAAAATAAATATAATTTATAAATTTTTTATTACATGGATAGTTAAAATAAATATTATATTAATTAAACCTCCAAAATTGGCGCAAAATCAAAAACTACTGATAAATAAAAATGATTATGTTCAATAAGAGTTGCATTACATTGGATTTAAAAATATAGATTTTAAAAAAGATGTCTCTATTCTTCTCAGTGATAATCTTTTTAGTATTACCCTTGTAATCTAATCATTGCTATTGCATTTTGTCAAATATTCATCAAAATATGACAATATCCTGGATCTATATTTTGATGAAACAATGTTTTAATCACTATAGAAATGTTTATAGAATAGAATGCCTTTTGGTAATCTACAAATCCAAAGCATAATGGCAACTAATATTCAATGATCCTTAAAACCTCTCTTAAAACTTGGATCTGATCTATTGTGCTAAAAACACTTTTAAATCCAATTTGTTCTTTTGGTTGGTTAAAATCCATAGTTCCCTGTGGGCAATTTGTAATTATCTAGATAAAATTTTTGTAAAGAATTGATAAATAACTAACAGATCTGTAATTTCTAATATCTTCTTTATCATGTGTTCATTAAATGTGAGGCTTTTTAAATGAAAACAAGTATTGACACATGGTTTAATAATTTTTATTAGTCATTTATTAGACTTAAGATTATACAATAATGAATAATATTTCATTTGTGTAATTTTTGCTATACCATCCTCAGGCAAGATAAGGACTGGTTTCTATCCATTTTTACACCTTGTGGAGAGATATACCATAAACGTATGGCCAAAGACATGTGCAAAAGATCTATGAGCTCCAAAATGCACATTTTGTGCTGAACTAGAATTCATCAGTTGGCCCAGACCAAAATCTTTTGTATATATCTTTACCATTATTCAATATATATATAGGTAGCAAATTACTACAGTTTTGTCAAAGTTGTGAGAACAGCATATTTGACATTTAATAATTAATCTATCTATCTATCTATCTATCTATCTATCTATCTATCTATCTATCTATCTATCTATCTATCTATCTATCTATCTATCTATCTATCTATCTATCTATCTATCTATCTATCTATCTATCTATCTATCTATCTATCTATCTATCTATCTATCTATCTATCTATCTATCTATCTATCTATCTATCTATCTATCTATCTATCTATCTATCTATCCATCCATCCATCCAACTGATGAGTGCTGGTTCAACAAAAAGTGTGTGTATCTTCAGGACCATTGATCTTTTTCATATGTCTTTGGTCATATGTTTATGATTACCTCTCTCCATAAAGTGTCAAAAATGGATAGAAAGCAGTCCTACCTTGCATAAGAGTGATATAGTGAAAATTACTCTATAGAAATATTATTAACAGGTAGTTGTTTTGGCTACGTTTTCTAATTTTAGGATAATGTTTTTCAACAGTTTTAAGGCAGGTTTATGAATCAGGCATCAGAATAAAATAATTATTTAATAATGACATTTTTAATTTTGAATAGGTGAAAAAAATGAGAACATCATCTTCAAGACTCTGGTGATCTAATTTAGGATTTGGTCAAATATATTCTATTTATTATTCTATTTATTATATATTTACGATTAGAAGTTTTTCAGTTTAAAAATGATTATTGTATTAATCTGTTTTAGTTCATTAGCTATTAAAGTTTTTGCTGATTTATTTTCGTGTTTCTGTTGCCATAGGTCTGAATTTCAATATATATAACAACTTTGGACATATAGGTAAGAAGTTGGTATTTTACTTATGCTGCTTTATTCACAATGTATGTTTGCCAGGTAGTATTGCTGGAATAATTTAGCGTTTGGTAATATTGATATTTTATATGAAAATGAGATATTGATCTCTTATAAAAGCAGCATAAAATTAGTGACAAAAATTTACTTAAAAATACTCGTAAATATTTGAAAACAATTACCAGTTGATTTGACGTTCAGCTTTCTGGATATGATGATGTTGAAAAGATGCATCTTCATTGAGTTAAGCATATGAAGAAAATATGGATTAAGAGGAGGTCATTTACATTATTAAGATTATCCCATAAACAATGTATAAAGATACGTCATTTATTGCTGTTAATGAAAGAATGCGGATGAAGACAAGTACAACAAAGAACAATAAGAAGACAAGATATCTTGAAAAAAATGCTATTGCAAGACAGAATACAATATATACTGAGATATTAGGGTTCATGGATTTATTTATATAGTTATAATTACATTTTATTGAGTGCACAGGAAGTATATATAAATACCTAAACTGGCTTTAGCATGTAAAGAATACCCCTTAAAATTTCTAATAGTCAAGCAATATTATTTTGCCAATAGAGGGATTTCACAAACCATGACACAAGATAGCGATTTTTATAAAGATAAGAGCGCTGTCTTATCTTTAACCTAAATTTCTACTTATATAGGCCAATCTGAAACATGATTTTATGAAGGTTAATTAGTAAAGAAAATAGTGGACTTAAAACAGTGAAGAGAACAACAACTTCATGCTCCCAAATGAGGATGCTTCAGATTGGCCTATATAAGAGAAAATTTAGATTAAAGATAAGACAGCCGCTCTGGATCTCTTTATAAAAGTCGCTATCTTGTGTCATGGTCTGTGGGGTACCTCTTTCGGCAAAATAATATTGCTTGACTATTAGAAATTTTAAGACTCATTCGTTTACAGGTTAAAACTTGTTTAAGTATTTATATAGTTATAGCAAAAGTCATTTTTAATTTGAGGTTTTTTGTCTTTTTAAATTAATTCCACCATAATCATTTTCACTAGTAGTTGCCTAATAAACATATATAAAAGTCAAAATAGAAATATTTTTTTTTATTTATTAGAAGAAAAAAATGCTGTTATTTTACCATATGTATAAAAACTTAACTTGTGCGAAAATCTAACTAAATTGCAAATCTAAATATATACAGTATTGTATAACTAAATAGTTAAGTTTTGATAGCTGTTAAGTTTAGATTACTTTCTTTTGTAAATATGCATATCTGTGTTCAGTTTTATAAAATTTGAATCGAAGCTTAAGTTTTGCTGACAAAATTATTTCCTTTCAACTACTGGAATTCTAACTAAAACCTTTGGCAGGATGTTTTTAAATAGATATTAAAGTTTTTTGAAAGACTAACATATTGTTCTATTATCTAATTATTATTATTATTTCTGTTTTTTTGTTTTAAAATAATGTTTTTTAAATAATAAATGATAAGAAGTAAAGAATAAAAAAAAGTCCTCTTTCTTAAAAGAAAAAAGTTATTAATTTAATAATACGCTTGCTCGGCTCTTTGACCAAGTCAGTTTCGTTAACTAAATAACAAATCACCGCAAATAAATGAAAATATTTGATCATCGTATGTAGTAATTTAACATTTTTTCTTTCCACTTAATATAATTTATTTAAGCATCTCAAATTTAGTGTTATTTCATCCTTAGTAAGTCCCCACCATTAAAATGCTAAGTTAATCGTAAAAGAAAAATTCTATGAAAAGGGTAATAATTGGAGGTTAAGAGTTGGTTGAAAAAAAAAGACTGATAATGAAGTGGAGAATAAATAGTAAAGCAACTTCAAATGGGTAGTAAAAGTTAAAAAAATACCAAAGTTTACTATCAGAGTGATAAATCCACAATATATGGAGGAAAAAAAACAAGGATAAAGTCAGATTATTTTTGATAGTATATAATAGTAGAAGAGTGGAGTAAAGTTTTCCAGAATGGATCTTATAAGACTATTCAATGTAGTTAACACATCATTGTGTAATTATGCATTAAATGTTATTCTGATAAGAATCTTTTATAATTCCAAAGTGTCCCTTATTTAATGACAACGATAGATGGCTCATTGTTTTCATCTAATTCCTCAACAATATTATAATAGTTATCTTGGTTATACAGTTATATCCATTTTATCTACTTATTTATTTGTCTTTCTACCAAAACAATGTTCTCCTACTTACTACCTCTTTTATTCATCAATTTTCACTTATTCATCTACCAATATATTTATCTATTTTTCCAAAATAGTGTTAAATAGATATCTGTAGAATAAAGACTTATCTAACATTCATACAAAAAAATAACACATCAAAGAATAAGAATTACCCATCAGGATAGTCAAATTTAGATGGATGAAAGTTTTAATGTTTTTTGCTTTTAACAACTTATTAAAAATAGCTAGTTAGATACCTATTTACGTATTAATTATTGAATGACTAAATTAGACATAAGTAGCTTAAAGAAATTTAATTTTTATTCAAATTTTCATTGATCTAAAAATAAAAATTGGACTTCAAATTTCAAATTATGGCATAACTGGAACATTTACTAAATAATAGTCATTAAATTCATGTTATTTTTTATTCTTTTATTCACACATGTAACGCAGTCGTCATTTCAATATATTATATAGATATATAAAACATTTTCTCTTTTTATACGTGAAGTAACAAATCTTTAACATTTCCTGCAATAGCGTTTTCCCAGCACTTTATGATGGCATTGGCGGAGATATGGGACAGATTTTGTAGTGCCTTTTTTTTTGTGGTATAAATATATGAAACCCCATTCACTAACCCATCATGGGATTTTCATAAACTCAGATTTTTATGCCAATCCAGTCTCCTCATTGAATTATAAAGGCTACCCGGGGTATAACTGTAACTTTATATCATGGTGAAATGATTTTGTGTGGAAAAAATGCCACTCGATTTTATCGACACTTTATAATTTCTTTATCATTTCTAAGCTACTTTAATGACATGTGAGCCAGATTAATCAAAGCAGTAATGTATTTTTGACTACTAAAAAGTAGAGATTTGTATTATGAACAAATCAAGTTATAACTTTAAAAGAATTAGTCCAAAAAATATTTGCAGGATCATTTAAAAAAAATAAATACACAAAGTTATTTAAAAATTATACAGCTGACCATCCTATCATATTCAGATAAAATATTTTTTTAAAAATAAAAAAAAACCAAAAAAAAAACCAAACAAATATTTACAGTTTGCGCCTGCCTTAATTGACTTCCAAATTGTATTTTGTTTTTTGAACTAACAATAAGCCTTCAAATAATTATAAAACTGTGCAATGCCAAACATATTTAAACCTTGTGTTTATTAACTATTTTTCTCATTGTATGTTAGATGAGATTTTTGCTACTTTTATTTTTAGAAAAGAAATTTCAGACATCTCACTGGGTTTATAATAGGCTTCTTTAACCTTTAGTATTTTATTTTGACCTTTTATTTGTTGATGGTGTCTGTTTTGTGCTTTAAAATCTCCATTGTATAATTGATTATAATTGTCCTGAACTCATTCCAACATAGAACATGTATTTTTTTTTTTTTTCAGATCTAACAAATCATAAATCTTTTAAAGTTACACTTTTATTTATTTTAGAAATGCTACAAAAACAATGTTTGGTGCAATTTAGATTTGTGATAGGATGATAAACACAAAAACTAAAACTTCTGGGTACAAACTCAATTGAGCAATGAAAAATTCAGTATCAATAATGTTACAATAGATGAGTGATAAATTGTGTGTCCAACTACTATTAGGTAACACTGAAATGGTATATTCCTATCCTCATACACGTTTCATCTATTTTTCTTCATAGCTCTACCCGTCCCAGCTTTAAACCCTTCATGAGTACATATGTAATTTCACTAAAACATTTATATATGTATCACCATACACACATATATATATATATTGTAACGGAAAGAAGACATTTGTAACAGAAATAATAATAAATTGATAGAAAATGATCCATTATTAACATATATGTTTATCTAATCTGTTATTTGTAACAGTAAGTAAACATTGTCACAGTATAGATAAATAGATGAGTGATGAAATGATAGTTGCCATAATTCAATAACCAAACACTAAACAGGATAATGATATGCTGCAGCGGTTCATCATTTGTAACCAAGTAAACTAAATGAGAAATGAATTCACTGTGTTAGCCAAAATACAATTTATAATTAAATAAGGATGATGCTAACATATAAATAAGAATATATGCATATCATGCTCTATCTGGGTGTCTATTTCTAATTAATTAAATATAACATTATAGCCCGATTGCAACTATCCTAAACATTAATTCTGTCACATTAGTAATGAAATAAATAAGTTATCTCATTTCTCCATATAAAATAACAACAATGACAATTAAAACTATCATCATTAAAGATTTAATAATATCTAAATATTGGGGATGTCATTTGAACAATAAAACATACTGGCCATTGTCATCAAATAAAAGAATATTAAATATAGCAACTGAATAAAATTACCCACTTTGAGATTCCTGGAGTGCATTATGCTTATCTCCCATACTAGGTTCTTTTAACAAAGAATCCTTCCTATTCTTCTTTCCAACCATATAAGACCATTCATGGTCACATGCACACACTGGTGCTATTCATGACAACTTATAAAATATATATTATATAAAGTTAATATTATGAAGTTGGAAAGGGATTATATCACTCTTTATTCAGTTTAGCTAAGTATATGTGTTTTCCCACGAGCGCCACTAGATTGTTTTAAATCTAGATAAATATCTGTTTAGAGTGTACTGAGTTCAAACTCATTCGGTACATTTTTATCACACATGACTTGGATGACTAATGAAAAAAATGACATTCTTACATTTTATCTATATCGATAAAATTACAAGATCCCAATATTACCAAAATTTATATTATAGATCAAAGACTCTTATAGACATTGCTAGCTCATTTTATGTATATTGATGAACAGACAAGTATCATCTTATTAATGGCTTCTAAACAAGCATCGTGAAAACGATTATTAATATTGATGGCCATTTAACTAGATTATTTATCACAATATAAAGGTGATAAGGATGATGATAATAATGATGAATGATAATAATAGTGATATCATAATAATAATGATAATAATAGTGATGATGATACTAGCCATAGCTTATTAATAAACTCACAACAATAAATTAATCTTTATAAACTCATATGCATTTATTAAAAATTATCCTATTTCAAACTGAGATTTAAATATTACATTTACTAGCATTTATTTAAGTTTATAGTTATTTACTAAAATACTTTTATAGTTAAAACCAGGATTTAATAATACTAGTGATGATGAATGATCATCATGAATCTCTATGCATGATATTCATCTTTCTATAAATCTTTATTTACTACATATATTAATTATGCTAAACATTAGATTTAATGATTATAATTTATTAATGATGATGATGGCAATCATAACTCTTGTATAGTATTATTTGAAACATTTTAATCAATAATACGATATCCATCTTTGATGAGGATGATCATAATTCATGGACACAACATAATTTTAGCTTTCTTTATACACCTATAATTATTAAAACTTGGTTATTATCAAGCTTAACCCTTAAATACCTAAATGTAAATCAACATTCTAGTTTACTTAACATTTTGCAAGCGCTTAATATTAGCAAGTGATTGCTCAATATTTACGAATGATGATTCTTAATATCTGTGAGCGATGATGATGATGATCATTTAAAACCATAGAATTAAGACAAGAAAACATAATATTTTTAATAAGAACTCGGAAACCAATTAAAATATATAATTATATTTGATTAATACTATTACTCTTTCTTTCTTTAAAATCAAATTAATAATTAGATAAATGGCTTATTATTACATTAATTCAATACAAAACTAATACAAAAAATTTATATAAGCACAACCAAATAAATTTAATATATAAGTTTGTCATTTTGGATATTTTAAAATAAGCTGGCTTAAAATGACATTTAAAAAAAAATATATTTCATGGAATGCTTACTTAAGACTTTCCTAACTTATTATATTATAAAAATAAATTTCATATGTAACTTGTGTGTTTTATTTCACTTCCATTCAAATGTGATTCCTGCTTTATAATTTACTATATTTAAACTAACTAGGTATAACCTATTCTTTTAATGTGTTTGTATAAGCAATTACACATGCACACACATTCGGTAATGTTAACATATATGTTTAAAATGTATACCCCTATATAAGAGATTAATACATAAATTACATATACATAAAAAATATTCGTGCAATCTTTTAGCAAAATAAAATAAAATACATTATATCAATTTTAATATGCAACAAGATAAAATAAAAAAAAACATTATAAATGCATATATTTATAGGTTGCTCATTATCATAACAACTGAAGAACAATTAAAAAAAACATTTCAATATTACAATATAATAAAAAAAATAATGAACATTTAAGTTTAAAGATTTAAACTGTATTTGTGTTATGTTATGTGATATTGAGAATAACTATAGATAAACAAGCCCTTAATGTTTCTGTATCAAAAGAAAAAAAATAATGCTTTGAACAATAAATTAAGGTTTACTTTTAATAAGCAATAATAAAAGATCTGTTAATGAAAGTTCATAGTTACCCGATCACTTTCACTTCTTATAAATGTCCTGAGTTTGAATTTTCAGACTGCTTGTCTTTGCTCCATTTAAAAAAGAAAGTTCTTGCAGATACTTTAAGATAAACATGAATTAATTGACCTGCTTATTTCTTCAATTTTAAAATTATTTATTGTTGATACTTTTGATAATGCTGAATTCATTGATTGGCTTCATTCTACCATTTCAAAAAGTGTTATTATAAATACATTTAGATAGGTATGAACTGGTGAATTTTCTTGTCTCTCCCATAAAAAAAATCATTTTAGACAATTTAGATGACTGAGGAAACCTTTAACAAAAATTTGATTCATAGCTTCAAATTTGGCTATATATGGCTTTTATACATTTTCTTTTCCTCTTCTTTCCCCTTCTCCATCCATCCAAAGGTAATGAGCCTAGAATAGACCAGGAGCCAGAAAAGAAGCATTTCATATAGCTTGTGTGGTTGGCTTCAAACTCTATCATTTTGTTGGTTATTATTTGATTGGTATATGAGTCCACAGTAGATTAGTGATTTTAACCCATTCTGTATTATTCAGGAAGCAGAAAAAATGGTTTTAGCAATGCAAATTCATGGTATTATGCACAGCAAGATATATTAATATCATTTTTATATAATTGTTAATAATTTCTTCCAAGTAATTCAATTTTGTTCCATTCTTTCTTCTTTATCTTAATATTGCTGGAAATTACTTATATAGATGCACATCTTCGTCTATACTGGCTTTAAAACAAGAGTCATTTCCTTCCTTTTTTCAATTGTTAAAGAGTGGAAAAAAAATCAAATTGCTCACTTTCTTTTTCCAACATTAAAAAAAAAACTGATCGTTACATCTCTTTTTAATAATAATGACTGAGTGATCTTTAAACATTTCTGTTTAATAATAAGGTAAAAACTGAGTCATTACATCTCTGATTAATAATACTGACTGAGTGATTTCTCAATATTATTTCATTCATTTATATTGCCAATCTTTGGTCATAGAAACTGACCACCTGCAAATCTCTTATCTTGAAACAAAAAATCAAAGCTTCTCAAGTTTGATGGTCTGTCGCAATTTTACAAGAAAATTAATAATCACCTTTTATTTCCTCAAAGCACCTCTCTCTTTTAAAAAAAAAAAATCTTAGATACAGATAAAAACAATACAACAAAGCTGGCAATCTATAGTTATCAGAAATAGGTGTAAAGGCATTTTTGTGTTTATACAGACGTTTTCATTCTTTCACACTCTTTTGCACGTGTACATTTTTTTTATCTCCTAATCTTGATCTAATCACCTTATTTTACACTTTTTTTCTGATCTACTTTATTTTAACAAAATGAAAGTTAAATAATTTAACACATTATTCAATAAAAAATATAATAAATCAATATTAAATATTATTACCGTCTCTCTCTACAACTGCTTATTTATTAAGTATTTATATAGACTATATAATAATAAATACACACATAAATCTATATATATAAAAGAATTTTTTTTTTAATTAAATAATATGTATGTGGGTGAAATGAGTCATATATATCTACAATATATATATATGTGAATAAGCATCTGTAATATCTTGGGTATAGATATATTACAGCGAGTAATTTAATTAGATTAATATCTTTGAATTATAAATTTTGTTTTTTTCTTATAGAGTCAATTTTCCATTTAAAACATTAAAATTAATTGTATATATGTGTAGTCCACATACTACCATGATACATAAATAGTGCAATAATTTAGTTATTTTTATATGATTCTTAAATTTAACTTGAAATTATGGTAAACAGAATCATGCTACGCACACCTGTGTTAATATAGCATGAGATAAAAATCTAAATTTGGCAATATTTTTCAAAATGTTTTTCTTGTAAACAAGATCTGTTCAACTAGAACCTTTGAAAGGTCTGAAGGGTTTTGAAGTGGTCAATTTATGTTATTCTGTTTAAAATCAAAACAAAGATTTAAATAAATTTAGTAATTTAAAATCAAATTTTAAAAAGGTGTTAATTGATTCTCTGGCTGAAAATAATTTTGTTGACAGAATTATCATCTGATCT
Source organism: Epiperipatus broadwayi (assembly GCA_028023455.1). Lineage (NCBI taxonomy): Eukaryota > Metazoa > Onychophora > Udeonychophora > Euonychophora > Peripatidae > Epiperipatus > Epiperipatus broadwayi. The sequence goes on along the minus strand of JAQFVV010000292.1, from coordinate 61,578 downwards.
TAGGATCATAAATATGTCCTATTTCATACATCAAAAATCTACTAACTTTGACATGCCAGAGTAGGAGGGCAAAATCTGCTGTTTTCTCTACCAGAGAAATGGCACTTTCTAGTCCCATCCTATGTGCTGACTGGCATGGTACCATCGTCATCATCATCATAGGAGTGGGAAACATTCCTGCCAATGGCCTGCTGCAAAAAGAACATAAATAATTCAAACTGCCTATCCAGAGTGCTACTTGACCTGCCATCCAGTGTGCCCCAGGAAACAAGCTGTGAGAAGCTAGGTAACCACCTGAATGCCACAGAGCTCTAAATCAACTTTCAATTCTTTAAACCTTTAAATCTCTTAAACTAGCTTATATGATATAAACTGAACATTCAATATTTAACTCTTAAAATTCTGTTTAAAATAGTATAAAATATAATTGTATCAAACCATCTCTATAATTTTAATTTTGCTTCTCTAAATTATATATAGTAACTGTAACCAGTTATTATTCTAAATCTCTTTATTACTGTGGTTATGCCTATATATACTGTTTTAATTATTTATCTAAAATTTATCTTATATATGTTATAATATGCCAACTTTGAAACAACAAGTACCTTTAAATTTAATAAACTTTAATTAAAGGAGATATGATTATTGATATCTCAATTTTAATATATTTTAATAATGCTATTTATCTTGCTAGCATGCTGTGTTGAAATCCTATTATGTCAGAATAATAACTGATCGCTATGTGCTTGTTATTATCAATTGATTTAGATTTACATTATATTAATATCTATTATAGTTGACATAGTCAGAGTTATGAATTATGACTTTTACTATCTATATATTGGAGGTAATAGACTAGCTAAAGATAGTATAAAAGTATATTTACTAAAGTAATGTTATTAGCCCACTAAATATACGTTCTCCTCCTTAAATTATGATTAAAGATGCAGTTTAAATCTACTAAACTATGTTATATTATATTTTAGTCCATTAAGTTAGCATGATTATGATGGTATTTTAAGAACCAGGTTCTATTAGCTATACAGATAGAAGCTATCTGTTTTAGATGCATTTAATTTAAATATACATATTTGTATTTTACTTTATATGTTGCAGGTATATTTTTACAAAGTATGTTTGTACATTATAGTGGAGGCCATCCACATTCACTTAGTTTGGATAAGTCTATTCTTTAGCACTGGAAAATGAAGGTCCAGACCATTTTGTATGAAGCATATCTGAGTTCCTGAACTATAAATGTTAGTATATTAATTGTATCAAGCCATCTGATCCTAGGGTACCACACATTTTGATGTAAAATCCCATGAATAATTACCCACCCACACTGCAAACTTATTTTTTAATATTTTAGCCCACACCATAGTGAATATATGTGGACCTAAAGTAACCAGTTTATTCCTCCTGTAATTAATGTTTTTAAGCATTAGTCTGGAAATGTATCTTGATTATTAGACTAAATATGCATCACTCTTAAGCTTGATTATATAGTCACATGGATATATACAAGCAGCAGCCACTTTAGCACTGTAATGGTAATATAACTTAGGCTTGCATATTTACTTATAAAGTTAGCAAACCATGATAGGAATATAGGATCTTGTATTAATGAATAAAGGCATAGCTTTAGTCACCACACACACACACACCTGTTAAATATATTAGGATGAGATTCACTGTAACATTTTAGTCTCATCTACTATGTAACACCTGCATGCATTTGATCCCACATATTTATCTGTATAATTATTGTTTTTCTTTTCTTTTATTGATTAATTATTAATCCATTTTAACCCTTTAGATAGTCATAATTTAGTTAATTTTTGTATCACATGTCTCTCTCTGTTCCAATAGCTCACAGCTTAAATTAAGGTCTGTGTGTAACATCAGAAATGTCATTTATAGGGTGTTAAGCCACAGAGCACTGGTAACTAGGTTGAAGCTTGGTCAGACTTGGGATCTAACCATCCCATTTCAATCGGCTTTAGTATATTTTACTAGGACTCTGGATTTTGTTATGTGAATGCACAAATCTGATCATTATAACATATACAAGAAAAAATTAAAATATATACAAAAAATGGCAGTGGATATTTAATGCAAAGGTAGATGTAAATGAATTACATTTTCTACAGCTTGATAAAGTAAAAATTATTAATCTACTTGCACTATTAAGATTAAAGGTTAATCTTTATAATTAAGGATTGCAGAATTAAAAAACATCAGAATGGATATAACAAATGTTCATAACTTCTTAGCAGTCATGAAAAAGAAAAAGAAATATATCAAAAAACTTTACAAGTATGGATTGTAAAAAATCATAATAGTTTATACTTTTTAAGATATAAATTAACACAAGTCAATCAGAAATAGACCACATGTGAGATGGATGGATGAAATAAGAAAGTGGGCAGGGATGATGTGGAGAAGGGAAGCTAAAGACTGGAGAAGATGGATTGAACATGGAGAGACCTTCATCCTGCAGTGGATTGATAAATGTTGATGATGATGAAGTCAATCAGTAGAAATAGTATTTCACAGCTTATAGTTATTAAACTTTAAGCACATCAAAAAAATCTGATGGATTATTTTTAGTTGATGTAAAACACATACATAAAAAAAATTAAAAATATAATTGAAAAAGAAAATGAAAATACTTCTATAATAGTGAAGGCTTGGAATACTTGGGAATAATTAATATATATATAGGTTGGATACAAAAAAAAAAAAAAGAAGAAAGAGATAAAATAAAATTTTTGTACAAAAAAGTAAGTTTTAATACTGAAAAATGATCAATACGTTCACTTAAGCAAAAAAAAAAAAAAAAACTGTAAAGAAAAAATTTATGCAGAAAAGCTCCATGCAATAAAAGATAATCTAATTTTACTTAAATTACAGTAAATTTGAAATTACTGTTTTTAAATTTATTTTGAATTTAAACAAAGGGATGGTATGAATATTCTGGATCCGATGTAAATTGGGATTAAATTTAGTAGTAATATCAAGTTAATTTTTTAAAATAAAAGAACTGAGACAAAAAGGAAATGAACAATTAATAAATAAAATAAAAAAACATTAATGGAAAAGAAATTAGACTTGAGGGATAAGCTAATTAATAAAATATATTCAAATAAAATAGAAAAATGAATTGAAGAAAAAAGTTAAAAGATTTTGTGTAAAAAATCTAATTCTAATGTAAGTAAATTAAAAAAAAAAAACTGCAATGTTGAATAATATTTTAGAAAAAAAAATAAAAAAGAATTCTCTCGAAAAAAAAATATTATAAAAAGTTTATAAAATTGAGGTTTAAAATATGTAAAACGATGAAGGAATGACAGAAAATAAAAAATTACATAGAAATGCAGATTTGATTTAATATGTAGTAAATAAAATAATTTGGATGGGAAAAGCAGTGTCACAGAAGTATAGTAGTGAAATATTAAAAAAAAATTATAATAGTAAGTTATTAGTAAAGAAAGCATGCTGGAAACATTAAACGTTCAACTATATTAATGACGACGAAAGATTAGCTAGAAATGCATAAAATAACTTACGTTATAAATACAAAAGTTTAATAAGTTTAAGTGGGATGAAATTCAAGAAATTACACCATTTAAAAAAAAAGAGTTTGGGGAAATTAATTGGTAGAACTTATGATTCAAAAGAGTTGTCTGCAAGTTTCTTCAACAGTTGCTATTCCATTTAAATAAAGAACTAATTCAATAAAATGAGAGAAATATAGACAATTATTTTAAAACCATATGCAAATTAGGATATGATATCCTATTTTTAAGACAATCATATTTTTATCTAAAAAGCAATTTGGATTTTAAAAAAAATAGACAATAGACTCATTTATATAATTGTTAAAAGGAGGTTGCCTTGACGACAGTTTGAGATTGATAATTGTTATCTATATTGGGATTGTTTAAGGGTTGACTGGTTTCTAATGGTTATATATATATAAGTTACAATCAAATAAGTTAATTTGTTGGATATAATAAAAAAGAAACACATACATTGAAGATTAAATATTCATATGAATATATATATGAATCAGAATATATTTGTAGTGTAAAACTGTTTTCTTATAAAAGAAATGGTGGATCCAGAAAAAGAAATGTCAGACATGCCACTTAAATTCTACTCTATTGAATATATATCCTGACGAGTTGCTAAAGGGGTGATGTTTTTATAAGAACAAAATGAGATTAGAAAAGTTGGACAGTGGATTAAAAAAATATTGTGTAGGATTAATAAAGCTTGTAGATAATATGAGTCTAAAATAGAACTTAATCTATATCTAGTGAAATAAAAACAAATAATAAAAAAAATCAATGACTTTATTACTGGATAATTTATAGGCAGTTTGAGCACTGGAAATGCTGGAATTGGAGTTGATCTTTATACTTCAAAGTCTGACAATCTGCAGTTGCATTAGACCACATAGGACATGAATATGTAAATACCAATGTAAGTTACTTCCATTGAATATTTTAAAAATTGATAAAATGAAGATTGGAAAAGTAATAAAAAATTAGAGACAATATTGCAGTGACTAACCAGGCATTTAATAAGTTATTCTGTGTCTCATTAAAATTTAATCTAAAAACACACACCCATACATTAAGCTTTTTGAAGAAATATAGTTTCATAAAGAGTGGGGGGAAAACATGAAAAAAACATTTTTTTTATGTAGAGAAAGATGGATGATAGGAAAGATAAGTTGAATAGAATAAAATGAGCAACAACAAATTATTAAAAAAGAACATCTATTTAAAGCTGTGCTTCCATTTTTAAATTTGCTTCTGAATAATCTCACTTAAATAAAGTTGCATTTATTTCTGAATTCTCTTTTACTGATTGCAGCTTAATGTGCCAAGATCTGAGATGATTTAAACTTTTAAATTTAATCAGAAATATCTTTTGAACTATTCAAAAAGATGACTGTAGTAAAAAATCTTACCTGCTTATGCTAAAGACAGAGAATCAATTTCAAAAACATGAACTTCTCAGCTCTATTTAAAGTTTGTCATTGATTTTATTTATTGAATTTACTACCTAAAGTCATTCTTTTATCAAATTTGGCTTTGAATTTGATTCTATATTTGAAATTGTATATATATATATATATCACTTGCATCTATTTTCTATTCTTAAAACCTGTGATACCATATAATATCAAGTCATCCATGCATTTTATTACTGCTACACAATGCTTTATTTACCACCTTCTTTTATAGTTTACAGTTTCAATTGCTCCAGCAATCTTCTTCAGAACTTTATATCTCATAACTTTAACAGTAAAAGAGGGTGGTAAATAAAGCACCGTGTAACAGTAGTAAAGTGCATGGATGATTTGGTATTGTATGGTCTATATTTGGCAATGCAATAAGAAAGAGTAGTTATTAAAACCTGTGATACTTAAAATCCACTTTGGAACTTCTACTGAACTAAGAAATTAAAATCAATCAAGCATCATAAATTTCTTGAAGGTTCATGATGAAGGTATTTTAGTTGTATTTATATATTGGACTATTTTCATCATATAATATTAAGTATTGAAGGTCTTTAGAAAAAGTTACCTTTATTTAAATCTTCCAATTACATTCAAATGTTAGTAATAGCACATCATTGCACAACGTTTTTTGAGAGGGATCATTCTTCTCTTTTCTTCAGGTGTTGCAGGCCTGACAAGTGACTACTAACATGGGGATCAAACTGGGATCCTTAGATTCTTCTTATACCAGTATTGTCACTGATCAGGCCAGCAATGTCTGAAGAAGAGAGGAAAATAATATCTTCAAAACGTTATCCATATACTAACCTGTGTGCTGTTACTAACAGATAAATGAATGTAATTGGAAGATTTAAATAAAGTTAAATTTTTCTTAAGACACTCAATACTTAATATTAGATGATAGGAATAGTCCAAGATATAGATACAAATACAGCATCATAATTATGTTGATTATTACAAGGCACATTAATATCTAGTAATATATTATAATATCTTTGTAGTTGATCAGAAAAAGTACAAAATCTTTAAGTTTACTGATTCTAATTAATATAGAAATTTTGTTAATGATATTACATACCAGCTTAACATATATAAATTATTAAACTCTTGTTGTAGTGAGTAGTTCCGGTGATATTCACTTATTAGGCTAAACCTAATAATTTGAGTAATTTTTGCTGTCATCTATTTTCAACTTTTAGTAAGATAACATTAATTCGGAAAAACAACTTGAACTCTTTAATAACTAATGTATCAATATGTCTATACCTACATCGTGTACTGAAAATTTATCCGTAAACTAACTCTTAAAGAGTTACTATGAAACGGTGAAAGTATTTTGTTTACTTCTTATAACTATTCCCTTATTCACTCATTTTTTCTTGGATATATATATTTGTAAATAGTCCTTTAATAATATTATGTTTAAAACTACAAAAAAATAAAAAAAATAAAATAAAAATATATGTACAAGATAAGACATTATATTTTAGTGTAATCTTAATCCGCAATGCGTTTGCTTTTAGAAAAACGATACCGTAAGGAGGAAATATTGATAAAAGTATGACCCCTAGCTTTAATAAGAAAAAAAGCATTGAAAAAATAATTTATCACATAAAAGCCATAATTTTTAGACCGGAGTGTTTTGTTTATCTTTACGTGGATGTATGAGTTATCTGCTGTATTACTTTTTTTTTTTAAAGATTGATTATTTAAAGTGAGTTAAAACATGCACATAACAGTGATGAAATTTATACTTAATATTGTAATGTGGAATATTTTAGTGATGAAACAACTTTCTACCAATTATATTAATTATATCGCATTCCACAGTTTTAAAAAAATTACTGCCTACGTTAATTCATTTACTCGTATTATTATGTAATATATAGGGTATATGAGCACAGAATTTCACATAACTCACCACTCTATCTCTTATCACTGATACATTTGAACACAATATATGTCGAAAAGATAAATAATCACCAATAGACGTATTTCATGCTAAATCAGCAATTATCAGTTGGTCAAGATTATCATCTCTACACATATATGCAATAACTGCTCAGATATATATTAAGATAGCCAATCTTCATACTTTAATGGACAGGCTTCAATCCACTCCACACTCCAACTCTTCAACCGTCCATCCAATTGGAAATCTGATGATGGAACGCTCAAAGGCCACCCTGAGGCTGAGATTCTAGTACACCCGTCAATCTGACCCCTCATGTACAAGACACAATCCTTTTAATACATATATGAGGGATGGTCAGACATCTCTACTATGTAATAACTGAAATACAGGCTAATTATATACCTGTATCAATATAGGTAATATATAGGGTATATGAGCACAGACTTTCACATGACTCACCACTTACCACTCTATCTCGTAATATTATGGTGGATTTTGTTGCTAGATTCAAATAGGTCATACATATATATCATAGGACAATCTTTTTTAATGGCATTAACAGAGTTTCAAATAAAAACTTTGTTATTTACATTACATCAATAAAATGTTTATAAACAATAATTTTAAATATGAATATTGATTTGTACCTATTTTTATGCCATAAAAGGCTAAATACATTATTTAATTTAAAAATAAATCCTAATGATATATGACAATATCTGTAATATAGTCATATAGTCATAACACATAAAAATAACATATAAATGCTCTTTTCAGCACATTTTAAATTTTTGCCCTTTTCACTACGTCTTAATTACAAAGATAACCTATATTGCATAAATAGTGACATCTACCAGCTCTATATAAAATTAACACAAGCCTATAATTACACTTAAATATCTTTATAATAACACATATTATTTAACCTTCCATTCATTTTTCATTATCTAATTATTAGTTAAATTGACATTTTATAAATGTTCATACAATTATTTCTGTTATAATTAATGTAATTGGTTTTATATATCTTCCTTCTATTAATTTCTTTAATATAATTTAATGGACTTATATTCTTAACACAATCTATTTTATGTCCATATTTTAAGTAGTGAACATATAATGCAGGTCTGTCATCTCTTCTATTAATAGCATTATTATGTTCTTTAGCTCTTTCTTCTAATTGTTTTGCTGTATGTCCATAATAAACCATACTGCAAACCCCACAAGTAATTTTATATACTATACCCATTTTATATCATCTTTTATTTTATAATTCCCTACTAATATATCAAGATTTTTACTGTTTGACCATCCTATTTTAATATTATCTATATAATTTTTATTTTTTAATAATGTATTATAAAGTTTTAGGAACATATGAAAGTTTTACCCATTTTATATTTTCTGGTTCACTATTATTACTACCCAAATTATTTTGTTTATAATTAAATAATATATTTCTAATGCTTCTAGGGTTATACTCATTACTAGTATATAACTTTATAAATTTCTCTTTTTGCAAAGTAGCTATCTTCCTATCTGTGTTATATTTATCATTTTTATTTGTAAAATTTTTAATAACTGCCATTTTTTGTATCCATGCCTGTTGGAAATCCATAGAAATTATTTTCCTTAATTTATCTTCTTTAATGAAGTGTTTTAATATAATTATATTATTATCATCTATCTCTATCTCTATATTTAAATACTTTATTTTAACATCAATTTCTATAATTGTAAATTTTATATTATCCATATTATTATTAAGTTCATTATAAGTTTTCTTTATAGCTCTTTTATTACCAATTATTAATATATCATCAACATATCTAAAGTATTGTATTACATCTTGATTTTCTATTCTACTATTAACAATTTTCATTTCCAGTTCATTGATGAATATTGATGACATTAATCCACTAATTGCACACCCCATTATCCATCCCTTATGTATACTCCAATATTCACTATTATATTTAAAATACAAACTATTATGTATTAAAATTAACCCTTCTTCTATAATATTAATTACGTCTATATCATTAATAGGCATATATAATTTCTGTATTAATATTTCTATACTTTTTGTTCTTGGAAGTTGTAAAATAAACTTTATAAATATAAGATATTTTATGAGGATTATCATGATGCTTGACATGATTAGAATTTGGTCAACTAACTTAATTTTCCCCCCCCAAATATTCAGTCTATTATCAACTCAGTTAATCTTCCTATACTGATCAGTAAATGGGTATCTATTTTTATCTAGAGTGTGAAAAAAAAATAAAACTGTCGAACTTACATCAAACATCATTTGACATAAATAAATGTTATTCCTTTTGATTTTCTTCTGTCATAATCTGTTACATAGATCTTTGCCTGCAGCAAACTGTTTAAAGGCTGTTTCATGTGATCTACATGTGGTTGTTTTTTTCCAGATATGACTTATTGGTTATTCAAATGTAATTCTCATAGCCAATGTCCAACAAACAGTATTTTGAATTTTCTTTATCTCTAATCTATTTCCATTTTTCTTTTTTTTCTTTTTACCATATGATCTTTAGTTTTATAAGTTCATATAGGAGTGATTCTTTTAGCGTAACATATCATTGTTGTCTCTATACTAATTTGGATACTGTCATAATATAATTGAGCAATTATATTTCTATTCTTTAATAATGTTGAAAGCAAATCTAAATTCTTTTTTTTTGTTGTTGTTTCCTCATTTTTTTTGGTGTTAGGCTTTCCATCTTTGGTTTTGATTTTTCTTGAGTAATAAAAAAATATATTATTTTAAAAACTTGACGATGATGTTTTTATAACTATTACAATACAAAACACTGAAGATATGAACAAAAACTATTGATTTAAAAAATTATATACAAGCAAAATCTAACTATGGTAGTAGGGTTTCTCAAGTAAACTTTCTCAGAGCCACAGCAATCCAGAAAAAGTTAGCAAGTGTAGGAAAATGTATTAAATCATGACTACAAAGAATGTTCTGAAAACAAAATTAACTTTCAAATACAGGAATCCAACTCTAATAGATAACTTTTCACAAAAACTATAAAGACTTTAATTGATCAAGAGAATGGCAAATAACCACCAATGCTAACAAATTGATTTTCCATAGAATATAGATACAAAGCAAAATATAAATAGATATTAAGCACCTTGTTTTTATATTAACATTTAAATATCATAAGAGAGTAGATACCTTTTGTCTTTAAAGATTTATACTACTATGTCCAACATGAGTATATGGAATACAGGTTAAATTTAAAATCTGTATATGGTGCATGGGGTTGCAAGTTGTACTAGCATCAAATTAATCCCTTTTAAGTACACAACCCAATTAAGAGGAGCAAAAGAGGCAGATAATAAGTGAATTGAGATTTTAATGAGAGATTTTAATAGCAAACGCATGAAAATAAATACAATTAGATATACTAAAGTAAGTCATTTAGGACATTTTAAATGCTCTTTTGTAATTAGAAAATATATTAAATCCGACTGAAATATAAATATTTGCACCCAAAGAGAGAAAAAAAAAGTTGGTAAGTTAAAATTCAATGTAATTAATGTCCTTTAAAACTGGAACACCCACATATATTGTTATTAATTATAACTTTTAATTATTTTGACTTTAATGAAATTGAAAAAAAAAATGTTTTTTTTTTTATACAATCAAGATTTTCAAGTTTTTATAGTTTTTTTTCTCAAAATATGATTTATTAACATAATATTAATCTTTGAATTTACATGTTATATGTAGTGATATACAAGATTCAAACTATGATTTACAGTGCAGAACTTGATTTACCGAGTTGTTATTTAAATTCTGGTGATCCTACTACGCTAAAGTTAGCATGATCAATATTAAATACTACACTCTTTACTATATGGTTAATTATTAGATATCTCTTAAGATTTTTAATTAATAAATAAATTAATATTTTACCAAATTATTTTTGTCATTTTTCTAGCTACCATTAATTTTATCTCTTTTTACCATGACTGAATTAATCTTTTTTTTTTTTTAAAAAAAAATTGATGTTTTAATCATAATTCTTAAAAAAAAAAAAGAAGCAGATTCCATGCACCAATTTAGTCCATTTTATCTTTTTCAAATATCCTTATTATATTCCATTATTAAAATCATTTATCAACTTTTTTATATTTTCTATCTTTTTCTCTAACATTCTATACACATATCAGTCAAAGTTTTTATATCTGTAAATATATATATCCACTTAACTGAAGAGCAACATAGGGACTTTAGACCACTCAAAGAAGTGTGAATGGATGCATGTTAGGAGTAACAAGAAAAAATTGAAAACAAAATACATTACTAAGAAAACCATCAGGTGTTATTGACATCATTGAAAGAAATAAAAGATTGAAGTGGAGTTGAACTGAGCATATTGCTAGAAGAGATGATAATAGATGAACAGTTAACATCTTAAACCAGATTCCAAGAGATTATAAAAGACCTAGAAAGATACCACATGTGAGATGGACGAATTAAATAAGGAATTGTGTGGAGGTGACCTGAAGAAGAGAGGCTAGAGATTAGGGAAGATGGATTGAACTTGGAGAGACGTCATCCTACAGTGAATTGATAATGGTTGAAAATGATGATGATATATCCAATCCAATTTATCATAATTTTTTTAATTTACTGAGATATTAAAAATCAAAGAAAAAGTTATTTATTGAAGAAATCAATCTTTCCATTTTTTTAAAACATTATAATATTTGCACTCTTTTTACTTTACCTTTTCATTTCTTTTCCAAATATACATATCTGAAGTGTCAAATATCTATCTTGACAAAGAGAAACTATTGGTAATAAGTAATATTTTAAATCGATGTTGGCTAATAATTTAATTTTGAATTGTTGTATTTATTTTAATATGTGTGTGTATATGTCGTTTATTTCAATTATGCTTCAAAGAAATTTTATTCAAAGAACAAAGAGGTTACAGATATACATATTAGTTATACATGATGAATAATTAAAATTATATTGAATATAGAAAAAAAAATAGAAGTTTTTCTGGAAATAGTAAAAAAACAGAGATGACTTAATGACAATAATAAAATAATGGATAATCATAACTCATTATAGGTTGGAGAACTACTGCCTGAGAGACCAAGTTGCTGCATATATATCTGATGGGGAACTTTTTTAGCTATTATTTTGATTATTTGAAGTTTTGGTACCTTTTACTGTTGTTATTGTAGAAAAAATGCAGATTGTATATCATAGTGCATAGAATATAAATGTTGTATTGTGCAAAATTTGCATGTTTTTTTTCTCTAAGTATTATATTTATATAAGTTCTAGAAGATTCTAGACTGTTGCATTGGAACACAAAATAACTTTAGTTCTCTTTTCTTTATGGCATAGTTCAAACATGGCATCAATATTGTTATGATATCACATGACCACAATTTCTTATGCTTGCTCATAACTGTTATTCAAACAGGCAAAACTCTCTATATGTATAAAGTGTTTTTGTATAGAGAGTTTTGTCTGTTTGAATTGTTATGATATATAGTATATATTTAATGGCATAAGCTGCATGACATGTGGCTTCAGATTTTCCATGAAATCTTTTATAATTTAAGAAATGTAATACTGACAGACACCTCATGTTCAATTTGATATGCAAAGTATTTGGGATTCAAGTGTTCAATACATGAAGTATGGAGTTGTTTATTTTAAATCCTGAACAATGGGTAGTTGCTTGTTTTTCCATAGTTTATCAATAAGTGCATTCTTCTTGGGAGAATTGTATTTTGAGGCTTGAGAATATTATAGACTCTATCTTTGCAATTCAACATTTTGTATACAAGGTAATATCTCTGTTGATATTATGGTGATTTATTTTTTCAATGTGAGGTAGAATTTTTTTCATAGTTGAAGGAAATTAATTATTTTATGTATATCAAATACATGTATTCGGTGTAAATTCATTGATAGTTTAGGTGGGCTTATAATTTTCTAATTGAAATGATAGCTATTGTTTCTCCCCATAAAAATATTTTGATGACTACTAATTTATCAATATTAAAAAAATAATATTACAAGTATTTGCTGATGCAAGAATTTAGCAATTCTGAGCTTAAAAAAATCTCAATACTTTATTATGTAAATACCATGTTTGGTTTTATGTATGTATCTATCCTGATAGTTCTACCAAACATTTATTATACTTATTAAGGCTGAGTACATAGATTTGATTGAGATGGACAATTAAATTATTTATATGCAAAGAAAACCCCTCATTAAATCAATCACTCATATAATTTAACTTGATGAAATTATTTACTGATTTGTTATCATGGACATAAAATCATGGCTCTATACTTTCCATTAGAATATTTATAAAATGTATAAAAGTAATAATTGTATAGATAGCTACACATGTACTTATGTAATTCCCATTAGTTTGTCATTGCCTACATTGATATGAAATAATTTATTCTAGTGTCTCAAATTTAGAGATATATCATAAAATAAAGAAGCATCTTCTACCAATATCATGCAATTTCAATATATATATATATATATATATATATATATATATATATATATATATATATATATATATATATATATATATAGTTTCTAGTCCTCCTACCCTTTACTGATGAGAGCCAATTAGCTTGAAACCATGGTTTAAAGGTTGGAGACAATTTGAAAGAGATATTGAATTCTCGATTCTCTCTTGGCATTTTTTGTAGAACAAGCTTGAGTGAGCTATTGGTAAAGCTCCATCTGTGATCATATATATATATAAAATTGAAATGGAAGTAATTACCCCCTCCATTGAATTTTATGACATCAAAACACATGATGTAGTTATAACTGCAACCATATACCATGCTACTTTGCTTGAAGTTCAGTCTATGCAATATTTGAAAATTTGCAAGGCAATGGAAGATTATCTTTATAGATGGATATTGAAAAGGCTTTGCACTGCTGTTGGTTATTTCAAATGTTTTATATTTTTTAAACTTAACTCATTGTTATATGTAAATTACATTTTCATACCTCTAATATTTAAACAAATCAATAGAATATCAGAACTCAGTTGTCAAGGCAACACTGTAATTAAACAGTAAATGGAAATCCACTTATTACTCTCATATAAAGCTTTTAATGTATGTAGACTTAAATAAATAATGACTGACATTGATTGAAATTAGAAATGCTGAAAAGTTTAAAAAAATTCATTACAATAAATGAACACTCATTTTTACAACCTTTCAAATAATAATAATGCACAATACTTTAAAGATAATAAATAATAGCAGCCAGCAGATAACTGATTATTAAATAAATTAAATCACCACAGGTCTTATGCTTAAACAAATCAATAAAATCTCAGTAATCTGTTGTTAAAACAATATGATTAGGCAATATATGGAAATCTATGAATTATCCTAATCTAGGATCTTCAAATAGACTACAAATAAAAACAATGCCTTAAATGGATCAGTCTATTTAAAGATCTTAGCTAAACTTAAAAAATGGATTGTCATTGACAGCTCAATTGTAATGTCATCATGACAACAAATTGCTGATATTCTATTGGCTTGTTTAAACATGAGGATTGTGGTGATGTAATTATACATAACAATCACTTAGCTGCTGGCATTTATGGTTTATTATATTTAAAGCATTCTATATTAATTTGTTTGAATAGTTATAAAAGTGATTGTTTTTTAATACTATATCGTTAAATAGTTTTACTTTCATCTCATGTTATGATGTTTTATTTTAATTTCTACATAAATTTAATTTCAATCTGTTTCAGTCGCTGCTTTCATTTACTGTCTACTTAAAAATCGTATATAAAGATAATAAGTGGATTTTCATTTGCCGTTTAATTGTAGTGTTTGTCCCGAAACATATTGCAGCAATTCTGCTAGTTTATGTAAAAGGGATTACATATATATATATATGCAAATAATCTTATGTTAGAGGAAGTATAAGAATTTTGCCGTTATCATTTAAAAAAAAAAAAAAAAAGTTTCGTAGTTATTAAATATCTGAGCTCAAAATTGCTGTTTAAATAGATTGGAAGAAGATAACGTCCTGTTGTTAATCAACTATCAAAGTATTAACTATTTTTAATCGTTTCAATAACTAATTTGTAAAGTCTTTAGTAATGGATGAATGACTGAGAAGGTTTATATATATAAAAGCTAAAAATCTTATCTTAAATCTACTCTATATAAATAAAAATAATGAATTTGGGAGTAATTGAGTTGAGTAAATCACATTGATAATAGAAAATATTTTTGCTTAATGAGAGATATGATATTATATCGTTACTAAATATATTTAAAAAATGTTAAGCTTAATGGTTTTAACTACTACATTGTCTTCTTATAAATTAATAATCAATTTAGAAATATTCTTCATTTCTATTACTTAAATTTTTTTTTTAAAGGTTTGCATATCAATATTTCATTTGTCTCCTTGGACACAATTGTTAGTCCAACATCATGTTACAATTTTTAATTTTGTAAAACATCTAAGGAATGCATTGGCCACACAAATTAAATTTAATCTCTAGTTAATTAAAGCAGAAATGAATCAATTTTAACGTTTAATTTGCTTAGAAATAAATGTTGTGGAAATAAATTTTCAATAATTTAGTTTGTTTTCTTTCAATAAAAAGAACTTTCATAAAATAGGTTAACTGTGCAGTATTTAATCACTCTTTCAGGAATGAAAAAAAAACAGGCATATATATATATAGAGAGAGAGGGAGAGGGGGAGAGGGGGAGAAAGGGAGGGGGAGAGAGGGAGAGGGGGAGGGGGGGAGAGGGAGAAGGAGAGAGGGGGAGGAGGGGAGGGGAGAGAGAGGGAGGGAGGGAGAGAGAGAGAGAGAGGAGAGAGAGAGGGAGGGAGGGAGAGGGAGAGGAGAGAGAGAGAGAGAGAGGGAGGGAGAGGGAGAGGGGGGAGAGAGAGAGAGAGAGAGGGAGAGAGGGAGAGGGGAGAGGGAGAGGGGGAGAGAGGGAGAGGGGGAGAGGGGGAGGGGAGGGAGGAGGAGGGAGAGAGAGGGAGGGAGGGAGGGAGGGGAGAGAGAGAGAGGGAGAGAGAGAGAGAGGGAGGGGAGGGAGAGAGAGAGAGAGAGAGAGAGAGAGAGTTAGTTATTAAAGTTTAAAAAAGGCCTGTTTAAAAGCAAATTCGTTACCATGTACTGCTTAATAAAATTAATACTAAAAGGTACGCTTATTAATTTAAACTAAGCAACTAATTAAAAATACCAGTAAACTACTATTGGTGAAGATCAATCATTATTGCTCATCTATGTTATTATAAGCTGTTTATAACCTTCCTAAGCATAATTTCCTAAGTTAGTTTAAAAATTAAATTACAATAATTAATTTATCAATTAATAATTATATAATCGTACAAACTGTTAATATATAAATTAAAATATATAATAAAAATATTGCAAAAATAATTATATTGTATAATGAGAATATTTAAAAACATAGACATTGATATATGCAAATTCATTAAAATTTAAGTCCAGATTAATTATCTCCATATGCAGATGGAAATGCCAATACATTTTGCTAACTTCCTCTCAGTCATGCTTTGATAAAGAAATTCTGTATCAAAAGCCTGGATTAGCAGATTAATAAATTTATTTCATGCTTATTTTGCTGTAATTATCACCTTTTTTTTCCATATGTCAAAGCATCGGCTAGGAAGTGAACCCATGACAACTGTCTGCAAGCAACTGCTTGCTTGCAAGACTGCAGCACTGATCTCTCGGCTTTGTATATGATATACTATAATAAAAAAAGTAAATTAAAAAATTCATATAAATTAATTTAGTAAAAATGTTATGTGTTTATAATACATATCCTTATTAATAATAATCAACAAATATTGCACCAGTCTTGATAAATTTGGAATGATTTTTTTATATTTTTTTGAGAAGAATTACATAGGTTATGAATTTTTGTTTTATAGTACTTAATTGCTTTTAAAATGTTGGTAATTTGCAATACAAAAATGCATCAAAATCGTATATTTTCAAATGACTTCAAAAGATGCAAAAAGAGGGCAGCACTGATTAAAAGATTACAGATGGAAAATTTTTGGAATGAGTACAAAGCATGTTGTGGATTTTCTATCGAAATACATATTACAGAAATAGAGAGAATTACAGTTTTTGATAAAGTGAGGTAAAATTTGATTTTATAAATATATTTTAAATTAAATAAATTTCATTTGTATTACATATTTAATTTCTCACAAGCAGGGTGTAAACAAAATACAACAATGTTAAAATTTCATAGCCATTTTTAAAAATTAATTTATCATGTGAGAAATATATTTAAATTAAAGTCTTAAAAGTTAATCAAATTGAGTTGATCATGTAAAATTATATATATATATTTTATAATTCTGCTGTTGATAACTCATGTATTATTATTTCATGTATATAAATATATAAGTCATAGGAACAGCTACATAGTGCAATGTGAGTAAAGTTGGAGCTATAACTAGTTATATATTACTGTAAAGTATATAATAATGACTGTAATATAGAAATATAGAAAACAATGTAAAAACAATAAAACATCACATGATATTTAGCTCACATAATGCTGATCAGCAACATTTATTTTCACTATAGTCTTCTCACCAAATGTAACCTTAGTAATAAATAGATGCCAGATGATAGTGCTTAATACATTTCTATCCAGTGTGGCCCAATCCAATACCATCCAGACTAGTTTTTATCTTATGACTTCCATCAGTGAGAAGCTTTGCACATGGGAGAAGTGCACTTGGATAATTATATCTATGCAATTATTCTTCTATCAGTCAATTTTTACTTGTTTGTTTTACTATCAAGCTATCATACCAAATTAATGAACATATTAATATTTTCAATCTAAGCCAATTTTCTTGTGTCATCACATAGATCTATATATTTTGGTATTATTATTTTGAAATCTATAAGTACTACTATCCTGTGATCAGGACTAATATAAAACCAGTGAGATACATTTAACCCAGCTTATATAAAGTAACAAACATTTATCCCTCACCATGTTTACACCACTTAGTGTAAGCTTTAGTAATCAATGAATAACAGATGCGAATGCTTAATGAATCACTATTCACTACTGTCCCATCCAACATCTATAACCAAGTTTCTAGATTATGGATTTTGTCTGTGAGAAACTTTAGATCTAGGAAAAGAATTAAATCCAAAAGATCCAGATGCATTGCTGCCAGATCCAAAGATCCTCATTGATGAAAGCTATAAGCTAAAACCAATCTGAGATTATTGAATAGAATAGCACTGCATAAGGATTTATTAAGTACTATTACCTGACATGTATTGATTACTAAACAGAGAATAAGTAAAATAGAAGAAGAGGTAAAGGATGTAGAAGCAAAATTAAAATTGTTAGAGATGAAGAGTGAGCAGTTAAAGGAATTATTGAATAGGAATGATAAGGAAGAAGTAGATAATGAAGCAGTCAGATCTAAGCTCGATCCTAGCTTCATGATATCTCACCTGCAGCCCACTTCAAACCCTAGTACTAACCATGAATTTCCGATGCAATGGGGCTTTATATGTTCAATACATGCTAGTTTCATTAAAAAAATAGTATTATACAAAAATATGTTAAAACCAACTAGTTTGACGTTTAAACGAATCAATGTCATTAATAAATTCATGATAAAATTATTCATGAATTTATATATATTATAACTGCATGGATTGTGCATATATATTTATAAATATTTAATATATATATTTGTTATAAAATTTCATTGCGTCGGAAATGTTTTATTTTACTTTTAAACAGTTTGTTTAAATTTTAGTGATTAAAAGCTACATTCTTTCGATAAGCTTTCAGCTTGTCTTTTTCCAAAAACAATGGGGAAAGTTTTATTAATTAGCAAAAAGATAATTTAAAATGTAAGATCATGCCAAATTAAATGATATGCATTCTTCTAATAAAGATTTATTGAAGCAGCTATCTCCAAGGCATAATAATTTAAAGACTGTTGCTAGTTCTTCTTTGTCTAAGCCTTTGCAGACCTTGCACCATAAAAAGTTATCAGTTTCAGTTGGTGATATTACCACTACATCATCTGACTTGGAGTATAATATCAGGTCTTATGAAACATTACTAGCCAAAGATAAATCTCAAGTATTGGATGTTGCTTTGCAGGCAAATTGTGTTCTAGCAGATGCAAACTCTGACAGAGTAAAAAACATTCATTTAGAAACTTCTGATTTAATTACTTCTGGTTCGCCTCTATCTTCTAGTAAACTATCAATGTATTTGCCTGCAGTACCACAATTTTCTATTGCTTCTAATGCCATTCAACATTCTATGAAACAGAATTTGAGATCTTTGCATTTGAATGATTTTTCATTATCTGATACTCTTATACATTGTTCTGAATCTAATTCTTTGAATGGAAATTTGCCTCTTTCAGATAAAAAAAAAACTTCAGTTCAGAAACAGGATATTTCCTTTCCTACTTTGAAAGAAAATACAACACAAGTGTATAATATTCAGGTTAAAAAGAAAAGTTATGCTCATGTTCTTAATAATAATGTAGTCTCTGAACTTGCACAATCACAGTCAGACAAATTTGGTTATTTAGATCTGAATGATGAAGAACAAATAATGTCAGATGTTTCTGCAGATACATCCATATTGAATTTCTCTAATCATAAAGATTTGGTTGATGAACATCAAAATATAAGTGTTCAATTTAATTCTAGGATACCAGTGGTTTTATTCAATTCTTTTTTACACTTTTCTAATAGCAATACTTTGATTCTTACAACTACAGACAGTAATTGTCAGCTTTATAACTTCCCTATTGATGAATTTTTCCAGTTGTTGAAGGATTTGAAACTTGGTGATGCTATCAAGAGGCTATATCATCACCCTAATAAACGTTACATCATATTGGAGTTTCATAATGTCTTGGAGAAGGAAAAGTTTAGAAGACAACAGCTTTTATTAAATCACAGATTTTTAGTTGTTATTGATATGGACAGGCCTAGGCTAGCTTTTGGTCTTGCGAGAAATTGTTATCCCAATTTTGGAGCTAAGGATCTTCAGAGGCAATGTTCTAATTTAGGTGAAATAACTCAATTTAAATATCTTACTGAGAAAAGAGTTGGTTTAGAGTTACCCAGCAACTCAGCTGCTTTTACTTTAAAGTTAAATAAAGGTCTTGCTTTGATTGATATTCCGTCTACTTTAGAGACTGATAAAGGTCCAATACATATCTCTATCAAAGGTTTACAACCTCAATGTTTTGTTTGTAAGGAGAGGACTCATCTTGTTAAAGATTGTCCAAAGGGGTTTTGCAATATTTGCAAGCTTAAGAAAACACGTACTCATAGATGTAGTCCTAAAGTTTTGCAAGATTTGCAAAAGCAGCATTTGAGTGAACATATTACTGCGCAACAATCTGATGTTACTCTTTCATCTCCACCACAAGTTTCTACTGATTTAAGTAAGAAGGTCAGTGGGTCTGTTGTTTCTATTCCGACTGACATTACTCATTCATCACTTGACTCATCTCATACAGTTCAAAACGAGGATATGTTATTGAAGGAGAATAGGTTTAACATTCAGTCTACTCTTGGTTGTTCATCTTTGCAAGATCAAGCACTTATAACTGATATTAGTTCTTCTAACAATAAAAGGAAGATTTATGATTCTTCAGAGTCGCAACTTGAAAATAATTTTTCTAATCCTGATTCTGATACTGCACCCTCTGTCTTGAAAACTAATTTGACTAGACGTTCAAAGAGTTCTAGGAAAAAGGACATTAAAAAAAGTAAATGGTCGGGAGATAAAAGTTCTCAGCAGTTAGATCTTTCGCTGTCACCTTCTCCTCAAAATGATTCTATTTTTACTTTAAATAACGGTCCTTCATCTCCAATATCTCATACTTCTGATCCCAATTCACAAATTAATCTTATACCTGAATTCTTCACAGATGATTTGCATTAATATTTTCTCATTTATATATATATATATATATATATATATATATATATATATATTATGTTGCTTAATGTTATTGCTGTTAATGTTAGAGGTTTAAATTCTATTTCTAGAGTTTATGCTATAATGCATTGGCTTCAGAAATGCAATTTTCATATTGCATGCTTTGGAGAGACGAAGCTACATAATCATTCCAGTTATCGAATTCGTGATTTAATGCAAAATCTTGGTTCATTTTATTATGTTCCTAATATATCTGCTTCATCTGGTGTCGCTTTGCTTGTAAGTAAGCATCTTGCTTTTAATGATATCAAAATCATGCATTTGGATCATAATTTTTTGATGACCAATATTACATTTGGAAGTTTTACTCTGAATATCATTTATTTATATGTTAAGAGTGAGTTCCTCTTTGCTCATTCTATATTTAATAAAATTAATTCTCTTTTGTCTTCAAATTCTTATCCAACTATATTTCTTGGTGATTTCAATATGTGTTACATGCATTTTAATAATAAATTCCTACATCTTTTTAATAGAGTATTTTTATCTGGTGAAGGATGTTTTCCTCTTAATGCATTTTCCTTTTATACTCGTCGCACCACTTCTTTAATTGATCTTCTTTACTATTCTCCTGAACTTCACCTTGACATTTCAGCAAAGCTTCAGGTTGTTCCTTTCTCGGATCATTTGGCTATGCATGTTGCATTGTTGATTGATACTTCCTTTGTTGCTCAGTCTCATAGTTCTCTTACAATAAGGCTCTTAAATAAATTAACAGCTCCTGCTTCAATTTTTTCGGAGGCATATATTCTTTTTAGAAAAGTGGATATTCTTTCATTACCTGCCATATCGGCATGGTCTTCTTTTGTTGGTATTCTCAGTTCTATTATTAATTCTTATACTAGAAAGACAAAAGGTCCAAAGTTTTTACTTAAGCAATTGGATGATATTTCATCCAAACTTTCTAATCTTTCTTCTTTTGATTCTACCATAGAAAATATTATGCAACTTAAAGTGCAGTATCATGATATACAGAAATCTCTTGCTCATTATGTGGCTATTAAACGGTCTAAAATTTTTCTTCAAAATCATCATAACTGGACACGAAGTTATATTAGATGGGCTTTAGGTGCTTATTCTAGACCTACTCCATTAATGATTGACACAGGAAATAAAGTATGTTCTGGCCCTATTATGTTGCTTGAACTATGTAATCATTTCAAAACTAAGCTTCAAATGTTGCCTTTTAAAATTGGTGACATCTGGAATGAATCTGAGCTTGATTCTAGTCATAATATAACTGAAACTATGATTATTCAAAAATTAAATTCTTTTCCAGACAATATACATCCTGGGATTCATGGTATTCCCAGGTTTGTCCTTCTTCATCTTTCATTTTTTACAGCTCCAATAGTTCGTAATATGGTTGATATTCTAGCTAATGATTTTGTGAATATTCCTGATCTCTATCCGGTGGCGATGGTCCCTTTTCTTAAGAAGAAATTAACTCCTTCTCCATTATCTAATATTCGTCCTATTTCTATGACACCTCTTTTGATAAAGACTATTGAATCTATTGTTAAAGATCATATACAAAATAATATTTATCTTCATTTATCAAAATTTCAATTTGCAAAGAAGGGTCATTCAACAACTGAAGCTGTTCAGCTTTTTCTTCTTCTTATTGAGTATATTAGGCATCATAATAAATCAAAACCTGTGGTCGTTCAATTGGACTTCACATCAGCCTTTGATTGTGTTCTGCCTTCTGTTTTGTTTCAGACTCTTCGGGATTATCAGGTTCCTACTCCATATGTCCGTATTATAGCCAATCTTCTACTTAACAGGTCCATCTTTACTTCATTGGATGGTAAACTTGCAGATGGTTTTCGTCCGCATCTCTCAGTGCCACAGGGATCTCCTCTTGCCACATTATGTTTTATTACATATTTAAATCCATTACTTTTACAGATAGAATCTAAACTGCCTGGTATCTATGTTCCTGCTCTTAAACAGACTATTCATCATATTTCTTATGTTGATGATGTCTCTGTCTTTCTTCCTGATAAATCTTTTCTTCCGGCTTTGTTGCAAATATTGGACTCTTTTTCTAATACTTTTAATCTTCATATTAATGTTACAAAATCTGCAATGTGGAAAATTAAATCTGGTTTATCAATTATTTCCACTTTCACAGCCAAGCCTCAGTCTTTCCTTGGTTTTCCAATAGTTTTATCTCGTTCAGTAATTACAAGGCAGATTCAAAATATTATTCTTGATAAAACAAAAAGGATAGTTGCATCGCTTGTTAATATAAATATTTCGCTTATGGGTAAGGTTACACTCTTGAACTCTTTGGTATATTCAAGGCTTAGTTATTATTTACCAATTATTAGGCCAACAAAGCGTTTTGAGAGGGCTATAAATTCGCTTTGTTCAAAATTATTTTGGAAAAACAAGGTCGTAGCCATCAGTATTGCTAAAATTCAAATGCCAAAGCTTTTAAATGGTCTAGGTTTGCACTCGGTCTCAACTCTATATCTTCAGAGATCTATATCTTTTCTTCGTGTAACTTGTCTAAAGCTTGCTCAGTTATCCCTTCCTTTGGTTATTGATCCTACAGATACGCCACCTCCATTTTCAAGTTATTGGATTGCTGATTTATGGAAGTCAGTTATTAAGTCGATACCCTCGGTTCAAGTTGCGCTTGATGGGAAATTGACATTCTGGGATGTTTATAAATTAAAATTTCCACATTATACTCCTCTTTTGACTTCATTAGGTGTTTCAAATAAAGTTCTCTTGCGTAAAATGAAACTTCTTTTCATTGAAGCAAGACATGTTGATTTTGTACTTAAATTAAATTTAAATGCGCTCCCAACAAGTTATTTTTTAGTGACCAGCAGAGGCTTCATTAGGATTTCGTCTCAGTGTCAATTGTGTAGATTATATGATGAGACAATTCTCCATATTTTCTATATCTGTCCTGCTCTTAAGTCGATTAGGGACTTTATTGTTGCAAATATCTCTCTGGATCTTAGGGATGCTCTTTCTGTTTCTAACACTCTTAAGAAGGGATCGTTTGCAGCAATAAGATTATCTATCTTTATAACATTTTCTTTATGGTTGACACGTTGCAGGCTCATCTTTGGTCATTCTCAGGACTCGGCTCTAAGTGTCTTTATTAAGCTTCTTGATCAAGTCAAGCAGCGAGACTCTCTGCTTTCACCTGTGAGTCTTCATGATGATACTTGGGTGAAAGTTTTATTTTCCTCTTAATCTTATTAAGATACACTTTTCTCTACATTGACTTTTTCAAGTTTCATTCTGAATGTTATGTAAATTTTTATAAAGTTTAACTGTATATTACTATGTTACTATGTTTAATAAATATATTTTAAAACTAAAATGTAAGGACAGTTTGTAATTAAAATCGTTTTTTAGATTTATAAATTCATTTTCTAATTAGAAAATGAATTCAAAGTTAATGAGTTTGAAAGCCTTATTGAAGGAATGTATCTAAAATCAATTAGTAAAAATTTATAACTTAGATAATGCAAGAAGCTCTTGCCTGAAGGCATCTAGATTTGGAATAGGCAGAAAAGCAGAGGACAGTATAAATGGCCCGGAAAAGTTTGGAAAGGGAGAAGCCATCTTTGTTTTAGAGAAGTGCTACTAGAATCTATGTGCATCTTTAAATTATGAATTGCAATAGTGTTTCCATCATGGTGAGGGGCTGAACTTTGGGAATCTGACTGCGGGCCTGAAGTCCCCAGAAGATCTTCAATGTGGCTGCTAAACTAAACCTTTTCCGGACCAATCGTGCTGCCCAAAATCTGGAAGAATCAACCAACATGTCATTCAAATAATTTACAAAATGCATGCCTAAGTTTCAACCGAATCAGACTCTACCATGTGTAACCTAAGGAACCAACAACGACGGAACGATAATATCTTTCTTGAAACAACCACAACTTTCTTGCCAGTTTCCAAACTTTAATTTACACTACCTTTAAATTAAGAGCTTTCTCATTTCTTAATGTATTAGTCTGTATAAATAATTCTCGTTTTTCTATCTCTAGTCTTTAAAATTAATACTTTGTTAAATTTCTCTTTCTCATGATGGTGGTTCGTTTCACTAACTGTATTATATATATTTATTGAGTAATTACTAATGTCATGTATTTTTGATTATATGCCAGTAATACTTCAACTTGACAATAATTTCTTTTGCTACACGTACCTCATGGAAATAATTTAATATTAAGTTTGATAATAATTTTTGCCCATTGGAACTAATTTAAGATGGTTCTATTAATTGTCGAGTGGAACTAATTTAAGATGGTTCTATTAATTGTCGAGTTGAAGGATTTATACAATTTTTGCTATTTTTATTAATGGCTAATAATAAATTATTAGCTCAGTTTCTAACCTATGTCTCCAGCTCTTTTATCTAGTTTACAAATATTTATTTATTCATAGTCTTAAATTTTTTTTGCAAAAGAGTCGATAAAGGAATTAATATCAAAATATTCTAATTCAATTTTTTTTTTACTTTCTATTAAATTCAGGGAGGGCATAATGTTTAGGGTATAATTAATATAATTTTACAATTACGTTAAGTATTTCTGTATTAAAGCTCGTTTGACTTTAATTTAACTCGATCAGGTCATTACGTAGAGCATTCTATATATAAAATGGGTTTTATATTTAAACACGATGACTATCAAGTCATCATTTTCCGAACATTGCTGACGCGAGCCCTCTCATGCTTCATAAGCTTGTCTTGGTGATATTCATGTTATTTAATAAATAAGAAGAAAGTACTTCCACCCTCACTTGTCTTATATTGGAACACCAAAGGTTCATGGCTATGACCCAGCCTGGCTCT
The DNA here is from genome assembly GCA_028023455.1 of Epiperipatus broadwayi. NCBI lineage: Eukaryota > Metazoa > Onychophora > Udeonychophora > Euonychophora > Peripatidae > Epiperipatus > Epiperipatus broadwayi. Next base: position 35,685 of record JAQFVV010000292.1, on the reverse strand, counting down.
CCCTGTGGTCCACATCTCCTTGATAGGGCATAAAGACTTGTAAAACACAAGCCACCCTCCTATTTAAATCACCGACAGGCCATTACTTCTCATATTCATTTTATAGCTCATAAGACGCCAGTACCGTTTACTTCTCAGCTCAAATAAAGCCCCATTTTCATGCTCATAAATCGTGATGAATTGATTTCATTAAAGTCAAACAAATTCTTATTCATTTCTAATTAAATAAGTTTTCTGTTAAATATTAAAGTTATGCCCTAAATACTTATTTTGCTCTTCATGAATTGGTTTACGAATGTGAAAAATAAATCTCACATTCTTTCATTTAGGATTAGAATCATAATTTCTGACATAGCCAAATACCTTTATCTACCTTTATTTTTGTGACAGGGCATAGACATATAAAATCCTCCTAGAATATTGCATAATAGTTATTGGCATATAATAAGGACTGCCATTCTTATTGTAATTATAAATTCTGTTTAAAGACTAGAGGTAACCTATATAATCATAATCTAAAAGTTGAACAAAATTATTATTATTAAACATTTTATTAACACATTTGGTTTTTAACTTTCTTTCTTATTCAATAGTAATTTTAATATTAATGCTCGCTGTCTGTATTGGCAACCCGAACATATACATATATGAGTTGACTTAGAAATATCCTTAGTTATTTTATATACATTATTAGTGTCAGTTCAGGGGTCTCAAATCATCATCATCCATTGAGCTAGTTTTTTGGCACATAATCATGTACCGTTGACTTATGTCATCCATTGATTTGATCTGAGCTTGTGAGTTGGGTTTGAATTCAGTTTGGTTCAACTGAGTTTGAATCGGACTTTGGGTTTGGGTCTTGTTGTTGGTGTGGGTGGTTTTTCGACCAGTATAATAAGGAAGTGCAAAAGGTAAAAGAGAATGCTTCAGATGAAGTATGGAAAGTAAACTGTGAGACAGTATTGATAGATTTGATAATTAGAGAATGTGGAGAGAGAATTACAAGAGAACATAGAAACAGGTATGTAGAATATGTCTGCATGGAGCTAGAATTAGGGATGTTACAGATAAAGTAAAAAAACCATGGGAGTGGAGATGGGTATGTTATGGTAGGGACAAATAATTTTTCAAAGCCTTCTGTAATGGATGAGAACATAGAATTGATTAATAATTTGAGTAAGATTAAAGGGTGAGTAAAAATAATTGGATTACTATCAAGATCTATAAATGAGAGAGACAAAAAATTGTGTGAGATAAATGATGGTGTTTGTAGATGTGTGGGATTTTTTTTATTAGTAAGAGGAGTTATATAGTGGATTTGGATATAAATGTAGATGTAGAAAGGGAATGGATCTGTAAGATTAATGGTAAGCAAGTTATTTATAAATGTAATGGAGAAGAAAAAGTCAAAAGAATTTATAAAAAAGTAGTTAGGAAAGAAGAAATTGTTAAAAATGGATGTTTGAATATGCAAAGTGGTAGAAGACTAGAAAAATGGCTGGAATTAAACAAAGTAGTTAAAAATGAGCTTGAGATATTAGCAGCAGTGGAAACACATCTAAGAGATGAAGAAGAACCTATACTGGAAGACATGATATGGCTGGGTAAAAATAGAAAAAAAGGTGAGTGGTGGCATAGGAGTTATGTTAAAAAATATTTAAATACTGTTAAATGTCAAGAACATTTGTGTTTTGAGATAAGGTTAGAAAGTCAAGAATGGATGGTGGTTGTATTGTATATAGTTACTGGAGATAGTCAAATTATAATGAAGTGGAACAGTAGCATATGTGAATGTCTAGTTAAAGATATACAGAGTTTCAAAAAATGAAAAAAGGCATAATTGTTATAAAGGATATGAAAGGGCATATTGAAAAGATTGATGATGTAGATAACAAGAATGGACAGCTTTTGAATAATTTTTGTCAGAGAGTAAATTTGAGCATTAGAAATTTGTCAAATATTTATAAGAGACAATACACATAGTTTAGAAATAATATATTTTACAGAATAGATTATGTATTAGTAGAAAAAGAGGGAATGATATATAAAGTATAGAAAATTAAAGTGTTTGATAATGAAGAGAGAGTATGTAATAGTGATCATAATTTCATTATAATAGAAATGGTCAGTAATGTGACATGACACAGTAATAAAAGTAGAAAGGATAGTGAAAGATGTGGATGGAAAATAAACAATTAGAATAAGTTAGAAGAATATAGAATAAAAGTTGAAGAAGCCATGAAAGAGTTGGTTGGGGGTGGGGTGAATATAAGGACTGGTGTGCTGAAGTAGAAAAAGTGGCAAATATTCAAGTAATAGAAAGGTAAAGTTATAAGTGTAAAGGAGAAGAAAAAAGCATGCAGAAAATATAAGTGTGCTGTTAAGAACAAGAAGAGTGAAAAAGATGTTAATGTTAAATGGGAAAAGTATTTTTTAAAAAAAGAAGTTGGCCAACATAGATAATTATAGGGAAAGAATAAAATTAAATACTTGATTGTTGGAGAATAAAAATAAAAGTGGAAGAGATGGGAGTAAAAATTTTTGGAAATACATTAAAAAAAGGAATGTAGGGGAGAGAGAAATACTATTAGATGATGAGGAAATAGAGAGGCTTTAGAGAAGAATAAAAAGAAATCTTAAGTATGTAATCGATATAGAAAGTATGCAAGATATGAAGGACATAGTGATAACAAACATAAAAGCATATAGTAATGGAGATATTAGGTTTACAGAAAATGAACTGAATGTGGTAGGGAAAAAAGTGAAAAGTGGAAAGGCAAGAGGTTTACATAGATGGGCAGCAGAGATAGTAATAAATTTAGAACATAGAACAAAATTAAACTTATTATCATGTTTTATTAAGATGACACAGAATAGAAATTTACCATATAGTTGGAATAATACCAGAGTAAGGCTACTACTTAAAGGAAAGAATAAGAATCTTAGAAAGTTAAGTAATTATAGACCAATAGCAGTAACATGTGTTATATAATGTTTTCACATATATGATGGCTGGAAGAATCACAAAATGGATGGAAGAAAATAATATAGTGGGAAAAATGTAAGGAGGTTTTTGATCAGATAGGTGTGTAGGAGATAGTTTATCTATACAACTTATAGATATGAGAAGAAATATAGGTAGGCAGTTATATATGTTTTTTATAGATATAAAGAAGGCATATGACAGAGTAAATAGAAATAGATTATGGGTAAGTTTAGTAAATTTGGGAATGGATGGAGATTTAGTGGATCTTATTAAGAGATTGTATGAAAATAACTACTATATGAATCAATTAAGAAGATAGAATCAGTTAAAGTTAAAAATGGGGGTGGTATTAAGGCAAGGATGCCCTATGTCATCTATTTTATTTTTATTGTATTTAAGAGAAATGGAGAGAGCAATAGAAAGATTAGGAAGAGGGTAGCGATACCATTAATAAGTGGCAAGGGAGTATATACATTATTTGGTCTTTTATTTGCAGATAATATTTTCTTGTACACAAAAAGAAGGGAAGATATGGAAGTTATGGTAAGGACATGCACAAGGGAGTAAAGAGATTGGGATTAAATTTAGGGAAGAAAAATCAAAAGTAATGATTAATACTGAGAAAAGAGAAGACAAATAATTTTTATTAGGGGATATAAAGTTAAGTGTGGTGAGTAGTTATAACTATTTGGGAATCATCTTAAGTAATCAGAGAAATTGCTTGGATGAATTGGGAAAAAAATTGATAAATGACATAAAGAAAAGAAAGTGACTGATAAAGAAATTAACAGTGTTTTCATACAATAAATATGATGAAGCTAGAATTGTATGGTAGGGAGTGGCTGTAGTAGGGTTAACATATGGTAATGATGCATTATGTGTAAGTAAAGGGATGTTAGATTACTTAGAAAAAGTACAAGGAGAAGTAGGAAGACATGCATTAGATGCAGATGTGTGGATGGCAAAGGAGCAATTCAAAAAGAAATGGGATGGTCATGTCTTTTTATGAGAAATGCAAAAAGCAAAATAAAACTATCCAATAGATTGTAGTTTATGGATAATAAAAGACCAGCCAAAATAGTATTTAATTGAGTTATGAATAAAGGGCAAGCAACAGGATTGATTAGAAAGGTAGTATGGTATGCAGAAGATTTGGATAAAAATTTATGTCAGTATAAAGGTGGGATGATTGTGTTAGGAAAATTGTTGAATGTTATAGTGAGAATGAACGGAATAGAAGAATAGATACATTAATAAAGAATAGGGAGTTGGAGAGATGGAGAACTAGTTTGAAGAGTAAAAAGAGTTTAAATATATATAGAAGTAAATGTAATATTGGATGTGAGCTAATTTATGATAATAGCAAGAAAAGTAATTTATTGTTTAAGGCTCAAAAAAGATTTTTAGCAACAAAGGAATATACACATAAATGGAAAAATGTAGATGATTTTATCTGAAAATTGAGTAAGGAAGGAATTGAAAATATTAGGCATCTGTTAATTGAATGTAAATGTTTGCAAATAGAAAGGGCACAAATAATGAAGTTGTGGAAAAATAAATATAAACAAAGGGATTATATAGAAGTTGGGTTCTTGATTTTTATGCTGAGTTTGGAAAAAGATTAGGGGAATTTAGATATAAAGGCCATGGTGTTGACAAAGCCTATGTTGTGGAAATGGGATGGAGCAGGATAGAGAAAAAATATGGAAAAAATTTAGCCTGGGAAATGGAAAGAGAAGGTAAAGTGGCTAACAGATTTCTCTGGGCATGGTAGCTGAGAGATTCTTGAGTCTGGTGAAGAAAAATTCACATTGCATCTCATCTTATCTCCTCATCATGACACTTTAAAGTAGTTCCATCCCATTGAAAAAAGCAAAAAATAATAAAAATAATTTCCGAAAATAGCTTTTCTATATTATTGTTATTATATAAATACAATTATTGCTGTTATATAAAGATATTTTCTTTTATGTTATATTATGTGATTGATTTAAATATATACAAAAGCAACATAATAATTTGAATTTCTTTCAATTTTTGATAATATCTAAAATATATATTTTGCCAATGCATTGTTTACGATTTCTGTGAATAGTATTTAATATTTTTAATATTGTACGGGTCAAAACATGTTTATCCATCTGACAAGAGCTGGAACTCACAAAATGTACTTCAAACCAGGTCAAGCCTGGGATTTAGGTCAGGGACCAGCCTGGATTCGAACCCACTCTCTAAACCCAGATCTAACACCTAATGAATAACATAATAGTGATGGCACATGAGAATTAATTTTAATCCGGTCGACTAGCAAAGCTGAGAAAAACAATGAGACATCTATTACTATTGCTAAGCATGGCAGTAATATGTGGAAGTGGAGAAAAGAGGAATTCAAACTACTCAAATAAGTTAGACAATAAAAACATAGTTTAATGTAATGACAAATTATTTACATAATGACTTAATTATATACATTAGTGTGTGCGAGAATGAGCAAGCAGTAGATGATTACACAGTAGATGATTACATAGTGTCATTCACGCTATTAGTTCTCATATGCTCTTTATTAGCCAAATGATATATTATAAATAAGCACACATCTTTGGTGGGTCCAATATTAAAATGCCAATCAATTATTAGAAAGAAGTTACATAATATTGCCATTAACGCTTTGATTTACGGTTCTGAAACATGGTGACTAACATTATTACTTCGAGGAGCATTCTGAGATTCATTACAGATATAATACAAACTATCTTTATGCCACTGAGGTTGTGAAAATAAATAAAATACATTTGAAAATATATTTGAAAATGACATTTGATTCTATGACAAAACCTTTAATGAAAATTCTGTTAATTAGCGCTGGTAAGAATGCTTTATTTTCCCCAAGGCATATACTCTTAAATATAGAAAAAAGTTAAGATGGTGGGTTGTATGATAGGATTGAAATAACATTAGAAATTAATCTGGCTATTAATATTTGGCTTTGATATATATTTTGAGCAGAATGCATTTTAATATTAGAGCATTAAAACTGGGTCATGAAGCAAAAGAAATAAATATATGAAGAATTTTGCGGTACTGACATAATAGCCTAAAAATAACTAAGAGGAAAAGGTCATGCTTCTGGACGAGAATGAAATGGATGGGCATAGCATGTGCCAAACTTAGGGATCACCACCAGAGGCATTTTATATGGAATAAATGTGGTTCCAGATAGCTCAACTATCTATGGAACGAGGTACGAAAAGAAATCTATGGGTTCGAACTTGTTGCAACCTCCAGATTAAGAAGCACATATATATAAACATGAAGATACGGTAAATGTCAGTAACGCAGTATGACTGAATGTCCCTAATGGCATGAAATATAATTTACTGCTTTAAAAATAAATGACCCTTGTTTGAATACCATAATTTAGACAAATAATATGCTATGCAGTTATATATATATATACACCTTTACCCCACTTAGTGATTGTCAACTTAGCAATATTTCGCAATAGCGATCATCATCAAATTGTACCCACTACTTCGATGTGCAATATATTCGATATAACGATTGGGAAAAATTAAAAAAAAAAAATTTTTGGCAGCCATCTTGAATTTTGCGTCACTGATGACGTCAGAGATAGCTATATTATACCCAAAAACAAAAGTATATTATTGTAATATGTATACAGGTAATGACTTTGCTGTAATTCTATACACATACAATATTTTATTCATAAAACCCTTAAAATATCTATAATTATTTTATCTATAATATATCAAATATAATAAATAACACAGCAAATGTTCATCCACTTTTTCTTTTAAAATATGTATATATGTTCTACAATAATATCAACAAATTAAAAATCCTTCTCCTTTTTTTTTTCAAAAACATTATTTTCTTATCTCAATACTAAACATATACAGTATATATATTTATATAATACAAAAATACCATCATCACAAACTTTCAGGAAAACACTAAATATGAATATTAAGCTGCGGGTGTGTGTTTCTGAAATACGATATATTAATTTTAGAAAACCTGGATAATTATGTAAAAATAGTTGTTGATTTTGTAACTTCGTTAATCAGAAGAAAAACAACATTTTAAAACGATGTCGAATTAGAAAAGTTTAAAAAAATATCAGATTGCATTTAATTAAAAATCTTTCTACTCGAATGGGGGGGGGGGGGCATTATTACCTTACTAAAAATATACAGTAAGAAAAATAAACCTACCAGTATGTTTTAGAAAATTAGAAGTTAGATTTTTTACTTTGAAAATAAGTTGATTTTTTTTCTCTATATGTTCAATTAAATAATTAATAATTAAACATTGTTTTTTAATTTGAATAATTTCACATAAGTAATAAAATAAATGTATAGTAGTAATATATACTGTAATATAATTTTTTAAAAAAAGCACTTCAATATAGATTTTTTTTTCATTACGATGAAAAACTTCTGCAGAAGAATATAAAAACTTTTAAATTCAAATTTAGTTTCATTGCTGTTCTGTACTTTTTAAAGTGAAAATATACATATTTTTTTCCTAGTGATATAAAACTTTTCTTTTTAGATACCGTATTTAGTCATCATTGTCATGAAAAAATGAAGAAAATCTTTGAGCTTGGAAATTAATGTGGATATTTTACGTCACTGGAACCGACCAATTTTTTTCCCATAGACCCCCATTATAATTACGTATTTTGTCTACGATATTTTTGCTTAACGATGAGTTTTGGAGGACCAATTGCTATCGCTAAGCAGGGTAAAGGTGTATATATATATATAGAGAGAGATTTTACTTAGTAACTAAAATAGTAAAATATTAAAATTTCCTAATATGTTAAGATTTTATTTAGTAAAAGAAATATGAAGTTTACCCCCTTCCCTTTTCGACTATTTAAAATAATTCAATCCCATCTTTGTTGATTTTATAATAACTGGAATATATAAGTACTGTATTTGATATTTTAAGAGTAAATAAAAAAAACTAGCAGTTATATAGAAAACAAATAATCAGTCACCTTTTCACAATTGAATAAAAAACAACATTTTAAAAGATTTCAAAGCGTTAATTAGCTTAAGTTTTGGATTTACCCCAGGTAGAAAATCCAGAGTTAAATAAATATATTTTTATAATAAACCAACATAAACTGTTGGTTCGTAAAAACAAACTGGCAAACATATTAATTTATAATGCATTATATATATATTTAAAGGGGATGGTAATAAAAACTTAATAATGGAGATTTAATTGAATGACAAAAAGGATTTTAGAAATTAAGTTCGCTAGGTTGCTGGGAATTGGCATAATAATAAGCAGGCAGATATATCAATCAAATAATAAATACATATAAATAAATGACCGCACCAAAGTTAAGGAAAATTAAGAGCATATGAGAGAGAATTAAATTTATATAAATTATTTAAGAGCAAATTACATGTTATTTATATAAAAAACACATATTAATTTAAAAGACAGAAAATTGAACAGTACATTAGAATCTTGATAGCAGGATTTGAGATTAGTGAGGCTAGATTCATTTTCAAATAGTAGCATAAAAGTTACCTTGCAATTTTAAGAGTCCAATTTAAAATATTGCATGTGCACGCAATTAAAATGCAAGTTCTTCATTGGCAGCAAGCTTCTATTAGCATGAAAGTTCTTAGATCGGGTTTTTACTTCTCTTGGGCAGTAGAATGGTATGGCTGCAGAAGATGATGACCCATAGAGCCCAGAAGTGTGGTGGATTTATTACTACATCATTTTAAGTTTCAAGCAACATGTAATAGGTTTACAATCAGCTCTCTCAATAGTAGCTAATCTATCTGTGACTCAAAATTCAGTCATTTTATACCTTTTCTTTATCAGTTGCTTTTGAAGATGCAACAGTAAGATAATGTCCAAAAATAAATTCAAATCTATTTCCAGATTAGAAATAGATTTGACAACATGTTTATAACAAAAGTGTCTTAATCTCATTTTATTTTAAGTAAAACTTTAATTAAAAAATACCTACCCCAGATTAAAACAATAGTGCTTCCAACCCCTTTAATTATTTTTACACAAGTACTGTAGCATCTTCCATATTGGATTTTACAATAGTTTAATAATAAAAAAAACAAGCAATTTAAAAAGAAAAAGCTAAAAATGATTCATGATAAAATATTTAAAAATCAATATTTTGTTAGTAAGTTTTGCTCCTATATATATATTTGATTCACACCTATGATACTTTAATAAAAAAGAACTAGTAATTAATACCAGAATTAATAATCATAAAATTAATAATAAAATATTATTGAAAGTTAAAATTGATAAATTTAGGTGCACATTTCAAATATATACATAATATATATATATATACATGACAAAAGAAGTGGAGTAAGACATTGGATTTAAATATAGGTTAGTAGGTGGAGACATGAAGCACAAACTTAAGCTAAGATTGACTGCTTCATTTCTCTGCACATACAATGAAACAAAAAAAACAAAAAAAAATGCCTTGACTAGGAGTTTTCAAGTGACAACCAAAGGAACGATGAAAATTTTCAAAATTTATATAAAACTATATATATATATATGAAATATCATTTGGGGATGTGAATACTTGTTCAACTGTTTAAATCTAGAAAAAAAATGTACATCTATATATTGGGGAAAAGTTTTTTAAGTTTTTGTTCTTGAGATACAACACAACTTTTCCACACATATGGGTTTCCAAGAAAATATATAGCAATGCAATACATATAAAAAATTTTCAAACACATCCATTCTCTTTTGAGATATTACACTATACCTACACATCACACACATACACATGTTTATACATATATATGCAGTGCTACATATACAAGTACATAGATATTACACACATATACTTCTACATACATTACATAGTACTATACACTATTGGAAATGATAAAAATAGAAAAAAAACTTTGGATAAAAGTTGAAAAAAAATCCATACACATGCCAAATTCTTTCACTTTGCTTTTAAAATAAACACAAACATTATATACTCAATTAACAAAAAAAAATTCTATACACATATTTCCTTTTTTTTAAAAAAAAAAAAAATCTCCCGCATAACCACTCACTGCTCCCACCTTCTATATATCTGCCCAACTATAGCTTAGCTGAAAATTTAGCTTTTGCATGTTGAAAGAAAAAAAAATTGTTTATTTAAGATTTTATTTATTATTTTACCCCTACTATACTAATCTAGCCATTTTTCATTTTGGTTTCTCTTGGTCGCACCCATGCATCTAAAAGAAAACTCATAGTCTGGTTATTACATGTTTAAAATTGCTACATCATAGTATTAAGCCAAAAAAATTTGCTCTCAATAATAATTTTTTTAATCTGAGTTTGAACCCTCCACTTCCAATATTTTTGCATTTGACTCACTACTGGTTAGCAAAATTTCTTTTTATAAGGGTGCCAGCTAACACAGAGTGATAACTAATTTATGATTTATTTACACATTTTTCATATATGTCTCAAGAACAAAAAACTTTATATATGACATTGAAGAAAAAATACATATGTACTATGGTTGTAGTACATGGGTTTTAACTTTAAACAGTGAATTTTACCCTTTGGACACATTATTTTAAACATATCAAACATAGAAAAAATTATATAACAACTTTTTTAAAAAATATATATATAAACAGAATTCAGTACTCAGGGTATGTGGGTGTTTATATCGAAGCCTGGCGTTGGAAAGCCAAGCTCGAGAAAAAAATTTCTATGTACCGGTCAAAACATGTTTATCCATCTAACATGAGCTGGAACTCACAAAATGTACTTCAAACCCAGTCAAGCCTGAGATTTATGTCAGGGACCAGCCTGGATTTGAACCCACTCTTTAAGCCCCATATCTAACACCTAATGAATAACATAATAGTGATGGCACATAAGAATTAATTTTAATCTGGTCGACTAGCAAAGCTGAGCAAAACAATGAGACATCTATTACTATTGCTAAGCATGGCTGTAATATGTGGAAGTGGAGAAAAAAGGAATTCAAACTACTCAAATAAGTTAGACAATAAAAACATAGTTTAATGTAATGACAAATTATTTACATAATGACTTAATTATATACATTAGTGTGTGCATGAATGAGCAAGCAGTAGATGATTACATAGTGTCATTCACGCTATTATTTCTCATATGCTCTTTATTAGCCAAATGATATATTATAAATAAGCACACATCTTTGGTGGGTCCAATATTAAAATGCCAATCAATTATTAGAAAGAAGTTACATAATATTGCCATTAACGCTTTGATTTACGGTTCTGAAACATGGTGACTAACATTATTACTTCGAGGAGCATTCTGAGATTCATCAGATATAATACAAACTATTTTTATGCCACTGAGGTCGTGAAAATAAATAAAATACATTTGAAAACATATTTGAAAATGACATTTGATTCTATGACAAAATCTTTAATGAAACTTTTGTTAATTAGCGCTGGTAAGAATGCTTTATTTTCCCCAAGGCATATACTCTTAAATATAGAAATAAGTTACGATGGTGGGATTGTATGATAAGATTGAAATAACATTAGAAATTAATCTGGCTATTAATATTTGGCATTGATATATATTTTGAGCAGAGCACATTTTAATATTAGAGCATTAAAACTGGATCATGAAGCAAAAGAAATAAATATATGAAGAAGTTTGCAGTACTGACCTAATAGCCTAAAAATAACTAAGAAAAAAAGGTCATGCTTCTGGACAAGAATAAAGTGGATGGGCATAGCGTGTGCCATACTTAGGGATCACCACCAGAGGCCCTTTTATACAAAGAAAGTAGATATGCATAGCGAGTGCCAAACTTACGAGATCACCACCAGAGGCATTTTATATGGAATAAATGTGGTTCCAGATAGCTCAACTATCTATGGAATGAGGTACGAGAAGAAATCTATGGGTTCGAACTTGTCATAACCTCCAGATTAAGAAGCACATATATATATAAACACAAAGATACGGTAAATGTCAGTAACGCAGTATGACTGAATGTCCCTAATGACATGAAATATAATTTACTGCTTTAAAAATAAATGACCCTTGTTTGAATACCATAATTTAGACAAATAATACACTATGCAGTTATATATATATATATATATATATAAAGAGAGAGAGAGAGAGAGAGAGAGAGAGAGAGAGAGAGGGAGAGAGAGAGAGATTTTACTTAGTAACTGAAATAGTAAAATATTAAAATTTCCATAATACGTTAAGATTTTATTTAGTAAAAGAAACATGAAGTTTATCCCCTTCCCTTTTCAACTATTTAAAATAATTCAATCCCACCTTCGTTAATTTTATAATAACTGGAATATATAAGTACTGTATTTGATATTTTAAGAGTAAATAAAAAAATCTAGCAGTTATTTAGAAAACAAATAATCGGTCACCTTTTCAGAATTGAATAAAAAACAACATTTTAAAAGATTTCAAAGCGTTAATTAGCTTAAGTTCTGGATTTACCCCAGGTAGAAAATCCAGAGTTAAACAAATATATTTTTATAATAAACCAACATAAACTGTTGGTTCGTAAAAACAAACTGGCAAACATATTAATTTATAATGCATTATATATATATATATATATATATATATATATATATTCTAACCCACTATGTTTATTTATTTATTATCTATTTGCACTTTATTTGCACCCATGACACTAATTTTTCAGGTTGTTGTTAAGGCAACCAAAATACAGCAACATATCCATTAATTTTCCAATATGATCTAAAATACTTTTCATATAATACAATTGTACATTCAATTCTCTTAAGCCATGCCACGATTGTAATAACAACAATAATTGATCACTTATTAATTTAAAGAATAATTATAATAATGTTAATCTCAGGGTTCTTTGTTTCATGTAAGGAAATGCTCGGCAGTATTGTGTTGTCGCATATGACTGGCATTCTGGTCGGCTATAGGAAACATTTATTTTACTTAAATTCAATGTGTCTTCATCTCTCATATCAACTGCTATATTATTTAAAGAGATGATAATTCTATTCAATAATGACGTATAATTTTGAATAACACAGCCCTTTTTTTTTTTTAGAATCTCAGTCAGAATAATAAAAAGACAAGGGTGCTTTTTGTGTCCTTCCATCATCCATGACAACACAATAATATAACTAAGATTTATTACTTAGACAATTTAACTAAATGGGAATGGAATAATGTGCAACCAAAGTTAATGGTTTGGGAATAAATTCATTTTTTCTTTTTTTTTTTTTTTACACAAAGGTGAATGTTTAGTCTTAAGTTTTCAACTCCATAAATAATTATCATTAAACTAAAATATAATGACATATTCCGATCTGCTTAACTTTATTTATCTGGTATATTAAGTTTTTAAGAATTTGGAATGATTTCGGACTCAAGAAAAGGTTTTGCAAATATTGTGCAAACACTTATATTTAGCATATAAAAACAAAAAAAAAATGAATCTACAACAAATTTTAACAAGACTATAATTTATTATTATCACAAAAAAAAATATATGAACATTTATTCAATAATCCCATAGTAATACAAAAATATAAAATATAACTGACATTAATCTGTATACTCTTTTGGTTATGGACTAGAGGTTACTACTTCTCCTGTATGCAATCATATGGATTGATTAACTAAAAGTACATTTCATTACCAATACATTGTTTATTAAATTTTGGTAACCTTGTAGAAGCTTTTATTCAAAATTATTGACTAACTATTTTTTTTTTTTTTAAATGATTAATCCAATCATATGCAATACGCAAAATATTAAATTTATTTCTAATACATTTACTTTATTTATGGTCTTTAATGGGATAACCTATTCTAATTATAGGCCAGTTATCAGAAGTTACACTTACCATCTTACATTTAACTTAATGCTAACTTAAGTTATGATACAAATTTTATTCATACGTATAATTTTAAATATGAGTATTATTTAATTACTAACCAGAATTAAATATTGCATTTGAATATTCCTTCAGTAAATAAGCGTTTTAAATTACGCAATTTTAATTACTTTCTCCATTGATTTACTTGTCAAATACTAGCAATATTTAGCAGCACAATACAGATATTGATCCTAGTTACTAACGCACTATTTATACTAAAGTGGATCTTGAGGAACTAACACCTCCAATATAACCTTTATCTTGCCCGAACTTTCAAAATTAAGCACAATAATCAACACCTTCCATGGTGGAGCTATCTTTATTTTCACATGAGGAATATGGAATAACCACGAAGGTCTGTAGAGTAATCTACTACATTAAAATATTTTGGTGGTTTCTTGCCTCTTACTTGGGCATACAACGAACACACACCAAATACAATCCTCTCCTGGGATTTAAACGAATGAAGCATACTAAATGCTAGATAAATTCTTGATCGTCCTATCTATGAGAATCGATCACTTGGGCTATAAACATACCTGAACATTATATTTAAAATCTTCCTCTCATGGAAAACAAAGCTTTTGGGGAGATCATTTTTCATCCCACAAAATAAATACATTATAATTATTACCTATGCGAATATTAAGCATATACCAATGCTATATCTGGGCAGGATAAGTAAATACACTGATTATAATAAACTTATGTTACCGGGTATACTTTGATCAACATCTGAAATCAATGGACATCATAGAATAAAAGTATAATAATTTTAATTTTAATAAAGGAACATTCAAAAATAGTTGGTAGCATACTATCTTAAACTAAATAAAGTGGATGTGTTATTTAAGAATAATTAGGAATAAATTCCTCAATTAATACAGTATAAATTCGTTTCAAAACTTTAACAAGAAATATTTTGTTATAGCATTTTTTTTTTTTTAGTTACTTCTGATAATTTTCAATATTTATTTTACCCCTTAAATATCTAAATATTTTTCTTTTACGTATCTAACATACAAAATTTCTACCTACAATTGTATGTAATAATTAAAACATATTTTATAGATTTTTTTCTTTCGTGTTAAATATCAACTTAACCTATAATAATTATATTAAAACATACCTTTGTCATTACAAGGCTATTAAATATCACTTGACCATACAGACTTTAACCTATGTGATATAACAAAAAAATACATATCATTTATAACTTAGTTTTAAACAATCATTAATTAACAAGTGCATACTCTCTCATTAGAAAATGTTTTTCTGTTGAGCAATTGGTCCAGGTGAAGAGCTTTATCCAGTCGTATTTCATGAAGCAAGTTTAAAAACAATAAACGCATGGTATTATTTCCTTTAAATAAAAGTTTTCTCTTATTTTGTGCGTTTAATAAATTAGGTAAAGAAACATATAGCAGAATTGAAGATTAATTCTTACTTGAATTAAACTACTACAATTTTGGGATCCAAGAAAAAAAATAGACTTCTAACATAGACGAATATTTGACTATAGATGATAAACATACACAATATTTTTTTTTTTATTGACGATACGTATACTTATTAGCTAGCTTACTTATGGATGAAAATGCGCAATTTTCCGAGAGATTATTATGATAATAACTGCAGTCAATTTACGTGTACAGGAAGTTTTAATAATTCCAACTGATGTATAATATAATATATCATTTATTTTTATCATTAAGTCACTAAGATATTTGGTTTTGTTCATACTTTAGGAATTATAAATTTTTTTTAACGGTAACTTCTCCGTAAGAATGCCCCTATATAACTTTTCCTATATTTACTCTGAGAAAGTTTATATATTTTTTTTTTTTTTAAAAAAATATACAGGTGCATAATTTAATCTTATTTATCATTATTATTATTTCCAGACAATTCTTGGTGAATAAAACATATTTTAACGTATGTAACTACATTACTTGTAAAGGCAGACAATATTGAGAAAGAGCACGAAAATGTTTCTAGTTGATTTTCCTTGGTTTCAAAATATTTCTTTCAATTATTATTATTTTTTCTTTCTATACCAAGAAAATATCAATAAATGACATAAAGTTAATAAATAATTATTTCTCACTTGGAAATCATTTATCTTCCTTAATTTAGACATAATAACACTTTTCGTGATTCCCTTAGTTAATTCTGTCATTTTTAACTTTAGCGTGAGACAATAAATTTTTAAGTATAAAAGGTCTTTAAATAGGTAGATGGCAAAGAAAATCAGGATATCTTATCAAAAAAATTTAGCCACACATTATATTATTAAAATTTTACTTTGATTACATTTATTTCTGCAAAATAAAATGAAAAAATTGAGTTACCAAATTTCAGCACTGTTCCTTCCTTGAAAACTAAAAGCAGACTATCTTTTTTTTCAAAAAAAAAAGATCTTGATTATGAAATTGGTTGTTTCGTTTTGTTGTTGTTGTTTTTTTTTACTTTAGTGACCTCTTCCAGAAAAATAATCATTTGATTATAACATAAACAAAAGAAAGGAAAAACTTATTACAATCATATAGTTTTCAGTATTATTTACCTGGATTACAAAGTAATTTGACAATATAAAAAAAATAATAATAAATACATTAAATTAACAATCAGTGATGTATAATTCTTTAAACATTATTTTTTTTTTTTTTTTTTTTTTTTTTTTTTTTTACAAAAAGAAATTACCAGAAGTTATTGTGCTTTATGATAAGACACTCATCCACTCTCCCCTCTACCCATCCAAAATCAATTACTGTTTAGCTTTTATACCATATTAATTTGCTCTAATTATTAATATCTCAATTAAATTATTCATGTTCTCTCTTTAAAAATGACATTGAGTTATTAAATCTATTAGTTATTCACCCAAAACATGCCAAAGTGAGTGAATAGCATACTTTATTAATCAATTATTACTATTGTTATTTTATCTTTTTATTTCTTTAAAGAATAGCATTGTTTTCCTGCAGAAATAATGCCAAGTAAACCAAGTGTCAATAACACTAGGTTACAATATATATATATATTTAAAGGGGACATTAATAAAAACTTAATAATGGAGATTTAATTGAAAGACAAAAGGATTTTAGAAATTAAGTTTGCTAGGTTGCTGGGAATTGGCATAATAATAAGCAGGCAGATATATAAATTAAATAATAAATACATATAAATAAATGACCGCACCAATATTAAGGAAAGTTAAGAGCATTTAAATTTATATCAATTATTTAAGAGCAAATTACATGTTATTTATATAAAAAAAACATTAATTTAAAAGATAGAAAATTGAACAATACGTTAGAATCTTGATAGCAGGATTTGAGATTAGTGAGGCTAGATACTTTTTCAAATAGTAGCATAAAAGTTACTTTGCAATTTTAAGAGTCCAATTTAAAATATTGCACATGCACATCAATTAAAATGCAAGTTCTTCATTGGCAGCAAGCTTCTATTAGCATGAAAGTTCTTAGATCGGGTTTTTACTTCTCTTGGGCAGCAGAATGGTACGGCCGTGGAAGATGATGACCCATAGGGCCCAGAAGCATGGTGGATTTATTACTACATCATTTTAAGTTTCAAGCCACTTGTAGTAGGTTTACAATCTGCTCTTTCAATAGTAGCTAATCTATCTGTGACTCAAAATTCAGTCATTTTATACCTTTTCTTTATCAGTTGCATTTGAAGATGCAACAGTAAGATAACATCCAAAAATAAATTCAAATCTATTTCCAGATTAGAAATAGATTTGACATATAGATTAGAAATAGATTTGACAACATGTTTTTAACAAAAGTATCTTAATCCCATTTTATTTTAAGTAAAACTTTAATTAAAAAATACCTACCCCAGATTAAAACAATAGTGCTTCCAACCCCTTTAATTATTTTTAGACAAGTACTGTAGCATCTTCCATATTGAATTTTACAATAGTTTAATAATAAAAAAAACAAGCAATTTTAAAAAAAAAGCTAAAAATGATGCATGATAAAATATTTAAAAATCAATATTTTGTTAGTAAGTTTTGCTCTTATATATATATATATTGTAATGATATATAAATATGTCATTACGTTAATTTAAAATAAAAACTTAAAAGTTCGCAAATAAAAGTAAAAAAACTAAACGCTAAAATTAAAATGTTTGTTAAACGTATATATATTTGCACAGATGCTAAACTTTAAAAATATTTTTTTTAATAAATAAAAAAAGGTATTTGAATGTATTTTTTTTATAAAAAAAGATTTAAATATAAAAATAGTTTAAAAAAGAAATAACGTAAGTAAAAATAAAAACAGGTATTAATTAATTCCTGTAATCTGTAAATGGAAATGATTGTTTATTAATTATCCAAAAGCTGTCTAATTAAAAAGTCAGAGAGTAAATTAGATAAGAGAATAAAGAGATTTTAGCTTGACCAATGGAAGCACCAAGCCTCAGCCCGGACCCGAACGAAAATTTGGATTAGTGACGTCTTTGTTCATTCAATCTGGAGATTTACTATAAAAAGAGAAATATTGAGTTCCAGACAGTTTTTTTTTCGGACTTGATTTGATGAGAACGGTAAGACGCACTTGCCGTTCTCTCTCGTTTTTTTTTTGTTTAAAAAAAAAAAATAAAATGAAAAGACTGTGATACAAGAATGGAACCAGCTAATGCTACCTCCAGAACATTATCTTCCAATGGAGACGTCGCGGGAATTAAAAGCAGAAACCTGGACTCTTCTACCATAAGCTATATGAAATGAACAATTGTTAAAATCAATTAAGAACTTTCGTCAAGTTTTACAAATTGATAAACAAGCCAACTTAAATGTTAAAACAGACTCTTATCTGACTTTTGTAAGTTTTTAAATCAAATTAATAATGTTTAATTTTATATGTTTTCCGATTGATAAAAATCATTTCCATTTATTTTCTTTCTTATTGTATAAATTGTTTATTGTTTAAATTTTAAATGATGAAATTTAGGTTGGGTATAGACGTTGCATAGATTCTTTAGTGGTTGATTATGTTGTGGTTTTCACATTCAATTAGAATATATGGGTCAACGATATCACTGCAGCATCTTACGATGAATGCTAATGGGATTTGTATATTCCCTATGCAAGTGATGCTTATCGATGACTTTGTATTTTGATCGGTTGTGTTTAATTTGGAATGTTTTTGACCATGGAATCTGTGCAGCTGATCTATACTCAACATTTTAAAACAAATTTTATAAAATTCATTTGTGCGAACATATCTAAATGTTAAATTTAAGTCGGGCGTGAATGGCTATATAGTTTTGTAAAGTTATATTAAGGGAGGGTAATCTTAGGTTATTCGTTTCGTAGTTGAATTGGCTCAATGGATTGGATATATTTGTGTAATTAGTAGATGTAGTATGAGATCCGCTTCGGGCAAGATTGCATATATACACCACACACCTTCTGTTTGCCTATGGATGGGTTTGTAAGTCGGCAGAAGACCGCAGTCCATTCCTATGGAGTTTTTTGTTTATTGTTCTACTCGCCAACAGATGTCACATTCCTGTTGGTGGAGAGACAATGTCTTCTCTAATCTACTTACTGATCAGATGTACCTTCCTGACAGTATAGTATTTTGTGTTGTCGTATCATGCTACATTGAATACATGAATGTATCAGATGGATTGGTGCCAGTTTGGTTGTGAAATTTGTTGCCTAAGGTTAAATCAGGGAAGAATATTTTCTTTTCAAATGCAGATCTATGTAGTCTATTCATACTTGACTATCTAAATAAAATATTAAACTCATTGAAACTTAGTTAAATGTAAAATTAAAAGATTAATAGAAAAATCTAAAATGTTAAACTTATTCCTCAAAATTTAAATGTTATTTTATATGTGCGTAAATAAATATTTTTATGTGTTAATTTCTGGCAGTGGCTTTTATTTATTGATATTTAAGATATAAATTAAGATATAGATTTTTATCTCTGCGTCTCCGCTGAGCTAGTGACTTGGGCTAACGATCGGAATATTTAAATAAAGTGGAATCTTAACAGCGCATATCTGCCTACTCTATAAATTTTTCTAGGTTTAAATGCCTAGATGGCGCCCTGGTAGTTGCAGATATTGTTTTTGCGGTTAGATTCGATCTTCACTTTCATTTCGATCGTTATAATATATATGAGTCACACCTATGATACTTTAATAAAAAAGAACTAATAATTAATAATAGAATTAATAATCATAAAATTAATAATAAAATGTTATTGAAAGTTAAAATTGATAAATTTAGGTGCACATTTTAAATATATATATATATGACAAAAAGGAGCGGGGTAAGATATAGGATTTAAATATAGTTTAGTAGGTAGAAACATGAAGCACAATCTTAAGCTAAGATTGACTGCTTCATTATATATATATTATTTTTATTATAATGCATTTATTTTTGTAATATATGTTTTTTTTTTTTTTATGTTTATGAAAAAACTCATAATGAATAAAATAAATTGTTATCTTTGAGTTATAATTAATGAATGAATACAATTCCAAACTTTTCTAATTTCAAATTTTATGCCTAATTTTTTTTCTTGGAAATAATGAACTTTCTTTCAACTGTTATTATCATTCAAAAACAGAACAAAAAACGATATATATTCAACTCCGAATTAAATAGCAATAAAAATATTTTCTTATTAGTCAAATAGACCTTATCATATAAAATCTACAAACAAAAATAACAAATATATATGTATGTAATTATTCACAATTCAAGGGCTATTTTTAACATTAAAGGCTCTTATAAGATCAATGACCCAAATCTCAAATTATTATCCATAAGAGTATCTTTGACTTTACTTTTGATTTCATTACATTAATAAAAGACAACTTTTGAATCATTGATTTTACAACTAGAATGATATTCATGAATGAATAAGAATAAAGAATATACTAAGATATCCATCTTTAACTATTTTTAGAATTTAATTCCGTCATAAAAACTCATTTTACTTTCATCTATAAAGATTTTTAAATAGCTGCTTTGAATTGTATAAACTATTACTGAAATATTTATATAAAAGTTTATAATGATGGAACTTTAGTAGCAAGTATATGTTGAATTAATTCCATCATCTAATATTGATTGTTAAATTTCTTTTAAAAAAATTCAAATTTTATTTAGGCTTTTCAAATGCATTTAACCATTAGTTAATGCACACATGTTAATGTGTAATAACATTTTCAAATGGTATTATTCCCCCTTTTCAGATGTTCTTTGCATAATCAATGAGGGTACTAACATGGAAATCAAATATGGAATTTAGATTTGTAAACCTGGATCTTTATATTTGCTTTAAACAACTAATTTATCTTGTCAAAGGCAATGGTGAGTAGAAATTTCATATACTTATATATCAGGGTTCTTTTCATTTCTTAATTTTTTTCTTAAGACAATGTCAATGAGTAGCATTTAATATTAAGAATTATCATATTAAGTTGACTTAAAAAGATATTTGTCTGTGTTCACAAACAGTGTTAATTTTTTTTGTCTTTTCAAAATTACATATATGTTCATTAGTATACACGCAACTTTAATAATATTAATGTATGCAGTTTTCTTTTCTTATCATCAGTTTGAGATTTTTTAATTACATTTCAATAATGTGATTGTTTTCATCTAAATACACCCTTCTACACTTACATATTTCATAGATTCAGATTTTATTTTTAAGCACTTTAAGTTTAGGTTTCATAGAGATATACTATAGCATTGAAAAAACAATTTTATTGCATTTTTTTTTTTTTTTTAGTTTGTATCTGCTATCCCTTAAAAATATGGATACACTACATTACCAATAATTATTTTTTTACTTTCATGTTTCTTGTTGTTGGCCATTCAATTTTTTCTTAATAACAGCTGTTGTATAGCCATTCTTTATGAGATTTTTGATCATTGTAGGTTTTTTCTTTTTCCAAATCATTAGATTTAGAACATATTTTTTTGCTCTGTTAACATAGTAATAGTATAACTCCATGTTTTGTGTTTCTGTGAATGTATTTTTTAAGTATATTGTGTGATGTGTTGGCTTTCTGTACATTGTAATTATGATTCAGCCATGAGGAAATCTTATCACAAGGACGTCTAAGAATGCAATTTTTGTTTCTGTTTTTATTCTTTTGTGAATTTAATTGAATGAGATATGGTTTTGATATGTGTCTAAAGTGTTTGTAATAGTATTTTCCTGAAGGGTTATAATGATGATATTTTAAATGATAGAAATAGTACAATATATAAATACAACTGTTTTTCTGAAGGTTTGTGATGATGGTATTCTAGCTGTATTTTTATATTGGACTATTTCCATCATCTAATATGTGTGTTGAATGTCTTTAGAAAAGTTTAATTTTATTTAAATATTCCAAATGCATTCAACTGTTAGTAATATCACAGCAATCAGGTTAGTAATATGCACAATGTTTTGAGAGGTAATTTTCTCCACTCTTCTTCAGGTGTTGCTGGTCTTACCAGTGACAGTACTAGCATTAAACTTTTCTAAAGACATTCAACACACATATTAGATGATAGAAATAGTCCAATATAAAAATATGGATAAATACAACTGTTTGTAATAGTTCTTCAAAATATGGCCATAGAATAAATATATCATCTTTTTAGTGAAACTAAACTGTGGTTTAAGATTTTTATATAAATGTTGCTAATCAGAGAACACAGTGGTGAGTCCATAGACATTCCTTGATTTTTGTGGAAGAATTCTGTATTGTATTAAAGTATGTGTTTGCTATGCAGAATGATAATAGTTTCATTGTATTCTCCATATGAAGTGTTATATCAGCTTGTAAGCTATAGACATTATTTAACCTTTTTCTTATTATGGACAAGGTTCACTACAGACTACATTTGTGAATGAACTTTCCATAGTATAGCTTACCAATATGTCATTCTGTCAATTTTCACATTCTTGATTATGGATTTTAGATTAGACTATAAAGATGAGGTATTTTTTTAAAATATGATATTAGTTTTTTTTTTGAACCAATGAAATACTTGAGATATTTTTTGAGTACTGCTTATAACTTTTTTCTATAGTCAGTTATGAATTTTGTGGTAATTGTTTGCATTAGCCTGCTGTACGGACTTCTCAAATTTTATTAGACTAATTAATTATATTCATTACAGCTGCATCATTGATATTGGTAACAGAGAGAATGAATGTGGATTTATCTAATTTGAGAGATTTGACAGCTTCCTTCTCACCACTGCAAATGTTTGATATCAGTTTTTGATGTTTCTCAAGGGTTGTTTTTATTTTCAGTATAATTCTGCTGCAGTGGCAATTTTTGAGTAACTCCCTTGGTTGTTAGCATTTTATCTAATAAAGAAATATCGGATGATGTGATGGAAAAGCTTAGTTCCTTTTTCCAGAACAGAAATCTCAGCATCTGTCTGATGTTTATATATTTAACTGATGAAACTGCTATGTTATTTAATACAGTATTAAATTTGTATGCTTATGTAGGCTTACAAGTTTTTTTCTTTGACACTCTTTTATTTTTTTTATGCAATTTAGAATATTCTTTATGATTGTTTTATTTATAAATTAAGGCTTTGTACTGATATTTATGCAACATTTAATAAATTAATTTAATAATAATTAAAAAAAGTCAAACCTTAGAAATCAATGGATGCAACTTATTAACAGCCTGTGTGAGCATATGTAATGGTGATCATGTAATGTTTTGATGATTAAAAAAAGTCACCTGTCATTGTTTTTAATTCAGGTAGGTAGAAGTAAAAAACACCCTGATTTTAGTCATACATCATTTACAATTATATGTAGATTTTATTACTTTATGGCAGCATGAATTTTTGTTATAATGAGAAGTAAAATATTTGCCAGAGTAATTTAAGAATTAATATATGATATATGATGTCCTAAACACCCCTAAAACATATATATATATATATATATATATATATATATATATATATAGTGTGTGTGTGTGTGTGTGAAAGTGTAATTTATATTCATCCACAAATACATATTTGACTGTCACTAATTTTAGCACTATATGATGTTTCAGTTGAATTATTCCTGTTATCACATTGCTGTTAAGATCATTCAAAGAAATCAGAATTGTAAAAATATGTTCACATTTTTTATTTATAAAAATCTTTAATATATATAGCAAAGCTGGTTCATGAAACGTTACATAAGCAAAAAACCTTTTAAATAGCTAGTCATTTATATCACTGCATCTGAGAATTTACCTGGAATTATAATATTAGCTCACCATGGTGATTTATATTAAAACAAAAATGCAGTTCTATTCAAAAGAGACCAGAAAAAAATCAGAATTCTAAAAATCATATATTTGCTTATATATTATAACTAAAAATTAAAAATAATCAATTTAAAACAAAATTGAAATAGACAAAATCACTATAAATATTATTTAATACATCAATCCAACTTTCATTCCTTAATGGAATCCTTTCAAGATGTTTCTTTTTATATTTCATTGCATAATCAATTACCCTACAGCAACTCAGCACAATAGACATTATTTGCATTACAATAAATATAATTAGTAAAATACATATATGTACATAAAAATGATTAAATTTATTACAGTTCCCCCCTCCCCAATAATATATATACAAATAATCTTTCAAATAAAAACAATGATAATAATACCTTTTATTTTTAAAATTATGACTTTAAAGTTTCTAATAATCTAACAATGCTCATGTTCCCCCCAATTGTGCTGGACCTTTAACCATGTTTACACATTTGTTTAAATTTTTTTGAATATATAAAGTTTAATTTCATTTTCTTTCCTTGTAATTATTAACATACTTTATAATTTGAATATGTTTTTTACAATTCATTTTATCTCCAGTATCCAAAAAATGTATATATATATAATCCTGATCTTCTATCCTTTCTGTTCATTGCCCTATCATGCTCTTTACCTCTTTCCATGGCAGTGTTTCCTGTCTGACCTATATATATATATATGTGGTCACAACTAATTTTATAAACCAAGTATACCCTATTTTTAAAATTACCCATCCTTTTTGAGTTATACATCCATTTCCCTAAAGATTTATTATGTTTCCATTCTATGTTAATATCATCAGGTAACTTTTCTTTTATTAATGCCTTATAAAAATGCTCTGAATATGGAACTGAAACCCACTTTCTATTTTTATACTTATGCCTTACACTATCTTTTGTATTATTATTATTATTTCTTTGAAGATAGACTGGGAAAATAGTTAATATTTATAAAAATGAATATGGGACTCAAAAAGGATGGGTAATATTAAAAATAGAATGGGCCTGGTTTATAAAATTAGTTGCTACCTTTGCAATATAATATATAAAACAGGAAAAACTCACATAAGCAAGCATAAGAAATAGTGATCATGTGATGTTTATTGGCAATATGATATATATAAGTCAGTCAGGAAACACTGTCATGGAAAGAGGTAAGGAGCATGATAAGGCAATTAACAGACAGGATATAAGATTAGGGATATATATATATTGGATTCTGTATATAAAATGAATTGTAAAAAAAAAATATTCAGGTAATAGAGTATATTAAAAATTACAAGGAAAGAAAATGTTATGAAACTTTGTATATTCAAGAAAATTTAAACAAATGTGTAAAAATGTTTAAAAGTCCAGCACAATGGGAGGGGGGGGGGATGAACATTGTTAGATTATTGGAAACTTTAGAATCATAATTTTAAAAAGAAAAGGGATTATTTTCATTGTTTTTTTTTTTAAAGATTATTTGTATACATATATATTATGGGGGGTGGTGGTGAAGGATTGTAATAAGTTTTAATCATTTTTATGTACATATATTTTACTAATTATATTTAAAGTGTGTATTCTAATAGCTATATTTATTGTAATGTAATGCAAATAATGTCCATTGGGAGTTGCTATAGGATAATTGGTCATGTGATTGGATAAAAGAAAACATCTTGAAAACATTCCATTTAAGAGATAAAAGCTAAGAGATAAAAGCTGGATTGATGTATAAAATAATATTTTTATTTATAGTGAGTTGTCTATTTCAATTTTGTTTAAATTGATTATTTTTAATTTTTTTTTTTTTTTTATCTTTCAAAAACCAAATTTATTGTACATTTAAACCATAGAAATACAGACCAAAAAGTAAAAAAAAAACAAGTAAATGATTATGAAATAGCATGCAAATAAAAAAAGGATATATTTGAGTTAATGTTTGCACAGGAAACTTTTGTGACTTGTATGTTGTTCCAAAAATAGACCACAGAAACCCAATTTGTCTAAAGTTCATAGCAGGGAAGATTAAAATGAGATGCTGTTAGTAGGTAGTATTAATATCCGTGTTTGAGTTTTATGAAATGATGAAAAGCAACAGCCACCCAATAAACAGCAAAGTTGCGGGGAGCTCTATCCAATTGCAATGGAGTCCCAGGTTTGTGCAGCTGTGAAGGGGTCAGCAGTGCGCATATCTCTATCCCTTTCCTTGTTTAGTATTTGGCAAAACGCTGTGAATATATTATTCAAGGTCTCAGCCTGGAACACCAGCTTACAGCGCAATGCCCAGATGGAAAAGTTAATTATGGCCGAAAGCCGGATCTCAGAGAATATGCCCTTTTCAATTGCTGTCTTGAGGTTCATTTCAATTTGATTTCTTGTCATGTTTTGTTGAAAATGAGTTCTTAAATTGTTCAAAGTTATGCATTCGAAGAGGAAGTGATCGGTAGTCTCTTCCTGTCTTTGACACAATGAGCAATTAGGGTCAATATCTTGCCCCCTTTTATAGTGGAGGAAGGCATTTGTTGGGAGGGCATGCAGGTTCGATTTCAATAGGAAGTCCACGATTTTTGGCGGCAACTTCCAGAGCTTGGTCATCCTTATTATTCGAGGGATGTTGATTGAAAGGCAGCTGGAGATCCTCTGTTTTTGATGGTCAAGAAGATCAAACACTTCCCAATACGCAAGTTTTCTTTGAAATAGGGTTGATGTTGGTTTGATGTTATCAAAGATAAAGTTGATCTGCTGTTGAAGGAGCAAGGCACGTCCTCTGGGGGGTGGCCGATCAGTAGGTTGAATGTCCTTTTCCGGAAGTGGGCATTGAGCACGTTCATTTTCCTTGAAGATGTTGTAGAGTACATTATGGATGCGTTGTAAGTTGAATATAGTTAGCGAGTGTAGTGAGAGACCATTTAAAGTTTTGGGCTTTTGGAGGATTCTCAAGCTAATTACAGGTGATCGGCCCGCCCAACACAGTTTTCTACAGGTGGTTTCTACTTTGTTGATGAATACCTTGGTGGGGATGAACCCTGCCAAATAGTATATTATTTTTGGAAGAATGAGAGCATTTAAAAGGGCTACTTTCCCAAATAGGGAAAGGTATATTTTTGACAAAGATGCGATTGTGGTTTCAATTTTCTCTAATAATGAGTCCTGTATCTCTTTACGCATCACCGTGGGTGTTTTTGATAGGTGAAATCCTAGAAATTTCTGTGGTGCTGCTTCAAATCCACCAGAGATCTTCTGGCCAGTAAGAATTGACCAAATAGCTGATTTTTTTGGGTTGACAAGGAAACCAGATAATTTGGCATGGTGATCAAGAAGTTGTTTTAGCTTACCCAGTTCATCATAGGATGAAAGAAACACAACTACATCATCCATATAGGAGATGTGATTGATGTTCTCATTAAGTAGTGGAACAGCGATACCAGAAAACGTGGCCTCGATGTTCAACAGCATTGGATTGATATAGGCAGCAAAGAGAAGTGCACTCAGGGGAGAACCTTGGGGGATGGAGATGTAGGGCATAAAACCCGGGGCAATGCGACCATCTAGGGACAAGAACACTTCCCGATTGTAAAAAAGGTTCTCAATCATTTGAATGTATATGGGTGGTACATTTAGCTGTTCCAGAACACTGAGAAGAACATCAATTCTCACGGAGTCGAATGCCCCAGCTATATCAAGTTGGACTGCAATGGGCCGGGACTTCCTTTGTCTCCGCACATGATCGACCAGAAGTCTGAAGCGGCTGACAGCGTCAGATGTTGAAGTGCCTTTTTTTGCAAATTGATAGTGTGAAAGTTGTTTAATTATGTTATATTGAATATTGTCTTTAATGATGCTCTCGATGATCTTTGTCAATAGAGGAATCATCGAGATAGGATGCAGGTTATTGAGATCTGGTTGTGCATCTCGCTTCTTTAAAAAGGGTACCATAAAGATGGGACATAGGTTTATTAGGTGATGACTTCCAGTGGCGATGAGGTTTATCATTCCATGGATTACTGGGATAGTAAAAGCTCTTAGGTGTAAAAGTAGAAATCTGGGAATTCCATGCATGCCAGGATGGACACTTTCTGGGAGTGATTGCAGTTTGTCAAGAATATCACCATCTGTGATGTTATGTTCCATAGGGTTGTTAGTAACAAAAACTCTACGGATGTTAGTGACACCAATAGGTTGTAATTTTCTTTTGTAAAAGTCTCTTATTTTGGAAAGCATGGAGAGGCTGATATATTGTTTACTGTGTATCTTGATCGATGAGGGTGCCTTGTTTTGTTGGTTGGATCCTAGGGCCCATCTGATGTAACCTCGAGTCCAGCAGTGTTGATATGCTAAGTAACTGCGCGCTCGTTTAATTGATAGGTATTCAGCCAGGGATTGTTGGGTAGCTTTGTATTGTAGTTTAAGGCGAGTAATTTCTTGGATATTTTGCCTTTGTATGGGCAAATGTTTAAGTGTGTCGGCTATCTTGTCCAATTGACTTAGTAATTTGAGGGGACCTTTATTATGTTGAGTGCATTTATGAATATGTGATTGTAGAATATTTATGAAGTTATTCCATTTATCACATGGTGAAAAGTATGTTTATATTAGCAGAGTTGAATGATATGTAAATCTCAGAGATGAGTTGTATAGTGGCAGATTCCTTTGTGAGGATCCTCATTGTTCGTGGAATGTTACCATATGAATGTGTGTTATCCACAATTCTGATAAGGACCTCTAGTGCCATGTGGTCTGTAAAGACAACAGGCCACAGGTTAGCTTCAATGAAGGGAGCAAGTGAAGGAGAGAAGTATAAAAGATCAATGAGGGACTTGAACCATGATGAATAGAATGAGAAGGCAGACACATCAAAAAGCTGTCTTCCACTTGTAAAGGTGTTGCTCAGTGATTTTAAGTGACTCCTTTCAAAAGAATCATATGTATGATTAAAGTCACCCAACATCAATGCAGGAAAAGAGTTAGTTCTTAAGACCGCGTTGATAGTGTGGATGATTCTATAGATTATATCTGATGCTTTGGTCATGTAAACATTTATTATGTTAAGTGTCCATCCATTTACCTGTATAATGGCTATGAGGCAGTTAGAGTCTATATGAATTATTTTGAAAAAGGTTATTTTAGATTTTTTATTAAAAAGAATTGCTACTCCACCAGATGCAGAGGAGGAGAAGGAATAATGGAAGTATCCACATTTTTGAATTCTCTGTATGATGTTTTGGTCAGATAGTGTGTGAAGTTTTGTTTCATTGAGGCAAAGAACATCAGGTGTATTATGCTTAATCCAGAATGATAATGCTTGGATTCTGGCAAGGGAGTTCATGCCTCTGACGTTAATCGATGTTATGTTGAAAGTCATCGTTGATAGTGAAACCGCTTTCTCGTGTGGGAGAGTTTGCCTGATTGGAATGTGATCCAGTTTCTAAGACCATAATATTCTGTTCCAGCATCAAATTGGTGGAGTGATGATAAGGTTCAGATTGTATTAGGTTCTTAGATAAGTTGAGGTCTGGTGGAATAGGTTCAGGAATAGGCCACAATGATGGAGATAAGTCTATCAGTAAACGTTCATTATCATTTTCATGTTGACATGAGGCCACTTTATTTTGAGACAAAGGGTCAATCAGTTGTATGTTGTTATCTTGGTCTATTGTTTTTGTTTCATTTGTGAGGTTATATGAACTTGTGACTTTTGGAGAACGGTCTCTTCGTTTTTTTTCACAAGGTCTATTTGGTGGGGGAATATTAGTCTTTGTTGCATCTCGAAGATTGTCACATTCATTGCTATTGCTACTTTCTTGTGATTGTTCAGAGCTATTGTTTTTTTTTTTATGTTTTCTTTTACGTGGAATTCTGTTGCTAGCCACTGTAGTGTCGCTTTGTTCAGCATCGGTGTCCATGTCTGTTTGGCTGATTGTTGCTGTATCTGATGATGATATGCAATTGTCATTGGTATGAAATTGTTCTGTTTCCAAGGAAGTTTTATCATTAGGAATTTTTGATGATGATGTAGTGTGATCTGTGGTATTGCTAGTGATATATTGTTGCTTGAGACTTGGGTATGTATTTGTTAGATGTTGATTTTCTTGATCGCTATCACATTTGTGGAATTTGTACCGAATTTCTCCACAAATTATGCATTTTCTCTCTTGACAATCTTTTTTTAGATGGCCTCTCTGCCTGCAATGGAAGCATTGGGGTGGAAGGCCATGAAAGATGATGTTGAGTGGAGATTCGCCATGTTGAATTAGAGATGGGACTGATTGAGATGGAATTCCTTTTTTAAGAACTAGCTGAAATTGTGCACTGTTGATGTATACTGTGGGATCATCGTTGTCTGCTACTAGGTATTGAAATTTGGTAATGGTGCCATAGTCTTTGAAGTGGCGCTGAAGGTCTGCCTTTTCAAAGTCCATGGTACATTTTTGAATTCGCCCTGTTAAAACAACTGGGCGGTTGAGGTCAATGTAGACAAGAAATTTGTTGTTTAGGAGTTTATGACTATTTCTAAAGGCAGCTTTAACTTGTTGGTTTGTGAACTGGATGATAAGATATCTTTCATTTGGATGAAAGAGGATCTTATGGATCGATTTCCACCAGCCATGTGCTTTACATAGTTCATATAGTAATGATGTAGGGAATGTGTATAGATTTAAACAGTTATCTGTAGTGGAAAGTATGAGAGAACACTCATTATAATAGTTGAGTAGAGATTTGTGGAGTGGCAATGGGATGGTTTGGTTAAACTGTTCATTTATTATTTCATGGTTCTGAATATCACAAGTAGGATTATCTGTAGATGTTGTTTGAGGATTAGAGTAGTTTGATGTAGACTGTTCTGTTTCTATTTCTTGTAAAAGTCGAATTGCTTCCATGTATTTATCAGGTTGTGATGTTTGATGATGTGTATTTATTATTATGTTAGCTCTGACCTTGTTTGCATACGGATTATTTTTAATTTTATATATAGAAAGCAACACTATGGACAAATTTTTAACATTGAAATTTGATCAGTTAAAGTATATTGCAACTTATAAATAGTATGCCAGATACTGCTTACCATGATGTTAAATAACTATATAAATGTTATTTTTATGTGTAATTATTAAAATTAGAATGCTGATTCTTTTGGCTTATATGGTTCAATATAAATGAAGATGCTTTTATTAGATTATTCTTGATAGAGTTCTAATTGAAAAATATATATGGAAGATCTCTTCAAACTTTCAATATTTACAATTAATAAAATAAAGTTCATAAAAATTTTCTATTATATATATATTAAAGCTGATGCTTCAAACTTGGACATCAAAGTTTGTTTAACAATATTATAAAAATTACATAACTTAAATATTAGAATTGCATTAAATAATAATAATCAAATAATCTATTTATCTGTTTAACAAACATATTTAATAAATTAAATTTAACAAATTATATTATGTAATTTTATCTATTAAAAGCTTTTTATTAGTACATAAAACAGATTCCAGGAAATGAATGTGCCGCGTGTTTAAGATGAATATGAAAGTAGATTTTTGTGTTTTTTATCTACAGTCTTTAAGTGATATTTTAGCAAAAAAGAAAACATTTAAAAGCATATCTTTAATTTGGCTATTTTGGCTGAGATGAAAGGTTAAAAAGAAGAAGTTATTAATTGTTAAAATAATGAACATAGAAATAATTGAGGTTTAGAATAAATTACTTCTGGGATTCTATTTGATAGTTTAAGGAATGAAAATATTTCAATATGTTTTTTTCCCCGACAAGATTGGGATCTCCAAAGATAGCGACGTATGAGATCTGTGATAAAAGGGGGGAAAGACAATGTTTGCTTTATTTATCTTTCCAACATGTGTGTGATCAGATGGGTCAGCAATATGAGATGGCATGGAGAGTTGAGGGTCGTGTGAAAGTCTGAGTTCGAATCCTACATACATTACATATATATGCCTGTATAATGTATTAATTTATATATATAAGAAATAGTAAAAACAGAAGAGAAAAGAAAACTAATTTTTAAGTTAGACAGCTACGAGAATTATTGCTATTATCGCTATCTGAAAAATTGCAACCAAGTAATTTTGTTTATTTTTTGATAAAGGTTTATATTTTGAGTTGCAGTGAGTTTACCAATGTATGGAATAAATTACTAAAACTCTCAACATCATATCAACATACATGGTTATTCCTGAATCCGTTATAAATATTTAAGAGTCCCAAGTATTAATAAAAATGCCACAACTGAACTTCACAATATAGAATTGGCACAGTAACCAGTACATATTATGCGAGGTATCCAGTAACAATGAAATCAAATGCAAGTATGCCTGAAATTAAGTAGTTGCTTACCAATAAATTTTAAACCATGGAGGATCAAATATTTTAAATAACATTTCTATTGTAAATAAAACTTTGTTTATAATCATGCAATACCACGAGAATTACTAATAAAGTCAGTTCTTGGCCCCCCCCCCCCCCACAAAAAAAAAAAAAACAACTGTAAAGAAGTACCATTTGAGACTTAATTAAAATGAGCAGATAAAATTTAAGAAATCGATCAATATGTAAATATATTTTGTTTGTGATTTGTATAGCTATTAATTTGCTATATTTATACATAATATTAAGTTTTATGAAAAAAAGTCTTGTTCTGAATAGATATAATTTAATTGTTATATTTGATGCAGATTTTTTTTTTTGTATGCAAATATATTGTTACTAATATTATAAAACATTTATATCAGTTAATAGTGTAAAATTGTTGGTAAAATATATGTCCAAAAGTAAATAAAATATTTCAGATTTTCCAATCAATTTCTAGTATAAAGATGTAGAAAAGCAAAATTAAAGATGATGAAGATGATGATGATAATTATTATTATTATTATTATTATGATGATGATGATGATGGTGATGATGATGATGATGTTTCAAAAGGAACTTTATTTCATACTAAGAATTATATTGCTTATCAGCATACACATAAGCTTACATTATTATATATTTCAATGGAGGTGGTAGTTTACATTTATGCATGGGTTGATGGGATAAATAATTTAAAGAGGTTTGGAATGAATATGCATGCATTACATTAGTAAAACTTATATAGTTTTCATTGCTAGTGATATTTTCTGGATAGCTAGCTGCTCTTGTTGTTTGGATTGCATATATTCTTGTGTGCTATTGGTCACTAAGTATTAGTTGCTTGGTTACCATCCAGGTATTGCATTTTCTGTCAAGGCCATTTCAAATATGTGCAGGTATATGATTGAGTATGTTTGAATCTTGGTTGTGTGGATGTTGTTTTGACCATTGGTTTGGCATTAAACTAGTCAGTAATATATATTAAACAATTCAAAACAAAACAACACTCTCCATATAGTAGTGCCATCTTGTGCTAACAAGAGCAATCAATGGATGCCAGAAGGCTTGTGCATAAAATCCCTATCTAGTGCCTACTCATCCAACATCCCCAGACTAGTTTCTGGCTTGTGGCCTTCATCAGTGAGGAGCCTTGGATCTGAGAGCACTGCACCTAGATCTTAGGATCTAATGCAACCCTCCAGCACCCACCTTTTAACTCTATTTAACTACAAAACTATGAGAATGAAATTGAAAACACTATTAATATTTTCAATCCAAGCTCAATAGCTTATATAGTCATATGGGTCTGAACTCAATTCAGTACTCATACATTTTGGTGTCTTTGGCTCTTTAACAACCATAGCCACCACTATCCTATTAGGCAGGATTGGTGTTAAACCACTAAACATCACATGATCACTATCTCATACTAGCACAATAATTGTTATTAAACAATTCAAAACAAAACAACAGTCTCCATATAGTAGTGCCATCTTGTGCTAACAAGAGCAATCAATGAATGCCAGAAGGCTTGTGCATAAAATCTCTATCTAGTGCCTACTCATCCAACATCCCCAGACTAGTTTCTGGCTTGTGGCCTTCATCAGTGAGGAGCCTTGGATCTGAGAGCACTGCACCTAGATCTTAGGATCTAATGCAACCCTCCAGCACCCACCTTTTAACTCTATTTAACTACAAAACTATGAGAATGAAATTGAAAACACTATTAATATTTTCAATCCAAGCTCAATAGCTTATATAGTCATATGGGTCTGAACTCAATTCAGTACTCATACATTTTGGTGTCTTTGGCTCTTTAACAATCATAGCCACCACTATCCTATTAGGCAGGTTTGGTGTTAAACCACTAAACATCACATGATCACTATCTCATACTAGCACAATAATTGTTATTAAACAATTCAAAACAAAACAACACTCTCCATATAGTAGTGCCATCTTGTGCTAACAAGAGCAATCAATGGATGCCAGAAGGCTTGTGCATAAAATCCCTATCTAGTGCCTACTCATCCAACATCCCCAGACTAGTTTCTGGCTTGTGGCCTTCATCAGTGAGGAGC
Organism: Epiperipatus broadwayi; assembly: GCA_028023455.1. NCBI lineage: Eukaryota > Metazoa > Onychophora > Udeonychophora > Euonychophora > Peripatidae > Epiperipatus > Epiperipatus broadwayi. The sequence goes on along the minus strand of JAQFVV010000292.1, from coordinate 965 downwards.
CTTGGATCTGAGAGCACTGCACCTAGATCTTAGGATCTAATGCAACCCTCCAGCACCCACCTTTTAACTCTATTTAACTACAAAACTATGAGAATGAAATTGAAAACACTATTAATATTTTCAATCCAAGCTCAATAGCTTATATAGTCATATGGGTCTGAACTCAATTCAGTACTCATACATTTTGGTGTCTTTGGCTCTTTAACAACCATAGCCACCACTATCCTATTAGGCAGGATTGGTGTTAAACCACTAAACATCACATGATCACTATCTCATACTAGCACAATAATTGTTATTAAACAATTCAAAACAAAACAACACTCTCCATATAGTAGTGCCATCTTGTGCTAACAAGAGCAATCAATGGATGCCAGAAGGCTTGTGCATAAAATCCCTATCTAGTGCCTACTCATCCAACATCCCCAGACTAGTTTCTGGCTTGTGGCCTTCATCAGTGAGGAGCCTTGGATCTGAGAGCACTGCACCTAGATCTTAGGATCTAATGCAACCCTCCAGCACCCACCTTTTAACTCTATTTAACTACAAAACTATGAGAATGAAATTGAAAACACTATTAATATTTTCAATCCAGCTCAATAGCTTATATAGTCATATGGGTCTGAACTCAATTCAGTACTCATACATTTTAGTGTCTTTGGCTCTTTAACAACCATAGCCACCACTATCCTATTAGGCAGGATTGGTGTTAAACCACTAAACATCACATGATCACTATCTCATACTAGCACAATAATTGTTATTAAACAATTCAAAACAAAACAACACTCTCCATATAATAGTGCCATCTTGGCACTAGATAGGGATTTTATGCACAAGCCTTCTGGCATCCATTGATTGCTCTTGTTAGCACAAGATGGCACTACTATATGGAGAGTGTTGTTTTGTTTTGAATTGTTTAATAACAATTATTGTGCTAGTATGAGATAGTGATCATGTGATGT